>CM059272.1:6497043-6527043 GCA_030347295.1 Setipinna tenuifilis
TTTCGTAGTTCGCAGCAGATCAGTCCTGTTTACAAGCGGCTGCCAGCGGAAGATGTGGAGCTGGTAGCGAAAAAAGCAGGGAAGATATCGTAAAACCAATCCTCGCCGGGAAGGTTGTAACGATCTGTGCATCTGTAATGGGTTTTATTTCTTGGGTTGTGTTTTACGAACTGTCTTCGCGACTGGTCTATAGCTATAGCGGTGTTTGGCCATTTGTTTATAGCGAGTATAATCTCACACTTGGATTATTGCGAAGCGCAGTGTCATACATGGGGAAATGTGGCTGTGGGAAAGAACCAATCTAAGAACGTTCAAGAGAACCTAAATCCTTAATTCAAGGTAGGTCATGACTGCTAGGATTATTCTTGCATAAAACGTGGTAGAAAATAGATTATTTGCTCCTTTTAGCATGCGCTGTATCTCGCCTACATCCAGTTTGCATCACAAACATCACGCAGTCAGCAATTAAATTGTACATTATTGCCTATATGAAGCATACACGGAGGTTGGTGATTGTTGGAATTGTTTAATTACGGGTCAGTTTACACGATGGGTCACTCTTGGCGGCTCGCACTATGTTGCTGCACGAAGCTGTGTTCCTTTAACTTAATAATTTTGCAGGAGAGAGGTGGATGACAGCGCACAAAATCCATATTGTCCACGAAACGAAGAGTTATGTTTCTTAACTGCCTTGTGCAAGACCCAGAAACAGAAACTAGATTGTACTTTGAAAATCATAGCCTACTTCAAAATCTTGGAATGCACTCTTAATTGGGTCACTATGATTGGCCACGGAGAGAATTGTTCTGGTTCTGAGCAACTCTGGCGGAATGTGACAGCGATCTTTGTTTTCAATGATCATCTTTTTTTCTTTTTTTTTTTTTTTACTTATATAACAATTCTAAAAAACATTCATTCGTTTGATTACTTTCTGGAGTATAATAAAATAGAATAAAATAATTTAAAACACAGTCACATACACCCACACACACTTCTTCCCCCTTTTATAGGCTATACATTGCTATAGTATAACCAACACCTTATGTCAACAGAGTAGAATGTCAAAGTATGATGCAATCATCAGTGTCTAAAGTCAGGGAGTACACCTCTGAGGGTCTCTCTCTCCCTCTCTGTGCTACATACACTGTTTTTCTCATACACATTCCATCCTTCTCTCTTCTTATCGCTTATTCTCTCTTCCATGCAGACACACACCCTGCACACACACACACACACACACACACATTCAGGTCAGCCTGGGTTTGGCTTGCCTTGTGGTGTTGTCGGTAATTATCGTATGAAGTTCTGTGATAAGAAATGGCTCTTTGGAATATCTGATGGAGCAGTTTAGATGATATCAAATCATGAACTAGCTGGAGTGTGGAAACCATGCGTGACCCTAAAGCTGGCTAGCTCTTTGACCTTGAGCTCTTGCCCTGGTCAAAAGCATTGCTCCTCTGAACAATTCCGGGAGCACCTCTAGAATCTATGTTTCGAATTAGCATCCAGTTCCTCATGGTAATCCTTCCCGACTCTCTGCTTTCCCACCATCCCTTGCTCTCTCTCTCTATCTCTTTTTTTTCTTGTGTCTTCTTAAATACAGTGGGCCTGTTTGTACCAGTTTATTGGAATTTGTGAGAATACTCAGAGGAGGCCAAACGCGGACTAACAGGAGTGTGATGAATGCACTGCTGAGAGGCCCGCGTTACATGCAGCAGGGACGGTTCTGTTCACCTCAGAGCGGGTTCTGCAGACTCTACAACAGTTGTAGACTCTAGAACAGCCTGACCAGGAAGTAAACAACTCCAGGGTCAGCAGGCGTGAGCCCCAGTGATTGGCTGGCCAGAGAAGAGAAGCCCTCATTCGCTGCCACCCAGTTGCTCTACACCAGTTGCAGGATAGGGCTGTGTATTTCCTGCCATTTCATGATATGATGGTCGTCTTTATACAGAGGCAATGATACAATAGGTATCGTGATACTAGTGTATTCTATGTAATTACCATGACAAAATACAGTTTCAGTGTGGACAGTTATAAAATTAAAATAAATTGTTCAGTTGTCTAATATGCTTTTTCGTAAGCTGTATTGATATATACCTGCAGTTGTATTGATGCACAGCAATGCAGGAGTATGTTATGATATTTATCGATATTGATATTTTAAGCACAGCTCTACTGCATGATGAGGACATTTGGGGGCCGTTTGAAAAGGGGGTCGGCCACTCGTACGTCCTGCCAGTGGTGTCTCGGCTTCCATTCCTCACCCCACCCCCCCACCCCCCCACCCCCCGTCCTGTTCTGCTTCAGCGTTCGAAAGACATTCGCTACAAGCGCACTGAAACCAGAGGACTAGAATGTGTTGTCCTGTTTTTGTTTTTTTTTCCCCCTTCTGTTTGTGGTTTGTCTCCTGTTCCACATCATTATGCACCTCCGCATCTTGTTCTTTGCCACTTCCTCGGATGTACCAGTACACTCAGGCGTCTGGAAAACTCAATAAGCTACACACTGTCATTTTAGTATTTTGTGCCTTCCCCAAAACGCAGGCACGCACGCACGCACACACAAACACACACACACACAATCACACACACATCTAATTTCTTTCTCTCTCTCTCTCTCTCTGTCTCTCTCTCTCTCTCTCTCTCTCTCTCTCTCTCTCACACACACACACACACACACACACACACACAAACACACACACACAAAATTACACAAACACAATCTCACACACCACATACACACACACACAAACTAGGGCTCTGTAGTGGGGCACTTAACTTTCACAAAGCATGCTGCCCAAGATCACTCTGTGTGCTTGTGACTCATTTTGGCAGAAATTGAGACACATCAGTGCCAAACTCCCCAGCCAATACACACCACCGTGGCAGATATCTCGTTTTAGTTGTCTTAGTTTCTGATTGAGAGCCCTTAGCCTTTGAGTGTGTGATGTTCAGGACTACAAAAGTAGGAATCGTAGTAGATGAGCAGGTGTAAAGGCATTACAGCTGTAGACCTTCAGAGTGTGTTATATTGGCACAAAGGGGCTTAAACACTTTAAACGCTAAGCCTGATGGGAGAACAGTCTCTATCAGAGGTGAAGTGTTTACATAGTGGCAGATGCACCTGTTAAAGTAGACCTTCTGTACATTTAATACCTTATCTTCCTGTTAGAGGCCTTTGTGTATTGTTTGTACCCCAAAGATGAAGAAAAACTGACAGCAGTTTTTTACCAATAAAGAGGCTGTACATCTTTTTGTTCATCAAAACCTCTAACGGTAGGATGTAGACTAAAATGTGTTGAGGTTCTCCTTTAAAATTTTTCCATATGAAAAGAGTCTCAAGAATCACAACGTAAATGCACAGCACCAATAAGATACAGTAATACTTATTTAAAATATGTCTATTCTGTGCGTGACCAATATCTCTATATGGCTTAATAGGTCTCACAAACACCTTTGAGGAACTGACATGTGTGGTGGAGTTGCTGTGACATTTTCCCTGATCTGCTGGTTATTCACACCGGTACTACCCATCTACTGTTGTCTGTGTGATGCAGGACAAAGTGGGCATGTTTTGAAATGAATTCTGTGGTGTTTTGAAGCCCTGAGACTGACCCTAAGCCCTGTGTGATCCCCAGGCCAGTCACTATTGTCTGCTCAAGAGTGTGTTTGCTTATATCACTGGAAAGACCCAAGGTTTTTGGGTTGCTGTTGCCACACACTTTGGTTTTTGAACACTTACATAAAATGCACTTTGTCTCTTGGTTCATGCTCAACAGAAATTAGGAGTAGAGTTTTGGAATGTACGTTCATGATACTTGAAAAAGTATAAGTTAAATCAATGTAAAAAAAACATAGAAACAATGTTTCTATGTTTCGGTTTTTACAGCACAATGTGAATCTTTCAGATCAGAGTCAGTGCCGTTTCAGTGTTGTAAGAGCCAAGAATAGGAATAGTGCTGTTATGAGAAGAGATTAAAGCTTCACTGTTGCAACAGTTGTTGACAAATAGATATTTAGAGCAGATCCAGCGATAGCGTTTTCAATTACTCAACAGTGCTCCTGGCTCAGGAAACCCCTATGGAGGGAGCCAGGAGGAAAGTAATTCAGGTTAGATGTTTTTTCCTAATATGGCACCCCTGCACATCTCCAGGTGTATGTGTGTGTGTGTGTGTGTGTGTGTGTGTGTGTTTGTGTGTGTGCACGTGTGCGTTTGTGTGTGAATAATGTGTGTGTGTGTGTGTGAGATAGATAGAGATAGAGATGGAAAGAGAGACATATGTTGTTGTGTGTGTCTGTGTAAAAGTGTTTCTAGTGGGTGTGTAATGTAATTGAAGTTACATCCTTCCTCCTCTCTTGTGTGTCTTATTTGTAGATATGTAGGAAATATATATTCCAGTATGTCAGTGCAATCTTGGTGTACTGGCTGAGCCACAGACTCTCAGGCAGTGCATCACCCAACCCTATAGCGATGAGTGCTGTGCCCCACCAAATACGCGAAACCTTCACCTTTTTTTGTCTCCTGACGCTTTCCGGCACCAGCAAGCTGTTTCGCCCACAGCCTCCAGATTGTGAGGTGCGAACCACCCCCATTACAGTTAGCTGTGGTCAGATGGCATCCAGTGTTTGTGCACAGTCAGGTACAATTTGGCAGCTGGCGTCAGGAGTAAACAGGTAGTTGGCAGCCGAATGTGTGTCAGCTGTAGGGTAGCACGCAACGGCAGCAGGACGAGGGGGAAAACAGGATTGGAAATGTTCCAGAGATGCATGGTGCCGCTAATGTGTCTGCTGTGTAGAACCGGGATCTGGCCTTCCTGGAAAGAGGTTCACTGTGCTCTGATCAGGTGTCAGAGTCCTCTGGAACGCCCAGATGACAATCTGGGTGGCAGGTCCAAAGGTCAGCAGAAGAATCTGCATCTGGGCTTTTTTTAGTTTTAGGTCATGTTCACACTAGTGCATTAGTTTAAGGCAGTGGTCAGTCTGGTTCATTTTTGTTTTCAAACATAGCACCTTCCACCCTGTTCATGCTTGCCGCAGTCAGCATTGTAGGGCCCTTGAAATGCAGCATTTTGAAATAATATACGTGTAGCCTACTTTATCGGCCCTGTTTTAGCTTGGAATCTGCCAGGGTAGCGTCTTAGTGTAGATGAGCAAAACACAGACTTTTAAAAATGCTTTACTCTGGATACAGATGAAGGTGAAATGTTTTTTATTTGAAAACAGTAATTTGAAACAGGATGGGCATCGGGGAAAAGCGGGCTGGATTTTCCTTTTCCATTTTGGTCATAGCTGGGCTACCACATAAAGCGTGGGCACCCATTGGTGTAATCATTGTGCCCAAACCTGGCAGAGATGGTAGAGGTATTTCATTGATCATATCACTGCTGTTTTGGCACTACTGTGTGTTTGCCTTCACTCCGATTCTCTGTAGAATGCAGTCGCAGAGGGTTGCTAGAGTGCAGCTGCATTTTGAGGAGGGTACTATGTTTACCTTCTGATGTGTACACATTTTTAGCCCAGATGACTTACAAATGGCATTATAGTGCAAAACAAATGTAGGCCAAGCTGGTATATGATGGCTTCAAGTGTTGCATGATGCTTTACTGCAGCAGAAGGCCATCAGAAAATAAGAGATAGAGAGAGTTGGTCATTTAAATATGAACTTGTAGTTGTAGTATGTATGGAGCAGTTGGTTGTTCACTTATATATATGTATATATTCACAGCAAAGTACGTTCCTCTCTGGGGATTTGCCATAGAGGAGTGTTTCCATAGAATGGAGCATCTGGAACTTCTGTTGTCCACAGATCTACTTGAAGAACAGGTTTTCTGCAGAAGTGATTTAAGACAAGAATGCACAATCTTTGCTGTGTATAGCAGAAAAGGTTTAGGGTTCAACAATGCAAAAAATATATAATCATAATTTGGTTGCAAAGCCACAAATAAAAACATACCTAATTTGAAAGAAAAAAATTGTGAAAGATAGCATATGACACCTGGAATTCTGTTATTATGTTCTGTTATTAATATTTTGTTTCACAAATGTTTATCTGATTTTAATGACCATTGTTATAAATATTATTATTACCTGTTGTGTTTATAGTTGTGAATTGTGTTTAGTGAGGTATTAACTTACTCAGAAGGTGTGTTTGTGGAAGTGACTGTCAGTGTGGTTAATGCATACTCAAGCACTAGCCTAAAACTTGAACCTGTTGAACTTTTCACTGCTAAATGCAAGAGGCCTCTTCGACCTTGTGTGTGTGTGTGTGTGTGTGTGTGTGTGTGTGTACGTGTGTGTGTGTGTGTGTGTGTGTGTGTGTGTGTGTGTGTGTGTGTGTGTGTGTGTGTGTGAGTGACAGAGAGAGAGGCTGTTTCAACATGAGTATCTGTGTCAGGAAGGTATGCAGGCACTGGTCATGATCTTGAACTTGATGTTGGTGCCTGTTTTCCCGGTGTGTGTGTGTGTGTGTGTGTGTGTGTGTGTGTGTGTGTGTGTCACGGAGTGCATGTTTACATTCACACTGGCCGGCCCTCAGGGTGTGAGTGAGTGTAATGGGACACCTCTGTGTTTCCAGGCCGTAAACATGTCTCGCTTAACACAACGCAAAGAGCTGGGCGTGGTGGAGAGGGAGGCAGCGGTATAGACAGCCATAGAATGGCTCCCTGTGTGTGCCCATTGGTTTTTCTACAGAGAGAGAAAGACGGCGAAGGGGGCCACGCTGCACAGCATTATACAGCAGCAGAGGTCTAATTTCAGGTCAGGTTTTTGTGTTTTGTCACATCCTCCCCTGTATTAGATGGAGATGGAGATGCAGCGGCATTGGGATCTTGTGGAGGCCACTGGCTCGTCTGCTGTGCTTTCAGAGAGACCAGAATGCAGAAGAGAGTAGGGGAGGTGGACGGGGTGGCAAGTGTGGGCAAGTTCATTTAATTCTGCTTTTGAGCAAGTGAGCAAGATAGAAAGAGGGGAGAGAGAGAGAAAGAGAGCGAGAGATGGCGGTCCTGTCGTCTTTGTACAGTCTCTAGCCATTATGTGAGCCTTCATGTGGTTACAGCACTTTCTTTCAATGGCCATTTCATTTCTTTCTCATCTTGAACGAGTAAATAAGAGAAAGAGATTGAAGAGTAGACAGAGAGAGAGAGAGAGAAAAATCCTGTCGTTTTCGCACAATGGCTGGTCATCGTGTCAGCCTTCATGTGGTTGCAGTGTTTTCCTCCGATGGCCCTCTTTAAAGTTTCACTGATGTTCCCTGAATGTTTCATGGCACTCCTCATAGTCACACTGTGATAGAACTAGGTTAACGTACCACACAAATTACGTGTTGTAAGACACACCCTTGCGCCACAACACACACACACACACACACACCCAGATACACACATGCAGACAAATGCAGCCTAACACACCCAAGCATTTGTCAGTGGGTCAGTGTGTCACCATAGACCAGTGCTAACACGTTTCTTTCGTGGCCAGCTCAACACAATGCTAGGAAGCCCTGTTTAGCACATGCTTCTGTGCTTTTAATGACCAGTCAAGCAAGCGGTTTCTAAACACAAAATGCGACTCAGTTGCTGCTGCAAACAGTGATACTACTGAATGCAGCCCTGGCGATTTGTGTAAAGCTGTAGATCAGTTGGAGAGAGAAAAAATATATTTTTGAAGTGGTACAGGTGAACTGCAAGGAGATATAACACATAATAATTACATCATGTGGCAAAGGAAATGTTTCTGACAACCTTAAGCTCGCAGTTTTCCTAATGAGGTGTCTGATTCACATCACCTGTCATGGACAATTAACACCTTCAGCCTTGTGAGGAAGCCTCAACGTATCACAGGCACTCCACTACCTGCTATTGAAGACATCCATAAAAAGCGATGTCTTGCACATCTGATTAGATGTTAAACTGCATTTTGTTACCCTGTATGTATACATCTGTAATGGCAAAGTTGAATATAATCGAATCTTTGGAAAATAGTCAATGCGCTTGTGTCATTTTTAGGTTCACTAGAAATGTCAAATAAGGCTCACCTTATGTTTCATACATATACAGTTGGCTAAACATTAAAGTCGTTGAAGGCATTAAGGAATGATTGGTCAGTTCAGTTGATGGTGGAATTTGTTTGGAGCGACAGCATGTTTCAGTTAAAAATATCAATATTTGGCACCAGAGTATTAACCTATTTAGTGCATTTGGGTATTTGGTATTCCATATTTTCTCACACCCTGACTCTTCACATTTGTTTGTTTTATTTTTTGTTTTTTTGTTTGTTATTCTGTGTGTGCTCTGCTTGTGCTGATCCTGGCACGGTTAGCATTGGTCAGGTGGGTTCAGAGAAGGGTGGCAGAATGTAACACAGTGAGTGGCCACACCTCATGGCCGACCAATATGGCATCCGCAGAGAATAGATCAGGCCCAGTCAGTCGTGGGTTCAGCAGTATGGCCCTCTTAGGGAGCCAGTGAGATAGCATCAGTAACACCAGACAAAAAGAGGACAGCTTGTAAACAGGTAATTTTGCTCTGATTGATGGGGGAAGAAGACACCGAGCTAAAATGCTCTCTAAGTTTGGCTTAAATGTTGTTACACCTACATAGGGATTGTCCACACGTAATGACTTGTTTGCAGTTTCTTTGGGTGTGGTGTTGGACCATTTATCAGGGGTTGGTGTCACGCAAGTTCATAGAGGTTTAAGCCTCAATATTTTAATACAGTAATTAAAATGCTATTATATTGTGACCCTTTTTTTTACACATGCAGGCATGTAGAATATGTCTAAATTTTAATACATAAATCCATCCATACTATGATGATGATACCACAGACCAGTAGTAACAAAAGGGAGATCAGAATTCAGACGCTCCTAACATAAAACCTGTTCTCACTGCAGTAGTCATTAGATGAGCAATAGCGGTTGGATTTAGAATAGTAATATTTCAGAGCTGAGTCATAAAGAAAACAATAATGGGCACAGATTGTTCTTCAAACGAACCTTCAAGGTCACCCACATTTGCAGTTCATGTTCAGTTCACCTTTTTGAGCCACAAATAATTGTGAATGGTGTCAATGTAAGAGCTGCCTGAACATTTATGACTACCAGTAGCGTGTCTGTCAACAGTACTAGGAAAAGTGTGCTTTGAATGGGATGCTTTGCTCAAACGCTGTGCATTGTGTACTGATGGAGGCAGTGTCTTTTGTAGCTAATGCTTGGCCAGCATTCCCAGTAATGGAAACTCATTATGAGAATGCACAAATGTGGGTCAGGAAGAGGTTTCTCTCCCCCGCAGATGAGAAAATAGTTTGTCAGCTCTCTGAAATTATGCAGAGATGCAATAAAAAGGAAAAAAAAAACTGGCTTTCAAAGAAATATGGTGCTGAGGTAGATGAAGAAAAAGAACTTAGTAGAAAAAGGGCTGTCAGTGAGAGAGGCTTAAACTGCTCATGTTTCCAGTAGGGCAATTTAGGCAGTTTGATTTCAAAACCCCATTGCAGCTTAATTGATATCACCGCGAAACCTGGAAAGTTTAAAAGTTGACTCATGAACATTCTTAAAAACTGTCTTAACTTGTTTTTTTGACTCTTAGGTTAATGCTCATATATTATTGTTTTTTTGTGTGTTCCTTGTGTGTTGCATGGTAGTTTGAAATCTGGAGCATATCCAGGCACTCTTGTCGGCTTCTTGTCAGGTAGACAGGTGACGCTGGAAGCTTTTCCATGGGCAAAGGACACTAGAGTTTAATTAGGCCTGCAGGTTACATACCAAAGGGAACTGCGATAGCATACCCACAGTCTGTCATTAGAGATTCCAATGATAGTGATAGATCATGACCTAAGTTCCATGTTGATTTAGAGTTTAGGTCTATTTTTTATTGTTGTGTTTTGTGCTGGTGTGTTTGGGTGAGGCAAGGCGAGCCGTCAAGTCAGATCAACATCGTTTCAGCTGTGTAGCCACCATTTCTCATCTCGACAAGCCCATGAACATGGACAGAAATCAAAGGCTCTGGCCTATTGCTGATGAAGTGTTGCTTCTCACCCCTCTTATGAAGTGCAGCGGATCAATCGATTGCCAGTTCCCCTCATATCAGAGGTAGTGAGCTTTACAGTGATTTGTGCACTGTAGTTTTGCGATTTTATAAATGCTAGTGCAAGGACATTAAAAACAGCTCGAGTAGCAATTCCACTCTAACGCTGATGTGATAACAACTCTTCGACAGCTGCTTAGCTATAATTTTAACATTCAAACCTAAGCAGCAGTGAGTAAGTATAGAAATACAAGGCTTCATTAATTGATGCATTAGATCTTTTCCCACAATTGTTGGCTCAAACTTCAGAAGATCATCATACATTCATAGTTAAAATTATTTATGATGATGCATGTACTCATTACTAGCAGTGTTACCAGCGTCCAGCACAAACACATGTAGTGTGTTTCTTATTAGGCATAGGGGCACGATCTGTATAATAAGAGTCTAGGCACTGGTCCAGTGGAAAGCTACAGCGCAGTGATGGTGGACACGCCAGACGATGGCTAATCATCGGAAAAGGGCCACTGAGCAACTGAGCTGTCACAATTACACGTCCACAACAGAGACGTTCAGATGAATGTTTCCAGTCTGCAAACCCCTACGTTCAAATCAATCAGAGATGAGAAGGAGGGGGAGGATGGGAAGGGTGATGAAGATGATTATAATGATGATTATGATGATGATGATTATGTACTTTTCCAACCAATGCAGATTGTAGGAAACTTTGATACGCTGGAATTTCAGTCTAGAGTGGGTTTATCCATAATCGTTTACTTCTGTCTGTTTTAAAGTAGTTTGGAAAGGATAGGAGGTGGACTACAGAGAGAGGATTAATCAGGGAGTTTAGACAATTACGTCCAGTGGAAGAATGCAGAGTCTTTGAATTGTTGAGGTGAGAGAGAGAGAGATTTTTACTGCCTCTCAGATCAATTTTATGTTGCTTGTCTGTGCACGCTATACTTGTAGCAGAAGATGAACCTGAAACAGTTTTCCCTTTCTAAAAAGATGCACCAATGAGTCACATCCCAAGTCACTGGCCAGAAAAGAACGCTTATGTCAGAGATGAGAAAAAAATAACTAGTGGATCGAAAAGGAAATGTGTGATATGTTAGCTGTGGTAGGTTCATGTACTGTATGTTGCATATTCTCCTACGGCATCCTCAGGAGCCCAGAAAGGTAAAGAGGTTATTGCATAAGTTTCACTTCCCTGTGAGGTCGGTGGGTTGGCCTCTTTTTTTTCTGCTTGTTATTCTACAATGTTATGGTTACCAGTCACACACTACATCACCACATCAGCCTTGTTTCCAATGGGTCACAACATTTAAGGTACTATTTGCTCATTCTGTTTCTCTAACATTTCTCATTCATTTATTCATTTTTTCATTCATTCACTTACTCATTCACTCACTCCCACATTCATTCATTCATCCATTTATTCATTCATTTATTCACCCATTTATCCATATATCTGTGTTTGTTTATTTATCCCGTGTTTCAGTACTTGGTTGCCTTCATTGATAATGTAAGCTGATCTATTGTGGGTCAGTGAAGTTTCCAGTGCTGCCCTAGTCAGATGACTTTCCAAGTGGGCTTCCATGTTTGGATAAATAATGAAAAGCTGCTTCAAGGCCAAGCGCTCTTACTCTTGGCTGCAATGTTTTCCTTACATTTATTGCACAAGCCAATGTGGAGGATATATTCTTTCTTCACTAGTATTTTTTTAAATCTCAGTCTTTGACTTTTCTGTCTTTTCTCTTTATATATTTTTTTACCACTTTTTTGTCTTTCTGACTGTTCTTTCTGGCTGTTAAATGTACATTCCCTTCCTGTCAGCCACTTTGACAGTCTAAGTTGAATCTCATATTAAATCTCTTTTTCTTTTCTTTTCACACCACACACGCGTGCACGCACACACACACACACACACACACACACACACACACACACACACACACACACTGTTTCTATTCTGACCATTCGTCACCTACATTCACACTGTTTTGTTCTTTGTGTTTTACTCTTCTCACTCTTACATTTGTAATTTTTAATTTTAACACTCAGGTGCACACACATATCCACTCTCTTTGTCTCACACACACACACACACACACACACACACACACACACACACACACACACACACACACACACACACACACACACACACACACACACCTTTTACTTTATCATCTTTACTTTTTCCTCACCAGACATGTTAACACTCCTTCTGCTCTCTCTACTTACTTTATAATTTCTTTCTCTCTTTCTATTTCATTCTCTCTCTCTTTCTTTTCTCCCTCCCTCCCTCTTTTTATCCCTCCCTCACTCTTTTATCCCTCTTTCCTGCTCTGTCCTTCCCTACATTTCTCCCTCTCATTTAACTCGCACACTGTTGTGGCGAGTTATCAAAAGAGCTGTTTCAGGCTCCAGGATGTTTCTAGGTCAGTGGCACTCTGCTCGCATGTAATGTTCCTTTGGTCCTCGGCGGGCTAATGCTGCTCCGCCACTCTCTCAGAGGTGCTAATACAGCGTGTCTCACACTTCCCCATTTCGCTTTCTCCCGAACGAGTTAAAATCACACCTCTCACAAATTACAGCTAACTAAGCCTATATATTGTTGTGTATGGGTTGGGCTAATAAATATTTGCCCGTTGTCAATTAAACAACCATTACTTCAGACGTTCATGTTAATAACAGACCGTGACCTATAGTTTAATCAAGCCATGGAGTGTGTTAACTGAAAATTATTAAGTCGTTATTAAGACACAGTAAGCTACTTGGAGTCTTCACTACAGTGTCCCGATCTCACACAGATCTGTCTCCACAGAGTCCATGTCACTGGCATTGTGTGCGTACAGTCAGGCCGATTGCTGTGCTTCTCTTGACCCAGTTTTTACTGTAGCCTATCTCTGTTGCTGATGAAGACCTGAGCAGGACAGATAGTTTTAATAGTCATGCACCTATTAAAATGATATAATGCAGTAACACCAAATGTTGACACCAAAAATATGTAAAAAAAGTAAAATAGAACAAAAAAGAACATGTTTTGTGCTATAACAGTCCATTACTAAGTCTGATTTTTTTTTTTGGGGGGGGGGGGGGGGTTACTTTAATGATTAAGAGTGTTTTTTTACTCACTGACATGAAGTAGTGAAGTAGCCTACTCTCTCAGCAATTCTTCTGAAATGTCTTTGAACTTCATTATAGCATCTCCAGATCATGCCAGAAACAAAAGAACAGAAAGAAAATGCACTTTGTGGCCATATATAGGTGTTTAAAATACACAAGAATAGAGAGCATCCTCCAATGAAAATACACCTTTGCTCAAGTCTGTGGGCGAGCCAAGCACAAACCTGGAGCCATTGAATGAGGAGTTATGTGCCCTGACAAGTTTGCTAAAAGCCAGACTGGAGACTTGAAACTAGCCATTTGTTCTTTAGATGGGTTCTATTTTGTAGCTCTTACCAAGCCCTCCTTGTTCACATTACTTCAATTACCTTTGAACTAAATCCATGTTCAGAACATGGCAATCTCCCACCAGTAGTGGTCAGAAGGAGCAAATAAGGCCTTTCCCAAGAGCAAGTGCACCCACATCTTGCCAGGAAAATGCACAACCACTGCACTTCGGAAAACCTCAAGAACCTTCGTTTTCCCAGGTGTTTCCGCTTGCTTCAAATAGGGTTAAACATTGTTGGTTGCTGCCAGTGCTACGAGTGCTCAAACAGTCCTGTACAACAGCTCAGAGGACTGGGTAGGCAGCGCAGGAACGTAAACAAATGTTTGTTCAGGCTAAGCTGTTATATGAGGTGCTAGCATCTGTTCTTTTTGTGACCAAACGTTCTGATTTCCCAGGACATGTCCTGTTGTCACGTCCTGGGCGTCCTGGTTGTTTTTATTAATTGACGAAAGTGTGCTGGTTTTTATTGTTTTTTTTATTGTTTGTTTATTTTTATTATGCATGTATCCTAAAACAAGATAATTACTAAGAAAAAGTTATAACTTCGGTTTACGTTTGTTAGCTGCTTGTTCTATAGGCTATGATGATAGTAAACAGTGGACAGATAGTAGACACTGATGTAGGTTATTGAATATTGTGTTAAGCATAAAATATTAGCCATTAATTAAAAGAGTTATGTTGTTGATTTATCTCCTATTCTCGGTGTATGACGAATTGGGTATAATGGTTATTTGTGAGACGTTTGCATACTATGCTGCGCTACCCAGGACGAGAGTATTCTGTATTCAGTCTACTGACTTAGCAAAAAACCCTTACACTAGGCTACATTAGTTGAGAACGTTATCTTACTGTAACTACAGAGTAATACATTACTTCACTGATGTGTGATAGCCTATTAAAAAACTTAATATATGAAAATGATGTAGCCTAGGCCTATGTAGTTGCATAGTCTGGGGGTTTTCGGAAATATGTTCACCCTATTACAAGGAATTACTTGGTGTTTCCTCCTCTGGGTTACCTTTAGTTACTGTGGACTTTGAGCAGAATATCTATACATTTTAGTATGTGAAAGGGGTGAAAACAGAATGGTTGTAAAGAAAGGAGAAAAAACTGGTACAGAGCAGTGGTTATCTCTCTGTCTATCTCTCGCTCACACTGCACACACACACACACACACACACACACACACACACACACACACACACACACACACTTAACACTACACAACTATCTGTTGTAATTTCTCAATGCTGTAGGAGGGACAGTGAATGTTGAGAGATGTTAAGATCTCTTTTCTGTTGAGTTTGTCTCAGTCAGTTTCATTGTCTGAATGCTGAAGCAGTAAGGAACAGCAAAAAGATGGAATCTGTGGAATGTTCGCCTCCTTTTTTTCTGGCTTGCCTTTCTTGTCCTTTAATTGTTAAGTCCTTTGGCGTTTGTGTTGGTCAACAACATGCAATTACAGCGGAAGAGGCACTGAAATATAAATTAGGACAAGAGGTGCCGCTGCCACCGTGGCATCTGGCCAGCTCCTGTCACATCGCTGTGCAGAGAAACCACTAATCAATATTTATAGATAATGTAATCTGGCCGAACTAGCCACCTGTGGGAAGTGACTGTTTCTCTTTGGGAGGAGGAGGAAGAATACCAATCATCCCATGTTGAGATGAGATTTTTATCTAGAGAGGACAGTAGGCTATTATTTTTTTCTTTTTCAGCACATTTCTGACAATGTGATATAGAACCTACTGTGACTTATCAGTAGTAATTTTTTTGTTTTTGTGAGTGATTTTTCTGGCTTTTTTTCTGGCCTTTATTTAGACAGGACAGTACAGAGTATGACAAAAAATGAAGGTGTGAGAAGAGAAAGAGAGAGAGAGAGAAAGGGTAGGATCAGGAAATAACCTTTGGTTGGACTTGAACCTGGGTCCACAGATTTATGGTATGGACACCAACACTACTCCTAGCAAGCTTATATTTGTGACATTTTTTAATACCTCTGGATGTTCAATGAGCCCTGTTTTTATCATATTTATACATCATCTTTCCTGTGCATTCCATGTCTATTGAGATTTTCTGATGTTCCATCTTTCCAATACCTTGGTGTTCGTGATGCCAAATGCTCACTATTCATTCACAACAGTGCCCATGTTCCAATCTGATTGGTGTTTCTGTATCATCTCATCATCAGCTGAGGCTCATTACCTGCTAATTACCTCTGTGGACCTGTTACAGCCCTTCGTTTTTTATTTACTCGCATCAGATACGTTTCTGTCTTGGCTTTCAGAGCTCAGGGCTGTCACAGACACATACTCGTAGCTGAAAGAAGCAGGAAGAGTTGTGCTGAATATAATATGTTCTAATTAGGACTGCAAATTGCAGGTTTGTTTTCATATATCAGGAACATCTTTGAAGGGATGTATTTTCAAGTGAGTGTGCGAAGGCTTATGTAAGACAAAGCGGCACTTGATTGCTGTGTTGGACCACTGTTATTTTCAGTGTTTTGCAGTTTTTGTGTGGTGTTATTTCAGCTGTCACATGTGTGAGAATGTCAGCATGATAAAATTGCACCTCCACATAGTCTATATATGAAGCAACGCAAGGCAAGCTGTTGGAATTTTTCGTGAAAATGAAGTAAATAATTTAGTCATGTCTAATTTTAGAGTGGTCTGTGCTGAGCCCTTCATAAAGAAAGATGGTGAGATGATGACCAGTGACATGACTGTGCTCTGGTCATCATAGGCTGCTCTCCTCTTTATATCACCATATAACACCACAACCCTTTTATGCTGAGAGTAGCCTACCATAAAGCCTTTTGCATTTAAATTAATAAAAGTCGCCGTTGTGTATGAGGCATATCTCTCATAATGCCTCATGGCCAGTCCTCATGTGATTGCATTTGGTCATTGTACTGTATATTTCATTATGAATATGTGGCACTCGATTTTAATGGATCGGTTTCAGTTCAAAACAGTATTAACACTATTAATCAACTGTCAGTCAAACACAGTAAATGGGAGTGGGGCTGCAAGCAAGGCTGAACTAAAAGAATTAATGAATGCAATATCAGCAGTTTTTGATTAATTATGAACTACAAGGTTTCATTATTTCCCATAGGAGATGAAGTGACATCTTAATGAGATTAATGAGACTTATAACTAAATTTTCAAAATTACCAGCTTTATTCCTGACCCAATTTCCATTTTGTTCTTGTTCACAGGTCCCCATGATTGGTGAAGATCTCCTGGAGTTTCTCTGGTGACAAGGTCAACTGTAAAGAGGCAACAGATTATCTCCTGGACTAGACACAGCTGCTAAACTCAGCCACAAGTCTAAGTGGTATCAGCCTCCCTCCCCCACCCCACCCCCTGCATGGTTAGCGGCTAACATTTAGCCTGCTAGCGAGCGGACGTTTGGGGAAGAAAGATACCAGTGACCGAATTTCCAGGCGGGTGCCAGCACAGCCGGCGTGAATGGCACACGCTAGCCTTAACCGGGAGTCTGGATGGGAGAGGGCGTGAGCATGGACAATCTTAGTGAGTTTGGTGGCCTTTGTCCATCCGGCCGGCGGGAATGGGAGTGAGTATTATTCACCGTCAACCATCTGCACAACATTGCATCCCCAACATACACACCTGGGCCTGAATATGGTTACTGTGAAGAAAGCAAATGTGTGAGGAAACTGTGGACTACAGTGTACGTTTGTGTAATTGGTTAGTGGCGCTATATGTAAGAAATTAAGATCAAATAATAATATTTCGTCCTAATATTGTCACTGGAGGAAAATTGTGCTATGCATATATGCTAGGTGATTCATTTCTTTAATTTTTTTCCTAAAAATACACGGTACGACTTAATTTTAAAGGTATACATTCATTGTAATCTCAACTGGCTGTGATCGATGCAACCTGTAGGAGTAGCAGGCAACAGCTGAGGGAGAGGGAGAGCTGCAGATTTTTGTTGAGATCATTTCAAACAACACATTTGTGTCTTCGTGAAAATGGCTTAACTATCTGGTGATGAAAAAAATCAATTACCGGTTCAGGGGATCTAGACTCTTGAACCAACTTAGTTTCTGTTCACTAGAGTCTAGATCCCCTGAATCGGGCACCCATGTTGTTCAGCTTGTGTCACCAAAGTCATGGGCTCAGGTCCCAGGAAGTGCAAGCTCTTAAATAATGTACTGTGACTACACTTACCGCAATCATTTGTCCTTACACAAGACTGGTTCAGCCAAAGTCAAAGTTACTCTGGTTTCTTCTCTGCAGCCATACATTTAGAACACGATACAATTTGGTGCCACGGATGGTATTTCTGCGATGCTGCAAAGACATTTGTAGTGACATCTTACTAAAATGGCAGAATCGTTAAAATTAAAAACATCTTTAGTACATGCCTGATATATGATCCAGGTTTTATGCCCCAACTGCATTAGTTTTTCTATTATTGTAGTTTTGTTGCTCCAAACAAAATCATCTGGGTTGTATTTACTCATAAATAGCTTCTGTTTCAGACCAAAGACACAACACTGGAATGCAACAGCAAACACAGGCCAACATGATATAGAGCTCTACAGTTCAGAACTAGTACCAGATGGTTTCTGGTTCAGGGAGTGAAATGTATTTTCTTTTTTCTGTTGACATCTCAAAAAATCAATTATTGTAGGCCTGGATAGAATGGTCACCATAAAACATTTTATCCATTGTGCAAAACAATTGAATAACAACAGTGATCGATTTTTCTTCAATTTTTCCCCATTCAGGATGAAATGATGTATGGTCCAGGTGTACAACACTCTAAAGATTTTTTTGTCATGACAGTGCAGACAATGAATGGAAATTTTACTTTCAGAATCAGAAGCTCACTCGTGCAAAGGATGGGGCTGTCGGATTCCATTTCTCCACCAAATATGCACCAGAGCTTAAATGTAAAGACCTGAAATGTTTAGGGTGTTTTTTATTTGGGTAATGACCTTTGTTTGTTTGTTTGTTTCTTTCTTTCTTTTTCTTTCTTTCTTTCTTATAGCACCAGCAGCTGCGTGGACGATCTTATGGATGAAGATGAGAAAGACAGGGCTAAAAGGTGTGTATATTTCTGCAAGGATTTGTCCATCCATCTACAGTATACATACGCTGCTGCCATTGAAGCAGGATGTGGCTCGTTGCTAAGGTTATGGGCTTCCTCAGTAGGACTCCACTGAGGGGCCCATAGTGTCTGTTGCTGTAGATTAACATTAATGATTAGATAAAAACATTTTTTTTAAAATTAAAATGATACGTATATATATTATAACAAAATGAGAAAAAAAATGAAGCCTGCCAACAAATTCCAAAATGTGTGGTAGAAATGTAAACTGTTTGTATAAACATCCCTAAGAGTACCACAATTAACAAAATAAAGCTAAATGCAAGCAGTTTAATGCACAGAATAAAAAAGATCTAGTTTTACAAATGAATCATTGAGTCATTGATTAACTGACTTGACTCATTTGTAACCTTAACATGCTGAATAAACAGTGAGGTCATAGCACTAGCTTTCATTTCATTAGACACTTTGTTCTCCATTTGCATTTACCATCAGTCAGTATGGCACTAAATTAGCTGGTGACTATTCTGTTTGCATGGGTAGGTGGATAGACAGATTTAGCCTTAAAGAGGCCACAAAACAAATATACAGAATGGTGAATCTGTTGTATGTACTTTGTGTACAGTCTCATCGTTAGACTTGCACTCTGTCTAAGTGTAATTATTATTTTATGTGTTTTTTTTCCTTCTATGTGTATATGTAGTTGAGCTTTGGCAATAATGTTATTGAAACATTCGATAAAATTCAATTTAAAAATTCAGTTTAAAAATTGTATTTAAATTAAATGCAATTGAATTGAGAGGTGAGACCACTAGCATGTTGGTCCGGGCCTGTTGCCAAACAACAAGGTCAAGATCAGCAGACGTCTCAGTAAAGAAGCGGCACAGTGGCTTAGTGTGGAGTAGACCTAATCAGCTTTGACTCGTGGTCAGCACGGGCTGGCTTAAAGCATATAGCCTACTACATAACCAGGGGTGCTAAGAGCCTCACCTAACTAAGGTGAGGCAAAGATTAGACTGTGGAAAGTGCTGTGGTAATCCATATCCATTAGATTTCATTTGAACCTTTTGTTAGACATTGTATCCATGTTGTAGACAGGTTGTCTTGGCCTGTGCGATATACTGTCATGAAGGGCCATGACAGAATGTTGTACAAGATGTGCCAATGTGTTACTTCTAGCCACCACCAGTTAATTATTGTGACATCTCTTCAGAGGTTAGATATTTATACCGCATCTAAGTATTGAACATGTACCAGTTTAGTCAGTTATAACACGATTGTCTCATCTTATATGTGATGTAACCATGTATGTCTACATTCCAGTTGGAAATGTTGATGATGGGCCAGACCCAAAACGTTGTTTTCCTGATCTTAGTTGTGACCTGTATTGTCACTTTGGCACTTTATTGCAATACAAGATTGTAAAGTTACTTACCCCCTTTGTGTGGTCTTTTCTTTCTTTACCTTAAGCTGTGTCTTGAGTTATGCACCGGGCAAAACCTGGCAATAAGATGATGACACAGATACCACTTGTACCTTTGTCAGTGTTACCTCTGTATGTTTCGATTAAGCCCTGTCAGCTACACTTTCAGACACGCTCTTTTTCTCTTACTGCGCGCCACTATTTCCATCCCTGCCATTCTTCTGACTAATGTTTCTCCTCTTTCTCTTTCTCTCTTTCTCTCTCTCTCTCTCTCTCTCTCCTCTCTCCCTGTCTGTCCAGGGCGTCCCGCAACAAGTCGGAGAAGAAGCGCAGGGACCAGTTCAATGTGCTCATCAAGGAGCTGTGTACCATGCTGCAGGGGCAGGGTCACCCCCGCAAGATGGACAAGTCCACCATCCTGCAGAGGACCATTGACTTCCTCCAGAAGCAGAAAGGTAGGGTGGGCTGTGTGTGGGGGTGCCACATGTTCAACCCATACATACCGTGGAGGGGCAGGACTTTAGAAAAATGTACTTTCAGTTTGTGAATTATTCTAAACTGTCAGAAGTTTAAATTAGCTGTCAAGCATTATAGTGCTAGTCTGACGTCTAGTAGAGATTAAGAAGACAATTCAGATCTTTTCCTGATGCATAATAATTCACATGTACAAAACACATTAGGTGAGTAGTACAGATGGGGCACTGACAAACACTATGGGTGGGGATAGGATAGAAGTGGGTGGTTGGGGTTGGGGAGTGATTGGTTTCACTGGGAAGTGGGAAAGTGCTAAGAATCGATGATGTTTCACTGCATAAGATTGAATGCAAGTAAAACTCTGTGATTGATTACATGAGCAGTAGTATTTTGAAACCAAAACAGCAAATAATCATGTGAATATAGAGGCAGCTGTAGAGCAGTGTCATGCAGTCTCTGTTGTATCAGCTGGCTAGAGATACAGATGTTGACGTAAGCTTCTCTTCTCTTTTCTTTTCTTCTCTTCCCTTCTCTTCTCTTCTCTTTTCTTCTCTTTTCTTCTCTTCTCTTCTCCTCTCTTCTCTTCTCTTCTCCTCTCCAGAGATCACTGCTCAGACCGAGTCGTGTGAAATCAGACAAGACTGGAAACCTTCATTTCTTAGCAATGAAGAGTTTACCCAGTTGATGCTGGAGGTAAAGTAATTAATAGAAAGAAATCTACATGCAGAACAAATCTATCAGTCCGTAAAATATTAAATACTGCACCGGTTTATACAGTGTGAAATAGATACATATACAAACACTCTTTGACACAAGCAAGCGCAGCAACAAATGTCAGTTCCTGCATAACAGATGTTAGCTCAAAAAGGAAATGTTAACATAATTATATGTTCTTTTATCTAATCAAATATATGGATAGTGAGAAGTTGTGTAATGGCCATTGTTTACCTTGCTGAAAAGGGGAAATATGCCATGTGCAACTGCCACGAGTCAAAAAGCACAAGGACAGTGTTTGTCTTTGAAACTCAAGCAGTTCATTCATATCAGAACCGTACTCTTCAGTTCTGAGAATCATTTACTGATGAATCCATTGTAAATTCATCCGTGTTACAAACAGTGTGGTACACCTCAGACGTTACTCCTGTGTAGCAGGGGTCATGCGTGGAGCATACAGTCATGTGTGGTGCACACTCCATGTTAACTTATTCATGTTAATTTCTTTATTGCCCACACTTCAGCTCTGTAGCCTCAGTCAGGGAAGCTAATGTCGAAAGTGTGGCTTTAGTCTTTGAAAGCTATGATGTGTCCTAGTCGTAGTCTCCGAGCAGAGCCAGTCTAGCTCAGATTAGCGCTGTGTGCTCCCTCAGGCAAACGTACATTCACACACACGTTTACTTTGGCGTCTGCCCTTATGATAATTTAGTGCACAGTAAACAATGAAAAGTTAAATTGGTGCCCAGGGGCTATAACCTCTGCATTGCAAAGACAGTTGGCTGACTGTTTATCATTTGTCTCTCTCATCTTTATATGCGTTTTCTACCATGTGTTCCACAATGTTAGTGTACTGGTATACTAAATGTATGAAATCATGTTAAAGTTGGACATATTGTGTGTGTGTGTGTGTCTGTGTGTGTGTGGGGTTGCGTGTGGGGTTGTGTGTGTGTGTGTGTGTTTGCAATCTGGCAGGCTCTGGATGGTTTCCTCATTGCACTCACCACAGATGGAAACATTGTCTACGTGTCTGATAGCGTCTCTTCTCTAATTGGCCATTTACCGGTAAGTACCAAACTTGTGCTGCCAGATATACAAGTTTAACATAACAGGCGTTTGACCTACCTCCTTCAAATCCTGTCATGGCAATAAATATCTGAGATAATTAAATGTAGCTCTCATAAGTTCTTGTTCATATGTTGTTGTTTCCTTGTCAGAACCTTGTCAGTTCTATCTTGTAGATCACCACCATAATCTCTATTTGCTCAGTGTTAAAAAATGCAGAGGTGGCATCAAATATGGGTCATACGTCTCGTGACCTTTGCACTGTATTCCAGTCAAACAAGTGTAAACAGAAGAGTATTGAACATCAAGCTACGAAGTCAGACACTTAATCATCAATCGTCTGGTCACACGTCTGACTTGCGCTTTCAAATTACATTCAATTTGGACAAACAAATCCATATAATTCCCTGAAGATAGATCCAAGCTTGCTCCTTTACAGCACACCCGCCTTGGATCTCACATGTCTCTTTAATCAAATAAATACTGATCTTTTTTTTTTTTTTTACAAATAACATGCCTGTTGTAGCTTTGACATCATTTGCTATTCTAGCTGGTTTCCTGACCTGATGGAGATAATTCTTGTGGTCACATGAATTTACTCAAAGCGCTCTGCCAGAGTATCCTGCTGTTGGTTATGTGGGTGATCATGAAGTCCTTTTCTGCTTGAGCTTTTCACTTCCTCCTACACACTGCTGTGATACTCTGAGTAGCAGAAGCACCACGTTTCCTGCTGACACATTATTCTCATATTGTAAGATTTTTAGATTAGGAAGATTAGGTAGTTAGCTTTAGCATATTTGTTTTAGTGGTATCTTGGTCTTAGGGGAGCCTAGTAAACCAGCCCCTCGTACTACACTTCATTTCATACAGAGAGTCTGGCTGTACTGTTCTGAGAAACATTTTCTACCTGGAGGTGTAGACACTGCTGAAGTTTAAAATGATTGGATCTGCCTGTACCCAATCGCTAATGTCTGGTTGTGACGTATGCAGTTAGCCTGGTTATAAGCCTGCCTAAGCACTACAATTCAAATGTAGCAAACAAAGTTGCTCTGTTCACTGATTGGTTAGGCAAGATTCTGCCTGAGACAACCATGTCACATATCATGTGGAACCTCAGCCAGATCCTCTGTACAAAATGAAATGAAGTATGAGGGGCTGGTTTACCAGGCTAGTCTGAGGGTGCTTATCCCAGTGATCAATGCTGTCAGATGTACTGCCGTGTGTACTGTACATTGTGCACATGTACATTCTGGTTTGTAGCGAAAGCCGTTTTCTCATAGCAAAAGATGACCTAGCAACAGTGATCATTTATGGTAACCCTTTTTCTCATTCTGCTGTAGAGAGGCTTATAAATGGAAAGCCTGGGTTGTAGTGTGACCTATGGCTTCACTGATGCATCATGGTTGTTGTAGTTTTTTTGCCTCAGTTCTGAGTAGAGGTGTCCATCTCGTCTTCAAAAAGTAAAAACCCTGCCTTTCCTATTCCTTCTGCCTGTGCACTGAACACAGGTGAATTCGCCTAATTAGCCAATCTACCTATCTGATGATGTGTGTGTTCATTAGGATCAGTTGGTTTAGAAAATCAAATGGTTGGATCACATATGAAGCAGGGGCTTTTACTCTCTGAAGCTCTGAGCATGGATTGTAGTGAGACCTATGACTCCACTGGTGCATCTTGGTTATTGTTGTCTTTAAATGTGGATTTTGCCTTGGTTCTGAACGCCGTGAGTGATGCTGTGGCGTGTGTGTTTCCTGTTGTGTTCCAGTCGGATATGGTGGACCAAAACATTCTCAACTTCCTGCCAGAGCGGGAGCACGCGGAGGTCTACAAGCTGCTCTCCTCACACATGCTTATGACAGACCCCATCGCTGCTGACTTCTTAGATGGTGAGACACACACACACACACACACACACACACACCTTTCAGAGGTGCACACATACCAAACATACCACGAATAGGCATGTGGCCAGTGGCCATGCAAAGCTCTCTATGGTTTTATTTCATTTCCACTTTAGCCACAGTTCACGTGTAGTTACTGGCTACACTGTATGTCAGACTTTGGCATATCTCTGTCCTCTGTCAGCTGAACAGATTAAGCTAAGGGGAAATCTGTTTGTCCAATGCAGAGACAGGCTGATGTGAAACATGCAGATGTGAATAGAATGTATTTAGCTAAGAATATTCAGAGAAAAACAAATGTAAGAAGCAGTCTAGGAGGATTGGTTGGTTCAGAGAAGCCTGTTTTCTGTTGTCATTCTCTTTGGTTTTCTCTTATATCCTGCAGCTCAAATACAGCTTCAATTTGAAAGTGTTAGTAGCTCCAAGATGGGGATCACTCCTTCTTTTTAGGACAGTTTTTTTTGCAGATTCTTTCTCCCTCTCTCTTTCTCCCTCCCTCCCTCTTTTTTTTCTTCGTTTTAGGGCCAGTTCCTGCTGTAAGGTTATTAATAGGACTTTACAATACTCCAGGCCACCATTTCCGCCCATAAGCCAAAGCTGAGGCTTTTATTTCATTTAGTGCAGTCGGACCGTGAGCGAGGAAACCTCTGCTGACCTTTCTCGCTGTTTGATGTCAGCCTTTTTTCATTTACTTTTATTTATAAGCAACGTCTTCATGAATTAAACATCAAAGGGTTCCCGCTTGGGTCGACATCAGCTTCTCAGTGCTCTGTGTTTAACTTTACAAAATGCGCACGGGCTGCTAGAGAACAGCAGTAGCAGCAGCAGCATGCGGCACACACACACACACACACACACACACACAAAGGCACACACACATACACACACACACATTGAGAGTCCACTTGACAATTCATGTCATCATGTTAAAATAATCGATGCATGCATGTGCTTTGAGACCCTTCTGTCTCCCTGCATGAAGAAGTGTAGGCGCATGCACACACACACACACGCACACACACATACACACACACACACACACACACACACACACACACACACACACAGACACACACACACAGACACACGCACACCACCCAGGAACTTTCTGGCTCTTCTAAGAAACTCCTGTCTCTCCTGTACTGTGTCACCATCCTGCTGCCCCACATCCCTGCCCTTCTCATCATCTCTTCAGCCCTGACACGCGGTCTGTGTGCGGGTAAATTTAGAAACGCCTTGCCCAAATGTGGCATGCCTTTATTGGATTGGGGGTGATTGCAGTGGCTATGATTGGGGCCTCGGGAGCTAATTTTAGCCGCTGGCCAGTTGCCCGGCCCGGCACGGCAGCGGCCAGGCCAGGTAGGTAATCTCTGTTATGGTGCCTCCAGTAATCCAGGCTACCAGGCTCCCGCACTGACCGTGTCAGAAGGCTCAGGGCCGACCTTAATCTCTCCACCCCAGGAGCAGGAGCAGCAGCAGGGGCAGGGGCAGGGGCTCCCCTCTTACATAAAGACATGTTGGAAAATGCCAGTTTTTATTGATTTACTTACTGCACAGTGTAGCATCAACTTACAGTGCCAGAAAAGACAAGTATTTTAAGTATATTAATTATACATGCAGTTGATCATTTATGCAGTTTAATGACTGGATGTTTTTTTGTTGCGTTGTAGTAATGATTCTTTGATACCAGAAATGTTACAGAATTGTTTTTTCCCCCTGTCTCCGTAGTTGAATGAATGCATGTTTTTTGCCTAACGTCAGTGGTGTAGTGGAGGGTAGGTGCACATAAATGCCCTTTATGCAAAAACAACATTTACTCGCCTTTTTGTGATTGTAAGTGTTAAGAATATGCATTGTTTACCCGCCATTTTTTTTACCACCACATCTATACTTCACCCCCCTTTTCTTCATGTCACTTTATGCCGCACCACACAGTGCGGAAATTCTGTTGATGTAATTTCTGTTTGGTGTTTCATGACCTGAAACCCTAGGAAGACTGTGATAAATGGAGTGGGTGGGGGGAGAAGGAAGCCTAGGCTGACGACGGCAAGAGAGAGGAAAGGTGTGGGTGATGGGGGTGATGCTGCTTAAATGGCACCATTTCAGCTATATTATGCTACACATTGTGTGTTTTACTTGATGATGATGCAAGATACAAGTCTTATTGTACTTTCTGCTATGTGTATATTGTTATGTTTTGTTATTGTTATGTTTTGTTATTGTTATGTTTTATTGTCATGTTATAAGCTGTTTAATGTTCACTGTGGGCCTAGGGAGTGCTGTAATTTCAAATCCTGTGTACAACCTGTACATATGGCTTTTGACAATGAAGCTGACTTGACTTTGAAAAGAGCTACATGTTCCAGGAGAGAATCGTATTATCCAAACCTGAAATGTTTACTCATACACTGTATAATAGACTATTTTGGGAACAGAACAGTGTATCTTACAAGTGAACATGGACTATGTGTGGGTTGAAACAAAATAGAGGACACTGTAGCAATTTCAAAACAAGAGAAAAAAGGCATATTGTGTTTTCCACTGGCTATCCATCATCTGCTCTCCACCTGTGAGGCAACGTCAGTGTCTGTCAGTGCAGCAGCTTAATCTGACTCCTGATCCTACTTCTCACCTCAACCCCTCCCTCCTAATCCCAGCGTGTAATCTGATGGTGCAGGTTAGAAGTCACCTTAATCTCCATTAAAATCTTACCGTGTCCGAACAGCTGGCCATAGAGAAATGAAAAGTGATCTCGATGTGTGAGAGAATCCCCAACCCCCGTGCAGCAATGCTCTTTTGTACTATCTCAACTTCTGGATTAAATAATTTTGGCTTATTTATATCCTGTTTATTGTTTGTAAATAAGGTATTGTATTGTATTCTCTTGTACTGTTGTTATAGTGTTTATAAACTGGAGAGACCCAAGAGACTACATCAATTTCTGTATGTGCTGCTTACATACTTGACAAATAACCCTGCACGATTCTGATTCTCTCTGTCTGTCTGTCTGTCTGTCTGTGTCTCTCTCTTTCTCCCTCTCAGGTGAAACGCACATTGAGTTTTGCTGTCACTTAGCCAGGGGAAATATTGACCCCAAGGAGCCTCCGACCTATGAGTATGTCAAATTCGTCGGAGATTTCAAGTTTCATAACAATGGTAGGTGTCTCATTTGCTTGAGCAAACATGTGTCTGGTTTCCCCAGATAGAACAAACTGAGTACCCTGGACCTTGTCTGTATGTCTGTAGGAAGTCTTGTGTCTGTTGGAAAAGACTATTTTACCTGTCAAGACATGTCTGTTTATGTTTTCTTTACGTGTGTGTGTGTGTACATGTGTGTGGGTGCTGTTTTTTGTTGTTGTTGACAGTGTGTGTATATATCCTGCCTTTTTGTCTGTATCTGTGTGTGTGTGTGTGTGTGTGTGTGTGTGTGTGTGTGTGTGTACAGAGAGTTGTCAGTATTTGTGTGAGAGATGTAAAGCTGCTTGGTTGGTTGGAAAAAGTGTGTTTGTGGAAGAGAGAGGTTTTTCTGTGCCACTGGCTGGCTCCTGAGATCATTTCCATGTGTTTAATGTCAGTGACTTCCATTTCATTTGAATGTTTTAATGCCATTGGAAGGTCAGTGTTTGCCTGGCATGTCACGTAAGCTAATGACAGACTACCCCCCTGACACCAACTTCACTTTCACTTTGCTCCTTCAAATCTCTCTTTCACTCTTCCTCTCTCCTCCCCCTCCCTTTTTTCTGTTTCTTGTTTTCTCACGGTCTCTCTGTCTCTCTCTCTCTCTGTCTCTCTCTCCCTCTCTCTCCCTATCTCTGCTTCTCTCTCCCTCCCTCTCCCTCCCCCTCTCCCTCTCTCTCTCTCTGTCTCTGTCTGTCTCTCTCTCTTTTTCCCACACACACACACACACACACACACACACACACACACACACACACACACACTGTAGACAGGTATGTGCAAAACGCACACACACACACACACACACATTTAAGCCCTCTCTGTTTTTCTGTGTGTGTTTCAGTGGTGTTTTGAATGAGTTTCTGAGAATATGTATTTGAGCCATCAGCAACCGTTTTAATTTTCCAGTCTTTCCTGTATAATAGCAACAACATGTATACAATGTCAGCAGTTGTGTATTTATATTTTTTGAATGTGAAAAAGGTTAAGGTGACTAAACTGTTAAAAATATTGGGGCCATTGATGACATACAGTAGAAGAGCCTTCACTCTCCATGGAACCATCCAGCGATGGTTAAAGAAATATTTAAGCACCTTTATTTTTAGCATGTCTGTGATGGGTACTTCACATTGGAAATGGTTCTTCATAACCTCAAGTCATAATGGGCTATTTTATGTCATAGCGGCATCAAATGGTTTTTTAAAGAACTGTTGCCTCGACGCTTCTTTGAAGCACTGAAAAAGGTTCATCTATCTATGGCATCGCTCTGACGAACCATGGGACCTTGTGGCCAACAATTTCAAAACATTTTCATGGAAAGTGCCATTTTTGAAAGAGCCTGATGGAGCCTGCAGGCTAGAGGTGTGGGCTTAGCTGAGCTGTGTATGCCGTGTGGTGTTTCCTCGTCACTCGTCTCTTCTGGACACTCTAACCGTGAGCGGTCCCTGTGTGTTTGTGTGCAGTGCCTACGTCGTCGTGTAACGGCTTCGAGCTAGCGTTCCCCAGGACCCTGCAGTCGACCCTGGAGGACCAGGTCTGCCTTGTGGCCACGGTGCGCCTCGTCACCCCACAATTCCTCAAGGTAACTTACGCCCCTCACTCGCGCCCCTCACTGGGGGTCACTGCGCAACAGAGTCATCGTTTGACCCAAATCAGTGTCATACATATATGTCCCCGTTTGTTTGTTGTGAGTCATTCTTAACTGCATTACTGAGTCACTGTGATTGTCACTGTGACACTCAAAACAACACAGTACATATACAGTTGAAAAAAAAGATTTTACTAGACTTTTACAAAATCTTTGTTTTTCTCCTATTTACTCAAATCTCTCTGCCTTTGTTTCTGATGGTTATTGTGATGGAGGAATGTTTTGCCCCCTGTGACGTGTTTTCTGTGTCTTTGTTTGTGTTCGTGTCTATGTCGTCTTGGCACTGGAGCAGGACCTGTGCAATGTTGAAGACCCCTGCGATGAGTTCACCTCCAGACACAGCCTGGAGTGGAAGTTCCTGTTTCTCGACCACAGGTGAGACTTCCCTACCTGTGCCCTGTGTCTTAGGGAATGCTGAACACTATTCCACAGGGTTTTCCCTGCCAGTGTGCAGTATCTTTATTAACTCATTTATACCGGATGCTGCGCAGCGCAACATTGCACCTCCTGCCGGTTGCTGCGTAGCGCAGCTTTGAATCTCTTGCCGGCTGCTGCGTAGGGCAGCATTGTGGACTTGTATGGTATGTTAGTACATGTATTGCGTAGGGCAGCATTGTGGATGTTGGTATGTTAGTACATGTATTAATTCAAGCTGAGAGTCTTACCTTGTAAATGCAATTTATTTCATGTTTTTATGTGCTTCAGAGGCTAAGATATTTAAGTTTTAATAGACGTTGACAATTCTTAGTATTTTTTCAGAAAACCTTCAGGAGATAAGGACATTTATCATAGAATTGCATAGGTTTTTATAGCCGTTTTTTGCAGGCGTTTTAGGTGTCAATGGGTTAATAGAGAGGTTTTTTGTGAAGTCCTTTGGATAAAATAGGATTTGGTCCTAGGAATGCTTCCAGTTTGCTGTAGCTGACACAGCATACCCTAAGGTCATGGATCTACTTTTAAGGTTCAAGGTTTTTATTTATTCACTTGCACAAAATTACAAAGTAAAACATGCAGTGAAATGTGAAAGTTAGGCTTCAA
>CM059272.1:6537043-6752043 GCA_030347295.1 Setipinna tenuifilis
ACCCCAAAGCGCCCATCTGTGGACCCCACAGCTCCACGCCCCAACACACACTGCTGAGGGACGCACCCAGCAGCTCCTCGCCACAGGTATCATATACTCACATACTTGACACTCATACTCTTTGTCTTTCTCTTTCCCCTTCTTTCTTTCTCTCTCTGTCTCTCTCTGTGTGTCTGTCTCTGTCTCTGTCTCTGTCTCTCTCTTGTCCCTTATTAGACTTTAAATGATTCTGTTAACACGTGTGTGTGTGTGTGTGTGTGTGTGTGTGTGTGTGTGCATGTGCACGTGTGTGCTTGTGTGTGTGTGCGTGTGTGTGTGTGTGTGTGTGTGCGTGTGTGTGTGTTTAGCAGCAGCAGCAGCAGCAGCAGCAGCAGCAGCAGAGGCTGGGGCGTGGTGGTCCGGTGCAGGCGGTGAGCCTCCCTGTGCAGACCCACACCAGCCTGACCATGCCCTTCTACAGCAACCCCATGCTCTTCTCCCACACCAGCCCCCGCGGCCTGCAGGAGCCCAGCCAAAGACACACCGACACCGCCCAGTACAGCCAGGACGGACAGCTACGGTATGTACAGGATGTACACACACACACACACACACACACACACACACAAACACATGGACACCACTTACTACAACTACAGCAAGACGTACACATGTAATTACATGTAACATGCTTCCTGTATGACCTCTTCACACAGCTGCTAAAAAAGGTGATGTAGAACTTGTGTCTGTGTGGTGTTGTTGGGAGGGCTCCACTCTTGTTTGACCTTTGACCTACTGTATGTGTGTGGACAGGATGCTGCTCAACCAGCCCATGCAGACACTTATGCAGGATGGCAGCGGAAACGCCCAGCCCTCACAATGCAACGCCACCATCCAGCAAACCAAGTATGTGGTGCCATCCTTTGTGTGTGTGTGTGTGTGTGTGTGTGTGTGAGAGAGAGTCTGCATACTGTGTGTGTGTGTGTGTGAGAGCCTGAACAGTGTGTGTGTGCACGTGTGTGTACATGCATATTTGCCTTTTGAAATTTAATGTAGGTTATTGATGTGCAGGTTTTTAGCATATTTTTGTTACCTTGTGAAACCACAATGCCATTTTTTGCTCATCATTTTCAACATTTTTAAACTTATATGTGGCTGCATGTCCTAATCTGTGTGTGTGTGTGTGTGTGTGTGTGCCCGTGTGCGTGTGTGTGTGTGTGCGTTCATGTGTGTGTGCCCATGTGCGTGTGTGTGTGTGTGTGTGTGTGTGCGCGTGTGTGTGTGTTTCTTCAGATACTCCCTGGAGCAGCAGATGATGCAGCCCTCGTTCCCCGTGCAGCAGGTGAACTGTAACGCCGTGCTGGTGCCCTCGGCAGTGCCCGTCTTCACCTCACCCATCATGATCCCCCACAACACCTTCATCACGCACCAGGCCCAGGCCACCTACCATCCTCATCCTCAGCAACAGCAGCAGCAGCAGCACCCACAGCAGCAGCAGCAACAACAACAACAACAGCAGCACTTCTTTCAGGTGAGGAGAGGGTGGAGCTGTGTAGGTTTGTGCAGGCTGTAGTCCTCCCATGAAGCTAGTCAAGACAGGACATCTTGGAGAGGCTACATATAAAGACAGTGTAATGTGTATGTGCCATTTGTCTCAGAGACTGCAAATCTAAAAATCTGTGTTAAATGTGTCATTTGACACAGAGAAGAACACGGATCGGCGTGGTTAGCGTCATTTGCTTTTAGCAGCATTGAGTAATGCAGGACAATAGCAATATGCCAGTCGGTCATGGCAACACAGTATTCTGTATATAACTAAAGAGTTAGACACAAAAAGACACAAAAAATACTAAAAGTACTAAAAATATAACAAAATCACAGCTTTTAATACAATCCATGCACTGAGCAGGCATCTTAAATCATTAACTCAGGGTCCTCTGCGTTGCTTCAAGTAATTGGGTTGGATTGAAAACAAACTCCGACCGTGAATGGAACGCAGTATAAAAGAGTGTATGGGAATTATTTGGAATTGTGTGTCTGGGAAAAACAAACACTGGCTTTATAGAAAACAAGGAAAGTGTAGGAAGATTTAAAAACTTGTTTAAGAAACGTTTCTGCATATAGTTGTGGAACGGTTAATTGAGTCTGTCTGGAGTTGTAGTCGACCAACACTGGCTTTATTACCATCTATGAATGTGGTATGAAAGGGGCATTATGTAAAAATATAAATGTGTTATATAGGGCAATTCATGTCTGTCTCTCTATTCACAGATGCAGCCCCAAGGTCTCCTACACAGCAGTCAAACTCAGGCCTTCTTCCACACCACTAATGCCCCACAGCAGAGTGCTACGGTGGGCTACATCCAGCAACAGCCCCAGCAGCAACCGCAACAAGCACAGCAGCAGCAGCAGCAGCAACAGCACCATTCCCAGACACAAGCAGGCAGCCTATCAGACTTCAGGAACTTGCTCCAGCGGTAGCCACGCCTTCTGGGGAAGGAGGGGCTTAAGGCCACATTGAGCTCTCAGCCAGGGGTGAGAAATGGGCACCGCTTTAAAGGGATGCTGGCGCAACACACAAATAGAGCAGAAATAGTCAAAGGAGGCTGTCTCTGTCTCTCTGTCTCTCTCTTGATCTCACTCGAGGAGATGTGTTGGACTTCTGTCCCCCAGAGGATAAAGACAAGTGCGCTTTCTCATAAACAAAGCAGATGTCATGAGGAAGCCAAAGTCCAGCTGTTTCCACGGTGATGCCCTGTGACCTTTGAGACTGGAGCCCACGGATGCCCTTTTGCCCTGTGCTGTCAAGGGGGGAAGTGAAGGGGTGGGGCACTTGTGATGCCCCGCCTCTCTCACTCACGGGGTTAATAGCTGCTCCATGCGAAGGATCTCGGGAGATGGGTGTGTCTTGCTGTGCACATGTGCAGTGGTGCAGTGGGTGGTACTGTTTTTTATTTTATTTTATTTTTTCATTTTGTTTTTTTTGTTTGTTTTTTTTTCTGGTGCTCTTGGGATAGGTGGGTTGGTGGCAGCAGTGTGTGCACAAACTCTGATGCTGATGTTTGACATGAAGACAAAACTCAAGCCTGAAAAAAAGTAGAAAGAAAGAAACACACAAGTAACTCAATGCACTGATAGGATCAAGACGTAATATTGGTAGAATGAATCAAATGTTTAGTTTGACCGACACAGGTCAGATGACAGCTAATAACCCATTTACAGTGTAAGAAAGGACCTAAATGTTCACCTGCCCCCATGTTCAGAACATGTGTGTCGCGCATTGCGCAGCTGCTAAGTTGTACACAAACACAAACCTTAACAGACATTACGCTCCTTCATTCCAGTTTAGACAATCAATCAGTTGTGAGGAAGAGTTCAAGAGCAGGGATCAAACAAGGAATCCCCCCTCCCCTGTGTAACACACACACACACACACACACACACACACACACACACACACACACACACACACACACACACACACACACACACACACACACACACACAGTCTGTTTTTCTTAGGGTCACCTCTTCTCATCCCTCTTCACCACGTTGGCCCATATAAATTGTGCTTTTGTGCAGTAAAGCGCGTCAAATCAGGTATCATCAGTAGGTCAAAGGCTGTTGCTCTGTCTAACTCGGTTATACCACATTGCAGAGTTACCTGGATATCCGCTTGTGGATTTTTGCTGAAAACAAAAATACAAAAAACACACACACACACACAGACACACACACACACACACACACACGGACCTGCCCCAACAATCAGGAAAACAAAAAAAAGCTAAAATGCACATGGCCCCTTGAGGACATGACTTTTGTCACTGTCATGTCACCACAGCACCACTTTCTAAGTGCCCCCTTCCTCCATACTCAGCTCCTGCTCTTTATACTCGTTTCTGCGTTTCTGCATCAGCTCTCGTGAGTGGTGATGGATTGATGCCCAGGCTCCAGGCCAGTGTCCAGGCTGCACATCACATCACATCACGTAACATCTGCAGTCCCTTTCAGGTGATTTCAATACAGCTCTCTCAGTATTACATACAGAGTCCATACTATAGAGGCCTATATACAGCTATATATTTTTAAAATTGTAGAGTTCACATTTACATTGTAACTGGACACACATCAATAATTTGTTGTACAAGCTGATCAAATACCCCACTCTTACGGGACGAGCCATTTCTGTGTGTGTGTGTGTGTGTGTGTGTGTGTGTGTGTGTGTGTGTGTGTGTGTGTGTGTGTGTGTGTGTGTGTCTACGTGCACATAAGAGTGTGTGTGTGTGTTTGTTTGTGTGTGTGTGTCCATGTGTATGTTTGTGTGGTCAGCATTTGGATGTGCCCCCTAACTGCTGTCAAGGAACAAGCCAGGTTATGTAAAGCAAAGACTTTATTGGTGGAAATGACAATCACAGGGTTTCAGTGGTACACACCTCTGCTCGCTGCAGCACTTTTCAGGCATCCAGCCAGTCTGTAATCCCCTATCTCCACATACACTCTGAGGTTGTTTCTGACTGAGATTTCTAAACGATTAACCCACAAATCAAGTGTGTCTGTCTGTTCAAGTAAAAATAGAATAAGCTGTAACTAAAAACAATTGACTAAGCCAATAGCTATATTAAGAACCTACAATCTAGTTTCCTTTAAAGCTGAACAAGCTAAAGTGTTAAGCAGAGGTTTAAAACAGAGGTCATGGACGACACGTTAGTAACAAAACCACACTTCTGGCTCGGCACCCTTGATTAGTGAAAGTGTTAAGTTGGAGAACACTGTTGTAATGGGATTAGATGTCACAGTAAAAAAAACGGATAAGAATGAGAAAGAAAATTAAGAAAAGGATGCCCTCTGATGCTACCCCCCCCCCCAAACACCCCCAGCCCCTGCCTCTCTGTGTGGCCTACCTGGTGTGTGATGCCCCCACCACCTCACCAAACCCCCCACCAAGCCAGCTCACTCTGCACCCCACCCCTAACTTAGGCATCACAAACTTCAGGAGACTGGTGCTGCTCTTTAGGAAAACTAATTTAAGAGAAGAAAAAGTCAGCAGAATAGCAATGTCAGGAAAAAAAAGAAACACTAAAACGATTCACAGTATGTGCCGCTTGACCCTTTATTATGTGCAATGTTAGCTTGGAAAAGAATGTTTAATTTATACGTTTGAAATATTGTCTTTTAGGTTTCTGTATATTGACATACTCTAAGAGCAAGATCGGTGGTAGTATCCAACCATTGTACTGTGTGAATAAAACGGAAAGTATTTTTGTATGAAAAAATATATCCTCTACATTCCTTTGACAGTGGATGGCACAGTGTCCTATAGTGTTAACGTGAAAAGCTAAGCAACCACACGAAGGCTAGCTGAACATTGGCTGGTCAGTTACAGACACATTTCTCATGGACTCCAAATCACGTAAAACACCTGCAGATATTGTCCCTAGACCTTGACTGTATAACAAATGCTACGGTTTCACCTAGAAGCCTTTTAAGGGTGCAGTTTTTTTTTTAAATTGACATTGAGTAAGTTTTGGGTCATCTGTAAAAAGACTTTATTTTGCAGTCCATAGCTGTATTCTCCATGCTGGTATATAGATATATATGTGTTTGTTTTTTTGTTTCAGGTCAGGTAAAATCCCCTCACTAAAACAATGCAATTAACTTTGCAAGTAACTTTATTCATTCAATCATTATACATTTTATTATACAAGAAACTTGATCACACATGATTGTGAAGGCATTTATCTCAGCAGTGATTAATATTTCTCGCTTTCAAAGATGCAACTACATTTCAGACTAACCTAGTACATCACAAACTTGCTAATGAAAAACTGCACAGGGCTGTACATATTTCTAGACTAAATACGTGTCTAAATCAAGTTAAATCTGACAATTTAGACAGGAAAGCACTCCTGAAACCAAATTCATTCATTGGAAGAGGAGAAAAATACATCAGTATTCTCTGTGATATACTTTAACATCCGCTGTGCTTTTGAATTGGCTATGACAATTGCTTGTTTGTTACTCAGCTGTATTTTCTTGACTTGCTACACACACTCTCCATCTGCCTCTTGGCCTCTACGGGCTCACAGATCAGTGGCTCTTTGCTTCAGTTTACTTTCGTGAATTGTATTTTTTGCTGTCAGCACAGCCTCTTTGACACTGACATCTTCATCAACAGTCTGCAAAACATCTCAGGTTCGCCCCTGTTAGTTCTCTTTGCATCTGCACACAGACATTATTTGAGTCTAGTGATGGTAATGATTTCTCGTTTAAAAAGTTATCTGTGAAAGGAGCCAGTGAGTATTCAGTTCCCTTTTTCAAAAATTTCGACGACTGAGTTGTTTCCAAGTTGTGTCAGTAGCAGAAAGGTTCATTTTCAATATCCTGTTTGGTGTTTTATAACAGAATTTCATTTAAAGTATTTGCTCATTTCCCCCGACTTCCTCAACTAATTTCAGTCCTCTGTATAAAGCCAAGTTTTTTGTGGTGTGAATTTGGTTTGGTTTAAAAGAATAAAAAAGGTACCTGTCTATCTACGCTACTTGTGTGTATCGGTTGTGATGGCTTTGGCAAAATAAATGCAATGGTACTGATCTCTCTCTCTCTCTCTCTCTCTCTCTGTGTCTCTCTGTCTGTCTTTCTGTCTCTCTCGCTCTTTCCTTCTCTTATTGTTGCACCCTCTGTATGTTTTTATACCTCTTTTCAACACACCCCTTTACTCTTGTTATGCGCCGCTGCTCTCTTCCTTTCTTCTTTTTTCACCTGTATTTGCCCCAGAATCTACAGTTGCTATTGTATGTTTTTTTTCCTTTGTTTCTTTTTTTCTTTTCTATTTGGAGAGCCTTGGGGCGGTCCACAATCCCTATCCTCTGTCTCTGATTTGAAGGGGTGATGTCACCCATTGTGTTGAGATGGGGATTCGGCTGTGCCGCGCTAGAGAAAGAGTAGGAAAACAAGACTTGCCCCAATGGCCATTTCTGTTCGATTGAAGCAGAAACAAATAAAACACATTGACGATATTGTAATATAGAATGTACAAAAAATGTTTAGAATATATAGTTGTTTATTTTATAAGATGTCAAATAGATTGAGATACATTTATATACATGATTCAAAGGTTAAAAAACAGAAGTATTTTGTAACAGAATAATTATTGAAGTGTCTTACTGGGGGAGGTGAAGTTTCTCTTTTCTTCAAAAACAGCAAGTGGGTGTTGCACAGTCAATGATATTGTATGGCTTTTCTTTCTGTGTATATACCATCAAAATAAGCTTTAACATATTGTTAATATTGTTTTAAAAAGAAATTAATAAAAAGTTTACATTCTGAAACACCTTGGATAGTAATTCTGTGATAGTGATAATAAATTATTTTTATTCAATCTTGCTAATGTGGTATATAAAAAATAAATATTTTTAAAACATCATCCCTCTTTATTGGTAATTCTTTAACCACAGGCCTACGAGTATCAGAATCACAAAATATACAGATCAGACAAAAGAATATATACCAAGTGCATGTGAAAGCATTGAGTGTATTGTACAAGCAGTTTATACTAAGTGTGTATGGTAGTGCAGACACTAATTATCATGCATGTCTGGAAATGAAACTACGTAAAAATAATAAAAAGCTTTGTTGCAGCACTTTAAAATGTAATGCAGAGTGTAATAATGTCAAGAACAAACTGGAGGGCTGAATGAAGGTGTTGGGTACACATGTGTTTATCTACAGACAACACAGATAGCAGATAGGACTTAGAACAGTGAAGCAGATGGGAATCAGGCAGGTTGACACTGACTAGTTCCACCATCAGAGTTTTGTAGACAAAATTGTGCCAAGTGTGTATTTTGTCAAGAAAGATTCAAAGTCAAACAGGGGCAAAGATATGAGAGTGCATGTAGACAAATCAAAAGGCTAGAGACATGATTGTTGAATGATAGGTGGACTGGTCAAGCTGAGCATTGAATAGCTTAACCTGTGGTAGAAGGAGACAAAAATCATTACGAATAACTAGGAAGCAAGGTGTTAGGGCTCATCTGGATAAAGATCCAGTAGTTTTGGTGTTTCAGAGAAGTTGAGGTTGTGTCTACTGAGGATGTGAAAACAGGGCAGGATGGGGGGGGAGCATGAATGATTTTATTTACTGTGTTTGCTGTGATCTGTTCCTATTCTGTTTTGTGGCTTCTCCGAAAACAAAACTGTGATGGATGTGCACAGTGGGCCTGTGGGTTTGTGCCACAAAATTATATCTGTCTACGGGTCCTTTTCATTTCCCATTGTGCATTTTTATTTGATTGTCATGATAATGTCATTTATGTCCTGTTGTAGCCTACCTCCCATTGGCTCTTAGTGTTTGTGTTATATGGGCCCGTTATTAATGCTTGAATGGGGAATGGGGACACAAAAAGATGGTGAGAACACAGCTCCACCAGTAGGGGGAACTATACTTACCCTCTTTTTCATTCTGGGTCCAAAAACACGAAGAAGAATGACGTGTTCAAGGCGCCATTGTATGTTTTGAACTTTAACGATAATAACAATAACAAGTCTCTTATTATGTCAGTGTAAGTAATCGAGGTTGAGTGAGACAAAACTAATGAGTGGAAACTCTATTTTATTCCTGAATCTCTTCCCATGTTTATGTTAGCTAGGCTATTTAGCCAACTCTTGTCACTTATTTTTTTCAGAACTTAATACAGAGAACCAGTTAGCCAGATAGCTAACGTTAATTTAGCCTGCTGTCTAATGTTTTGTGGACATTTAAGCTCAATTTCATGGCGCTGACAGGTCAGACTCCGTTGAGTGAACCTAACGTCGCAACGGAAAGTTCCGTTCTACTGTTAGCGTTGGACCAGTTAAAATCATCAAGAATAACACGCCAGAAATTAAATGTGGCGGTCATCTCTATCGAGAGGTATCTGGGTCAAAATAATGTTGATATTTGTACCGATAGTTATTCGTACGACCTGATTGTGACGGATGGTGTTTGGCAAGTAAAATGCCAGCTTTCCACTGGTTTGCATAACCTGCTGCACAGAAATATTCTTCGTAGCGGCATTGATATTCGTATTTTGGAGCTTTCGATAATCTACGACGAGAGAAGGTTAGGTCAGAGTTTTGTGCGTATAGAAGACCTTGAATGCACCTCTAAAGTTTCGGAAGTATTTCAGTCTGTCAAAGACGTAGATGGTCTGTCTGTATGGACAAATAACGATGCCCGAACGCTCTCCATTATCCAAATGAACGCCCCTCTACATGCTGGGCGGAAACATTATCTGTCACTTTGGAATAACGAAGATCCATATGGTACAGTATGGACTCCAAACCGTCCGCCAGCTGATGTACTGTTTGACAGTGAGTAAAAAGCTTGACTTGAAGTTGATCTCCGTTTACTGTCTGAGAGAAACAAATAAACACAGAACAACACTGTATTGCTTTATCCTCTGTTTGGCAGTGTCGAAAATCTGTATGGTGGCAGATGTGGAGACTTTTTATGTCAGAGGGAGACCGTCACCTCCACTCCTTGTGAGAGTAATGCACAAGTCTCGCTTAAGATATTATGGAAAAGCTACCAAAAACATCGACTTTCCGTATCAGGTACAACTTTTCCCATTCCTAAACACAATCCCAAAGATTTGAAAAGCATACTGTGGAAAGATTTATTTATTTGTATATTTGTATTTATTGTTATTTATATATTTGTATAAGATGATGATGATAGGTTAAAGACAATGGTTGGATTGCACACTTCAACTCCCCTAGTTTTGTCATTTGTGTCCTAATCTTTAATGATAATAACTAATGATTTTTTGACCTCATTCTTGTTCTTGCAAGGCCTACTTTGAAGTGGCTGATCAGACTGGTACCATCTCCATGGTTCTCTGGAATGATCTGTGTGTAGAGTGGTACCACAGACTAAATGTGGGAACAGAGCTCTATCTCAGCCGCTACACTCTAAAGAAGGCTTACCAACATCGCTCCCGACCTCAAATCAACAACAGCCTCATGGTGTTCCACTCCACCGGTACTGATGTTGTTTGAATAACAACAAAACATGTCTACTGTTCGTGTAATTCATGGTCTAAAACAGATGTGCCTGCTTCTGGTAGTGGTTGAAACACAGTTCTGTTTCATTTTAAATGCTCTTTAGCTACCTGTTCAGAACCCGAACAACACTCTTTCTGTCTGTCTCCCATCCCATACTCCCCCTTCCCTCTGTGTATGTGTTTGTGTCCATGTCTGTGTGTGTTCGGTGATTGCTGCTCTAAAGAAATCAGCCTGAACCCAGAATCTGCCGTGCTTGCCGTTGTCCCTCCTCGGAAGGTGCAGCCTCAGTGGTGTTTACCTGAGGTCCCCTACCTCTTCCACAACAGGTACACACACACACACACACACAGACACGCTGCATCACTGAACGGACATTGAGGGGAGAGCAAGAGAGGGGTACTTTGCATTTGGTCTTCAAAAAATCTCTGTCCTCTATGTCACCCTAAACATGTGTCTGAGTTGGTCGAATGTATTTGAATTTTAAGAAACTGATGTGTTTTTTTCATGTTTGAGAGTGTCTCTTTTTCTCTGGTGTACAGGTCTGAAATTGAGAACTTGGCTCATAACGCCGTTGTTGACATTGTTGGCCTGGTGACCTTTGTGGGGCGCGTGGAGCGGGTCAGGAGCCGTGGAAATGCAGGTGCAGCACGTTATTGACAGATTTTTAAATCAAAATATGTGTCTAATCACCATGAGTTTTTCCAGGTATCGCTTTCTGTTGCATACTGAAGCCTGGTTATGATGTTAAGTTCAGGAAATTGAATTTGTACATTTAGCCAAAACAAACCATTTTAATCCTCAGCCTAAATGTAAGGTTGTAAGTGATCTTATGAAATTGCATTTGATAAATCAAAAATGAATGCATTGTAACTGAACATAAGAGAATAAGCTACAATCTGTAATTCAGCCATTCTATGTCGTCTTTAGCGTAAGAAAAAAAAGACGATTTGTAGAAGCAGCTACTTAATGCTTGACAAAGAGTTTGTGAAGTTTAATAGGTGACTGACAGTTTAAGCTGTTTTTTTTGTGTTATTTCTTCTGTTTTGTTAGCAGTTCCTGAGAGGTTCTGGACATATCGGTGGGTTCACGCCATTGATGGAACGTCTGACTCTCCCCTCATCCTTGAGATCTTCTCCAACTCACAGCCAGATATGTTCAATAGCATCCATCCAAGTGAGCTCCCTTGTTCTGATATAGCCAACTACAGCTATCATGATTTACAGCGGTTTCATGAGAAACTACACAATCCTAAACCCATCATGCTGTAGTGTGGGCCAAATACTGCTGCATCTGTCTGTGTGTATAGACCACTTGTACATTTTTACACCTGACAGGCCTCCCATTTAACTCTCTTGTCTTTCTTTATCCCTTTCACCCCCCCCCCCCCCCCCCCCCCCCTTCTCCCTTCTCACCTCTCAGTGACTCTTCTGGTGTGTACGCAGATGAGAGTGTGTTGTGAGTTGGGCACGCATCGCTACCTGACATCCAGTGCAGAGACCCAGATCTTCAACACAGGTGAGTTATGACTGTGGCGTTAACTGGCCTTTTTTCGAGACACACCTGAATATGAAAGACACAGGTAGTACTTCAGTGTGTAAACTACAAAGTAGCCCTTACAGATGTTTGTGATATACTGTAGGCCAGTGATGGCCAACCTGAAGGTACAATTTAAAACCCACATATTTGATTCACCTACTCAATAAATCATCTAATGTAAGCACAACTCTTCAACCAGGTAATTACCAAGAGGTTATGATTTCGCCAGTGTACTTTTGTTTGTTTGTTTGTTTGTTTGTTTGTCTGTCTGTCTGTTTGTTATTCGTATAACTCAAAAAGTTATGGACAGATTTTGACGAAATTTTTAGGATGGGTGAAGTGGGCTAACTCAGAACTAGTTTGTTTTAGATGGTGATCCGGATCACCGTCTGGATTCATGAATTTTCTAAAGCATTCTTTACCATTGAGAGATGCGGGCAGTTTTTCACATTTTTGCTTATAACTCCACAAGTAGTGCCCAGAATGTTTGGTAAAAAATTGCAGCATAGGACCATCATAAGGTCAAACAAACCCCAGAGTATGATTCGGATCATAACAGTATTCCAGATTAGGTGATCCAGAATGTTAGGCATTGAGGGACCTTGCAGAAAGCTCTCTGAGTGCTTTTCTAGTTAGTGGTATTACCTGCCTGAACTACGCAAGTAGGACCAGGTGATGCATAATATATGGTGCTGGATTGTAGCTTCTGAAGCCAGGCTGCCCATTACTACTAACTATAGTATAATAACAGTATAATAATGATAATATAATAGAAATAAAAGCTCAAGCATAAAATAATAGAAGCCTGCAAATTTACTGTAGTCTCTCCTCTCTAGGCTTTCACAAAAACCAGCCCTACCAGTTGCAGCCCAAAGTGAAGGCCTTCATCCAGTGGGTGAAGACGCAGAAGGACAGAGACATGCTGAGCAGATGCACGGTGGGAGGCCACTATTGCTACCCCAGTCCCCAGCCCACCCTGACCCTCGGCACGGACCAGAGCTCAGGTCACCACCACTTCTCACTTTGGTTTATCTAGCGATCGTATAATGCATGTGCACCTCCATACCTTTTCAAGATGCACTGTGTCAGACGGGTGCTTTGTCATTTTTTTATTAGAGTTCATACACTGCTCACAGAAACATGGTCAGGGATGCCGGCAGGATTGGATTTCTGAGTGTGTACAAATGTGTGCATACGCAGTGTGCACTGAAATGTTTAATTATAAACAGTTTGTTTTTATTGATCACCTAATTTTAATTAAATTAAATTTGACTTTGTAATCAACTGACACTCTTTAATGAACAGTGTACTGTAGAACGTCATGTGCTATAGTTTTGCATTAGCCAAATCTAGCCTTGTATAAAATACGTTGCCAGAGTTGTGCTCAGATAATCCGGGGGGGGGGGGGGGGGGGCATTTCCTGTGAATGACATCACCCGCCCCACCATGACGCCAAACCTGATTTATAAGGACAGTTGCAATGCAGGCATAGTTCACCCATAATCCTACACTTTAACCTCAGTTTGTTGATTTTAAAATATGGTTTGTTATATAGGCCTGTGTCATCCAAAAGATGGTTGATTGTGTTTGACATTTGTTGACAGGAGCATACATAGTAATATGAAGGGCGCAGAAGGCAACTTGCAACTTTGTGTGTACATTGTTCAAAATAGCATTTGCGTCAGCTTTCAGTATCCCACATAAAGAATGTTAACATTTACTGTCTTGGTTTAGCAGGACCACAGATATTGGCTTTAGAGGACCTGAAGGGGGAGCTAGAGAGCCTCCAGTATCGTGAGCATAAGAGAGTGCTCATTCAGGGTCATATTGTGGCTGTGAAGTACTATACCTGGCCAATGAGGACCACAGAGCATACCCTGAATGCACCTCAGCAAAAGCAGCAGGTGAGTGCAAGCATTGTCTTTGGCACATGTACATGGCCCTGAAGTGTTGAGAAGTCTTAATAGTAAAGTACACAAGGCATTCTTTGCTTTTCTTGATGTTTTGTGGATACATCATATTTTGAATAATAGTGTATGTTTTTTCTGATAACACAGTTACAACATGTTACAACAATTCAACAAATTACAATATATTAGTGTGATCCAATAATAATAATAATAATAAGCCTTATTTATATAGCACTTTTCAGACAAACTGCATCTCAAAGTGCTGCACTAGCATTAAATAAAAGAAACCCAGCCATTAATACACGGCCAGAGTTGTGGCCAGATCATTTAGCCCGCATGCCGTATTCCCAGGGGGGTTATTGCCTTGACAGCAAGCCTGATTTATAAGTTGGCATAATGTTTCCATTGATGGCAGTAATATCAATTTTTTTTTTCAAACTTAAGGGTGAGGCATTGGAGAGTGTGGGCTCCACTGGTTTGGCTGTGGCCGCTGAACAGCAGGCTGTGGAATTAGAGGGCCAGGAGATGGAGAGAGAGTCCCCAGCCCTGTCAGACAGCAGCTCCACTCGATCCCGCAAGCGAAGGAAGGCACTGCCCCTCAAAAGGTGTGTGTGCCTGTGTGTGCATGTGTGTGCCTGTGTGTGTATGTTTTTCTGACTGTTAAAAATGTTATTAGTCACAAAAGAATGTGACATTGACATGGTGTGTCAGCCATCCAGTTCTGTTAATCAGTGCCTTTTCTCTGTCGTAGGACGATAAAACGCCACTACATCACCAGGGCTAAGGCTCAGTCCCAAAGGTGAGTGTAAAGACCCAATAGACATGCCCCGCCTGCTAAAGTAAAAGACTTTTGGGTAATGCTGTGTGTGCATGTGTGTGAGTATGCTTGTGTTTATCTGTGCTGATGCCCCTAGAATGGACGGATATGACAGTGTTGGCTTATTCAGGGATGTCATTTCATGCAATATGCTACTGAGTGTATTATTGACTTATATCCAGGTACCCCTTGAGGTACCCATACCCCAGTTTGACAATTACGGTTCTAGAATCATGAATACAGTGGTGTTGACCAATCACTCTTCTAGAATCATGAAGACAGTGGTGTTGACCAATCATTGTTCTAAAATCATGAAGACAGTGGTGTTGACCAGACAGTAGGAACTTTCCATAGACAGTTTTTCTTTTAAAACCTCTATCCCTCTCATGTGTATCACGTGTTCAGAGAAAGAAACACTGATGAGCCCGCAGGGGATGAAGGGGGAAGTGAAGGGCAGGAAGAGGAAGGAGCACGTGAACCTGAACAAGAGGAACAACCTTCAGAGCACACCAGTCAGTCAGCAGCTACAGGTGAGCACGCCCCTATATAACAGATTTTTTTTTTCATATCTTTGTTTTTATTCTGTAAGAAAGGGCTGTAGTTTTGGCACATTAGACTCCTTTTGTTTCTGTTTTTTTTGTTTTTATATATATATATATAATTTTTTATTTTTTATTTTTTTTTGCTTATTGTTTTGTTTTTTAACATTAGATAGTTCTTCAAGAAACACTCCCCAGCCTGATCCTGTCAACCACCCAGATGCATTCTGGGAGAGCAGTGTAATACCTGCATCTGCTCTGCAGACCAGTGAGCACTTGCAGCTGAGCGCAGGTCTGCACCAGGAGAGCGTAGCCGAATGCTTCTGCTTCGACGACAAGGAGTTCCACCTGCGCCACATCAACCTGCAGCCGTCCCGCTGGTGGCCAGAGCTGTTCCCGCCAGAGCACGCCTCCCATCCAGCAGCTGCCTGCGATGGATACTACACCCTCAGCATACTCGGTGAGTAGGACCTGGCTGTAGGACAGCAACACCTGCCTGGTAAACCTCATGGTGCCTTGGCCACCTGTGTGTGGCACTATTTAACAGATGCTTACTCTGCTTGTGCCATTTCCTTAATGGGAACTTATAGATACATTTTTCGGCACTTGTTCAACAATTGGAACCGTGCAGCAGGCCTTCCTGAAAGTTTCTCTAATTTACATATACTGAAAACCATTCCTTTTTTAGATAAACAGTGTTAATGCAGCTAATGGAAGTTCCCCTTGAAAGGATAATCTCCCAGAACGAGCACCTCTCTCGGGTCATGTACTCTGTCCTCCCTAAAAAGTCTCTAGAAGGCTCACACACTGCTTAGGTAAAGGTTGTGTTGAGACTGGCATGTTAGATGACATCCTTCCAGGGTCTGTTGAGTTGGTTTTAGCGATGTCTGTATAGAGACACGGTGGCTGAAATGACCAAGTGACAAGGCCATTCCAATAACCTTTGCCACTCAGAAAATCTGTCCAGAAATTACTTAATGGCTGTGACCATACTCAGTGGCTTCAAACTAACCCTCTGTTGGATTCTTGCTAAGTGCCCGCTCACCCAACCCACTCACAGTCTGTGATGGGTTACATTACTGGCCTTCATTATTGCTCACCTTTTCGGGACTTTAAAGTGCACACGGCTTCTAAAACTCTCAGCTCATCAGTGTAGAAATCACAGGGTGCATCAGTCTTGGGTCATCTCAGAAAAAGTAAAACCACTACATTTCACAGCTGCTGCCGGTCTTGAATACCAATGATTGTTTATTCAGATGTCTTTCAGAAGAGTGTTAATATACTCAGATCCTTCCTGAAGAGAAATTATAAAGCTTGGGAAAAAAATAGGTTAGCTCTCTTCAAGTACAATTGCTGCTGTTATATAAAAACATCTGTGGTTTGTCAAAATTCATGGATGTAGTTGGAATTCATGATTTGAACCCTTTTTATTTGAACAGTTGTTAAAAAATATTGCCTGTCTGTTGTAATTTCAGGTTTAAATCAGCAGGTGGCAGTAGATGCCCTGTTTCTGCCCGTTTGGTCTTCTAAAGATCCCAGGGCCACCAGCATGCCCTGGAGTCACCATGACAACAGCTTCCTGTCGTGCCTCGCGACGGGTCACTTCTGCCCTCCACCGAACACCGCTGGAGCAACAGACAGCCTGCGCCCCAGCCCAGGTAAAGGCCATGGGGGTTGGGGGGGGCTATTAGGAGGAGGCGTGTGTGTGTGTGTGTGTGTGTGTGTGTGTGTGTGTGGGTGCTGTGTGTGGTGAGAGAGAGAGAGAAAGAAAGAAAGACAGCGAGAAGGACAGATGGGGAGAGGCTCTGTGTTTATGTGTGTGTGTGTGTTTAATGTGTAAATGGTGGTTGAATAATATCACTTAGGCTATGCAGGTTTTAGTACATGCCATGTCATATGGTCTGGTTTGATCAGGTCATGTTGATATTGGTTTTATTTATTTGTTTATATTTGACATTGAGGAGGCTAAAGTTGATATTGATAACGCTTATGTTGTTAACACAGAGTTTGGATCATGTTGATGTTGATGTTGACTGTGTTGTTTGTTCCCTGTGTGTGCAGAGGAGATGGTGGGCTCGGCGGCGGTGCTTGAACAGGAGCATGTGGTGTGTGTGCTAGACCTCTGTCTCCTAGGAGACGGCAAAGCGGAGGTGGTGTGCTCCAGGGTGTACAGAGCCAGTGACATCACCACCCCACAGGCCAACGGCGCCCAGTAGAGCCCTTTTACTCATGTTTGGTAGCTATGGAAGAGGATGATATGTGGATTAATAATGTGTGGCCTTTGTGTCACAACCCTTATATTTTTATTCTGACATTTGCGCTTGTACATATATGTGCTATACAGTTTATATTTTTATATGTTGATCAAATATGCAGATTTATATTTTTAGTGTAAAAAAAAATGGTAAAATATGTTAATTTATTAGTGATGCCCTTATCTAGAACTGCTTTAGATGTGAATAGTGTGCTCCTAAAGTCTTGTCAGCAGAAGAAAATGACCAGTTTCCAGGAAACCCACCTTTAGTGGCCATCTAGAGCAGTCCATGTTCAGCTGTGTCCAGTCTGGTGGTACACAGAGGGCTATACACAACTTTGCTGAAACTTTTTTAAAAAATGTAAAAGAAATAAATGGACACTTTTAAATTGTATTGTAGTTGTACCAGACGTACACTGTGAGTGTAAGGGGTCGTACACTGTTGTATGACGGATACCCTGTTCTTATTTGCTGTACTGTTGTATGATCAATACTTTGTTCTTTTTATACCGGGGTGTCCATCGCACTTCGAGGTAAACAAACCACCTTGAGAAAATCCTCCAATGTAATTCCTTCTGTCTATGCTCTTAACGCAGGTGATTTCAGTAATTCACTTATTTACCGGGCTGAAAAATTGTGCTAATTAGGATCAGCTAATTTAGTTAGTTGGCTTGAACAAATATGTAGTAGGACTTTTACGTTCTGCCCACCCCTGCTAGGACTTGCCTAATGGCACAAACACAAGTCCCAAAATCACCTCCATATGGGCCTGCTGTCCCTCGGGGGCTGTCTGCAGTGTACCCTTTTGGCCTGCAGGGGGACCAACTGTCCCATTTACAAGGGAGGAGCTGTTGCTTATGAGACCAGATCAGGCCAGTGTGGCAAAAAAATTCCTCTGTTTTGAGCTCTCATTAGTCAAGCCCACACCCCAGTCTGCTCTCATCTTTAGTAGAAGATCCACACAATCAATTGCATACTCACCCTGTGTTTTTCTTTTAGCTTCTCATGCGTACACACACACACACACACACACACACACACACACACACACACACACACACACACACACACACACACACATATACACATTTTAACTACTTTATTTATGTCCGCAATTTATAATATTACAAAAGAACATAAATGTTGCTGATACAAATGCTCAGGTACAATCCAGACATGTAGGTTTGATAGCACACACACACAGCCACACACACACATTAAATGAAAGTGTACAGACAGCACTAGGATGCAGCGACAAACAAAACAGATGCCAATCTCTATGGGTGAGAGCTTAACATACAAATTCATCACCCACATTTAAAGCCCACTGTCTTCATCCAAGGAGCCAAGGAGTTAACCTGTATTAAACCGTGATCAATGCAGCACTCAATGCAGCATTCCTATGGGACCCATAGATTTTCTTTTTCAGTCCTGCTGAAAGCAATGAAGCTGAACACCAGATAAAGTGTTCTTTCATCTGATGGTGCTGCTTTATTGAATTGAGTGCATTACCTGTTTTAACCCCAGCCGATGATGACTCTAAATAGGTTCAAATTTGAATGATGCATTTTAAAAGGGTAGTGTTTTTTAGAATTGAATTTAAACAGAATTAAGGCTGTTTATGTGCTACGGCAAACTTGGAAGAATTATATTTTAGGTAGTCAGCTAAGATTTGATTTGATTTATTTTTTCAGTGAATGTTTGAGATTATGTAGATTTTAAGATCCAACGCTTGTTTGAACAGGCTATTCTTCTTCTAATGAGCATACAAATCATGGGAAAGGTAGATCAGCTAATTAGTGAAATTACCTGAGTTACAGCAAATGCACAGGAAGATGGAATACATGGCAGGGTCTTTACTTTTGGAAGCTGTGATCTCTTATCATTAGCACTAAATTAATACGCTTTTAGTCTACTAATCATATCAAGTATCGGAGTGTGATGCAGTGATGCCAGTCTCAGCTTTAAGCTAATGACCATAAAACCTTCTGACACTAATTGCAGGGGACACAGTCATCTGAAGTCCTTAGTGGGGGGAAAAAAAGTACTCATAAGTGGTTAGAATTCTACATCCAACTTTCCTAGTGGTCATAGCAACACCATTTAATCCAGCCCTCGAGCGCTCAACCTCCCCTGTTGTGTCGATTTTAGACAGCCCTGATCAATCACTAAATGGCTGCAGGGAGAGAAAGAAAAAGAAGGGAGAGGATGCTGTTGACGTCACAATGGTGCCAACAAGTCCCTATTGTGCGCAGCTTATCTTCTGCTTACTGGACGTAAATTAGCTCTCTCTCTCTTTCTATCTCCCTCCCTCCCTCCCTCAGTCTATCTTCTATCTGATCTCCAGTGTATTCTCCACTCTGTCTCTCTCTCTTACCCTCACCATCTGTCTCTCCTGTCACCACCTACTCTCTCTCTGCCTGCACACCTGCATGGGCATCATCTCCAGGGCTTTTTGTTGAAGCTTGTGTACTCATGTCTGTAAATATAAATATAGCAGTGTCCATCACATCTCTTTGAGGTATGGTGAAGTGCGTCTGCTATGGTTGTCTATCTCCCCCGAGGCCCCGAGTGTGCTCTTCCTCTTTTTTTTTTTATACCTATTTTTCGTCCCTTTTCTCTTCCCCCATCTCTGTCTCTCTATCCATTTTAGAGGACAGGACATGCACTTCACAAGACGAGAGTGTCTCGGAAAATACTTACGCATGTTCAGCAGAGGGAAGCTCCATTCATGACTATAGTTCCAGGATGACTTAAACTATTAATGTCAGCCAGAGTGCATGAAGGCAGCATATACGTACTGTATGGTGTGTGTGCTGTACGCATGTACTGTATGTCTAGTGCAGATATTTCCCTGAGTACTCGTTCCTGCCATGTGTCCTTCACTCTCCCCCTATTATGTAACCATGCATTCACTGCACAAGCCATTAATACAGAAATGGAGGGAAAGCTCATCTTTTTTTAATGACTTAATTCTTTTCGTCGTTTAAATAAATAAAAAAATACATAGTCCATCTCAGCAGACAGGCATTTTGCAACATGTGTTGCAAGGATGATTGGATAAGACAAAAAAGTAAGTGTGACAGAAATAATTTACCAGAGGCACAGCAATGTGATGAGAAGTCACACAGAGGGGGAGAGGGAGACAAGGCCTTCATCATGGACATGACCGTACGTGAGAAAGGTGAGAGATTTTCAAATATGCATGCATTTCTGAGAATGCTTCCCTCTTTTCAAATGCAATCCTATGTTTGAATGATGAGGAGATGAGCATTTTCAAAAGTAATCTCATGTTGGTGTTATATTTCCTGACATTTTGTCACCTCGCTAGGTGGAAAGAGAAAAAGAATCAAGATGAATTATTGTACCTTGGCACACAGAAAATAGTCCTCTACCTTTCTCCCCTTTGGCGCTGTAGGAGGTAACTTTAGCAGCCCATCTGAGGCTTATGGCTTTAAGCTGTTGCCCATAGAATCCTGATCCTCAATGCTGCATATATAAAGTAACACAAGTGATACATGTGATCAAACACAGGACAAGTAAGTTATACATTTGATAAAACATGTCTAGGAGGAGACTCATTGAAAAGGCATCCTGAATACGATTACATACATACAAGTTTTTCCAGGTGTTTTCTGTATAATCGTGTAGAATGGCTATCTATAAATCAGAAGGTCATGCATGTAGCAGGATGACCTGGCAGGATCTTTATGGACAGCCCAGCATCATGGCAGAGGGTGGGATTCATGAAGTCACTTTTTTAGGGATGGAGGGAGGGGGGACGGTGGACAGGGGGTATGTCTGATGATGACCTTGAAGGAAGGATACCAGCCACACTGTGCCCAGGATTATAAGATTACAGCCTTCGCTCCCCTGACGGATGGACACAAGAGGATTACCATCCCACTGGCTCCTCATGTGGCTATGACAAAACTGGGTTTCATCCTCACAGCCAGTAGGACCCATTGGCAGCCCAGTGATCGTGTTAAAAAGAGGAGCCACCTTAGGTTGAGGTTCGGTGTTTCTCAGAACAGTTCTTTAAATTTGGTATGGACATGATGCCCGACAACAGAATGTCACCATGTTTACAGCCATTATTTTTACATTTCTCCCTTTAAATGTCACTGCTCACTGATCACACGCACCATGTTTTTTATTTCTTTTATTGCTACACAAAAGTGGATATCCTGGGCTCAGAATGTGAAAGTCCTGCCACAGATTTTTTCTAGTTACAATTCACTGAACCAGCTGATCCTAATTAGATCAACTGTTTAGCCAGATAGATGAACTAATTAGAGAAATAATCTGTTAAGAGCACAGGCAGAATGAATATATGGCAGAACTTTTCCTTTCTCAAGCCAGTCTGTTCGCTTCTGTTGCTGAAACATCTCATCTGAAAGGCAAGCTGGTTAGTCTGCGAATACAATATTTACTAATTTAAGGTATTGCATGTCAGGGTCTCTGTTTGTGAGCATGGCAACTTACCAAGGTGTAATTGCTGACTGACTGCTAACCCTGATGACTACAGACTTTCTGTGGAGAATAATGAGCTTTACAAGATGCAGCTGCTGTCATCAACATTAAGGGCATTTGCCAAGTTATCAAGATGGATGGGATGGGCTAATAGATGGCTAAACATGCACTACACAAGCATTTATGCTGAGATAGAAAAATCAGCTTCTTCAGTTGTGCATCATTATTTTCAAAAGCATTTTCCAGATGTTTTGTAGGCTCTATAATCCATGCTACACTCCTGAATGTCCCTGGAAATGAAACAGCCTCTCTCTTGAGTTCATTACCATATGTTTGATGTTCCACTGTGACAGAATCTCATTTGGATGCCGTGCTTACTCTCTAAGACTTAGAATATTTGTGTATTCCATACTGCTTGTGTCATCCTCTGTGCAATATTGAAGAGGACGGCAGGGAATCCTCTTTCAAGGTTTGATAAAGAGATCATACAGGCTAATATCAACCTTATCACAAAGAAAGACAGTAAGACGGGGGAATAGGAGAAAGAAAAGGAATTTGAAAGCAAGAAAAACAAGGGGATAAAACAAGTCTTACAGGAGAGGAAAAAGAACAGAAAGAGAGTAAGTAACATAGACAAAGAAAGATGCAGTAAGGTCCCCTTGTTACCAAGACATGTCTATTCCTGTTTTACATAGGGCTGCTTGATTATGCACAAAATAGATAATCATGGTTATTCTGATATTCTGAGCGTTTACACGGGAATTTGGAAGCATGTTGCATTTATTTAACCCTAAAAAAACATTTGAAGTTAGAATTTCCTTAGACATTTCCCACAATTGAATTTCCCTTTGATTGGTGTATGTATGTACAGTATGTATGGATGTATGTGTGTGTGTGTGTGTGTGTGTGTGTGTGTGTGTGTGTATGTGTTATTTAGGAAACCTCATTGTCTAAGCCTACTTGCAAAAAGTAATGTGACAAAGTAATCGTTTGAGGCCAATTATGTTATTTTTTGAAACTGTTTGGAGCAGTATTTGAAGTCACAATGAAAATTCTGATAATTGAGCGGCCCTAGTTTCACGGTAGCATTGGTATGCATAGCCTTCCTTAGACACAGCTGCTCATCCTGATGGGCATTTAACAGAGAGATCACAACTTCGGGAAGCAAAAATCCTGCCCTGTATCCCTTCTGCCTATGCACGTAACACAGGTGATTTCACCAATTAGCTGATCTACCTGTCTGATGATTTGTGTGCTTATTAGAATCAACTAGTTTGGAATGTGGTTAGATTAAATATGTGGCACAGCTTTTGCTTTCTAAAGCTGGGCACTCTGGCTATGACCTGCTTGGAATGATGGGAGGAGTGTTGGATCATATGCCACCACTATCACTTCATCAGTAACTAAATGTAACCCTGGAATCTTCTGAAATATTTTTTTGTGTTCTCAGGTCACTATCTACAATTTAAAAAATCAGGCAACAATTAGCAGACAACAATCCTAACTACTATTTTATATAAATCCACAGCTAAGCCTAACACTTTGGCCCTATGTGATGTGAAGACGTGGAAGTAAGACCTAACGTGTGTGTGTGTCAGCTTGGTAGAGCTCCAATAAGAGATCACTTGCCTGTGGCTCCCACTGCCCAAAAAGCTCAACAACACAACAAGTAAAAGCGTGCTTCCTCATCTGATGGCTTGGACCTGCTCAAACAGCCTTTGGTTTAAGTTCTGTTGTTTTTGTAGGTGGTAATCCAACAAAAGGATGGTGTGAAAACAGGTGTACAAATGCCACAACTATCAAGACAGAAAACGTGGCAAGAGGGAGACCAAAGCCCTGCTTCCTTCTTCTGTCTAGATGAATGGACAGGTGTAGGCTACCCTTGGGAACCAAGTAGCCACAGGTAGTGACATCAGTAAGTCTGTCTTCCTGTAAGTCAGTTCCCTACCATGTGACGTAGCCTATCCTATTATATAAAAATAAAAATGTCAGTTTTTGAAAAACTAAGACAATGCAAATCTAACTAAAACGAAACAAAACTATTTGTTCAAAGTGATTCTTATGTTGTGCTACCTTACCGCTAGTTTAAAGTGTTTATTGTCATATACATCAAGAAAGACGGGTTTCTCTGTAATGAAATACGAGGATCTGCAGGGGTCCTAACACCTAAAAAACTAAAACTAAGACCAATTCTCAAAATTAAAACGAAAACTATCAATGTGCATCTTAGACTAGCTAAAACTAAGCTAAAACTAACAAATGAAATGAAAAACTAAAAAAAAAAAAAAAAAAAAACTTGAAAAATGTAAAACTATAATAACTCTGCCTCAGACTTAATGGTTCCACCTTCAATTTCTGTTCACTTCTGGTTGCTAAAAAAAAGTCTGACATAGTACTGTAGCGAAATACAACATTAAGCAGATATTCAGCTCTTACCCACTTGTACATACCAATTCATCACCATCCATCAACCTGTTTTTCTGTGCCCTCTCCATCTTCTAACACAGCCCCCACCCAATCCCCCCCTCCCAACCTCACCACAACTGCACTTTACGCACTTATCCCACCCCCTACCCTCCATCATCTATTCCACCCCTGCCCTTCATCAGACCGCATTCCCCAGCTGCATTCTTCATACTTTACTCCCCCTCCCCATGCGCATACATACAGTATAGGCTGACAAACAGCGATTTCACAGCATGTCTTACTTTACCCAGTATTGCTATGCATGTGACAAAATAAATATGCTTGTATGGTGGCAGTAGCCTTTAAATAGAGATGGAGCTATTTCTCAAGGTGACTGACAAGCAGCCCATCACCATATATCAGACCCTGAGGGAAGGCACACAAAGTGTTTGTTGTTTATTGATTAGGAGTTAATTCTTATTGATGCTGCGAGTAGGTGAGGGGAGAGCACCCTATCACTGCTTCCTCCTGCACTTCACTCACAGGTTTGACAGCAGGAGTCTAAGGCTGAATCCGAAATGTTCCCTCATTCACTATGTAGTGCAGTATGTAGGGGACAAAATGTAACGCAATACAGTGCAACTCACACCCACTACATAGTGAACGACTAAACATTTCAGACACGGCCTAAGTTTTAACTGTCTAATGACATAGTGCAGTGGTTCCCAAACTTTTAACTGCTTTGTACCCCCTGAAACACTCCGTCCTACCAAGTATCCCACGCTTGAGTATTTTGTGCATGATAATTCTGCATATGATATGGTACATAATAATGTAGTCTCAGTTGGGTTGTATGGGGGAAAGCTTGAATGTAAGATATTTTTTCACATATGTATGTTTCACATAATGTATGTATACTTAATCATTATGCTAGTGGAAGCATGCCACCACTATCATTGCATCTTTTACTGGGGTACTTGAACGCCAGTTTGATAATCACTGATGTAGAGTGATTATCAGAGGAGAGTACAGCTTCAGAAAATAAATACCCTGCCACATATTTGTTTCAACCATTTTGTGAACCAATTGATTTTAAAATAATCAGACAGGGAGATCAGATAATTGTTCAAAACACGTGTCAAGTGCACAGGAAGAAGGAATACATGACAAGGTTTTAAGTTTTTACTTTCTGAATTGGTGATCTTCAGTGGCAATTGCTACCCCATTCACAACACAACAACACCAGAAAGGATAGTTGGTATTATCTTCCAGCTCTGACCTGCTCTCATAGCAATGTGGCCTGCAAAATCACATGGAAAACTCATCATCGTTTGTGGAGAAACCCTTAAACAGGAGCAGAATAGGTCTGCTCCATGGGTGTGTTTTTTTTTTAAATGCTTTCGAACACTAACCATTTTAAAGTTAAGTAATGAATTATTAGTGAGACTATCATTTCCAATGCGCTCTTTTAATCACCATGGTAATTGGTTAGCAATGCTTCAATGCTCCATTGGTTATCAACGCTCCATCCATCCAGGTTACAAGCTCTGAGTGATAGACTATCTACATGTAGGTGCTTTTACAGGTTCTTGCTTGGTTGCCATGGAGTTGTTCCTCCATTTCAGGCTCCCTGTTGTGGATTTCTTACCTCGCCAGGCCACCAATTAGATGTACTTGCTGCCGTTCAGCAGACTTTACCACTGTTAGAGGTTTGTAGGCCATTTAAAATTTCTTTTAAAAAGTCTTTTTAAAGGTCTGTGGATTTTGTTCAGAACCAGGCAAACAAAGGGGTTATAAACAGAACCCCCTACCCTTCTTTTTTCTTTTTTAGAAAACTTTGGTTGATGTAACAACTCAAGCTCATTGTCAACAGCTTTGCAGCCAGTGCCTCAGATGAGATAAGTCCACATAACCACAGTTATGTTATTGTTATTTTGCTATTGACTCAGAATGCAGCAAAAGAACAGTGGGCTCTCGAGATTTACACCATCAATTACAAATCAATGAACTGGGATAATTTAGACACAAAAATAATGAATACTACAATCATAAAAGGGCTGTGTAGGTCTGGCAAAATGTTCTTTTCCTTGTACAGACTCTGCAGCTGCATGCATGTATGTTTTTATTGTTGTTGTTGGTATTATTATTATTATTATTATTATTATTATTTACATGGGGCTAGAACCTTTAATGACAATCAATTTTCTTAATTAGTTTTGGTAAACCAGTCATGGGTGTCTGTGAGATTAGTTTTAGAAGGTAGCCTGTGGCATTAGGCAGAAATAACTTGGCATACACAAACACAGGGAAAGAATGCCTGGCAACCGGTGTTTTCTAAATTCTGGGTGAAAAAACCCTCCCCCTGCGAACAGCATAGTTATGTCCCACGGGTGAAGTTCTCATTAATTTCCTCATACACTGACTAAATTAAACTTTGAACAACAGGCTTAATTTTATAAAGATAAAATAATCAATGGCAACCTTTACCCTTTATGTGCAGGCCTGTGTAGGCTAACTACGAGGCTACTTTGTATCAGTTAACATGCATGCATTAATTATTTGTCGTTGAGACTTGGTCTTCATAGAAGTGTAAAGGACTGAAATGTTTCCCTCTGGCTTTTCAACACGGTCATGTCCACACAATGTGAAGCCATGCTACCAGAAAATGGCTGGGAATACCATCTGAACAGAGTAAATCTATTGGGGATCTCTATAACTTGCATGATTAGAGTTACAGGTAAAAAAAAAAAAAAAACGCTCTCGCATACAGCCACCGCATGCGCGCGGCAAATTCATAACGAGTAGTCTGCCGTCACCGTACAAAGGTTGGACGTTGTCTGGTTGGACAGGTTACAAGAATTAATCACCCGCAACGTAGCCTACGAAAAGAACACATTCGAATGACATCGCGAAGGAAGTGAAAATCTTTTTTTCCCCTGCCTGTCTCTGGACTTGAAAAGGTGTGCTGCTCACTGACAGCGGTGAGTCGCGTGTCATCGGGTCACACTTGTTCCTCGATTTGAAAATTAACGGATAACCGAATGGAGAAAGAAACAAGGACGCAAGGTAATGCATGTTTAGGCTACCGATAGACAACAGACTAACTGAATCTCCTGAAAGGATATATAAGCAAGCATGTCTTGATGTTACAATGTTCTTGGTGTCGTATAGTTACAGTCAAGTGGCAGTGCCCACTTACGGATAGGAAGATGTCAAGACATCCAGAATGTCTTGGAATGCAGTTTACAGACATACAAATTAACACAGTGCAGGTGTTGGCGTGTTTGTAACAGTTATTGTGGACCATTGGCATATTGGAAATGATTTTGGGTTGTTCGACTATGGGCACATGTTTGTGACACATGGAATTTTTGCAGGTGACTTGCATTCCACCGCGTTACTGTTGCAGTGATGAGTATTTCCAGTCTTCTTTTTTTGTACTGATTTGCAGTTAATCTTCCACTGTCAACACAAAATTACCGAAGCCATGAAGACTGGACCCGTAACAAACAGGATACAATTGGATAAATGCCAAACTGTTCAGACAGGACCTGTCGCCACATGTCTCAGCAGTTAGACAAGTCTTCACGTTTTAAGTGAAAAACGAAAGATGCATTTAAGCACCCACTTGGCCAGCCAGTGCACATATGTGTAACGCTTGGGTGAAAACATGTTTGTTCTTTAACCAAGAGACGAACACCTACAGTTAGAAGTGGCAAAGATAGGATCGTGTATTTAGTTACGGATAAACTTAATTCAGATGTCGAACTATCACTACGCGATATCATGTCAGGAAGTGCAGAAGCTGTATGGAAGGAAAATTATGGCATTCGGTCTCCAAGACTTTTGGAGGATTTCTACAGAGATGGTTACTCTGTTTAAATTTAAAAAGCAGAGCTATGCCACATTCCTCGAAAATATATTGTGTGGGATTCCATTGCAAATGAAGTGTATGTATCTGTTTTTATATTAACATGAAACTTTACTTCTTTGGTGTGCTCCTCACAAATCACACTCACTCACAATGAAAACACACAATGGCACTTATATTGGCACCACCAGACAATCTTTGATCAGACTCCCTGCCTCAATCTGTCGAGACAGAAAAGCACTGAAAAAAATCAAAGACCTTTGTGATGGGTTCAGACACTGAACCCACACTGAGATTGTAGCTCTTCACCCCATGCTGTAGGCTACTGAAGACAGAACTACGTCAGCAGTACATTTAATAAGATTAGAAATTAACGTGACGGTTTCTCTGAAATGGCACTTAAAACAGCGACATTTTATATCATGTCCATTCTGTGATTCTTAATTAACCTTTTCTGTTTGTGATGAACAACCTCTTCTGTTTCACAGCCATTCACATTTAATTACCTCTATAGACAAGTGGACTATTTTCCCAGTGTGACTGTCGGTCTGATGGAGGTTAGTGCCTTTGTTCACTGCTGTCTCTCCAATTTTCCCATGGTGTTTGTTCTTCCACTGGGGGCTGTAGCTTCGATGAGTGGTCTGAATAACAGTCCGAGTTTTTTTCTGAGTGGTTTGAGTGTTGAAATAATGAATTTCTGTGGTGAAAGGTGTAGTGTAAGAGACAGTGAACAGAGTGTGAGAACGGTTTTTCTGTCAGTATCTGAAGAAAAGTGCTATTGAGGCCACTGTGTATGTATGTATGTATTGTGTGTCCGTCCGATACAGTAGACTTGTGTCTGGGTGCAGCACTGCCCCAGAGGGTTCTTCAGAAGTTCATGCTTTACAGTGTTCAAAGTGAGCGACATGGTACCAAGGCAGTGTCGCACGCAGCAGTGGTGTTCTTTTATCACCCCAGGTGTCCCACATCCCTCTGTGTCAATCTCAAAAATGGAATGCCTGTTCTTTTATAAGGAAGATATCAAAGCAATGAGAAACAGGCAGAGAAAGTGTAATGTTGTTTATGGGCTGGTGAGACAGTGCAGAGCTGTCCATGGTTCTGAACCACAACTCTCAGCCCACTTCCTGTGTACTGCATAGACAGACACACTGGTCCTTATACCTGTAAAACAGATATCAACATAGTAGGTAAAAGATATGGACTTGTGCTGTAATCAGGAGTGAGAGTTTTTTTTTGGGATCCTACTTCCTGTGTACTGTTAAACCAGCCCCTCATATTTCCTTTTGTACAGAGGCTGTGGACTCTGCTGAACTTTAAAAAGACTGGATCTGCCTTTACCCAAATATTAACGTAAAGAAAGTTACAAAGCTTTCCTACTACTAACAGACTAACAACTAACACTCACGAACACTTACTCTGTGTGCTGATTTGGCTAGGATTGATTCTGCCTACAACCAGCCCATTTTAATGAGACCAGCGCAAGTCCCTCTGTACAAAGGGAAGTGAAGTACGAGGGGCTGGTTTACCAGGCTAGTGTACTGTATAGACACACTGGTCTTCATACCTGTAAAACTGATATCAACATAGTAGAAACGATATGGACTTGTACTTTAATCAGGAGTGGGAGCTTTTTTGGAACCTCTTGCAAAATAATTTTCCAGGAATATTTTGTTTTAGTTGTATCGTCTGTTTCATTAGCTGAGGCTGGTTTGGATAGGGGCGATACACCAGTGTCCACAAATATATCTGATGTGCGGTGAATTTAGTTACACTGTGATTTGGCCAGGAGTGAATATAAATGGATTTTGCTGACATTGCTCTATGAAATTGAAAGATTGAGCAGTTGATTGCCTCTTAGAAAACTGGCTTTTCTCCTCCGTCTTTCAAAGCATGTGGAGATACACACAGTCCCTTTTCATCACTACCTCCACATGTTCCATGAGCAATGGGAAAGAAACTAAAGTGAAGTGGATGGAGATTTTTATTCATATTAATTGTTGGAGCAGAACTGTCAGTGACAGACTAACATTAAATCCTTCTGTTGTCAGGGGCTGCTTAGCCTCGGCATGCCTTTCTTGTTCTGTTTCTGTTTTTGTTTTAATCATTTGGTGGAACATTAATAAAGCAAAGCTACAGTTTCAGGCAGACCATTCTCCTAAGATGTTTAGCTGAGATAAAGTGATGACTGTGATAGAGCAGTAGTGATGTATTGGTGGGTGAATTATATCTGTTAATAAGATTCTGTTGCTGGGTGAGATTAATGTAACCAGAATGATCTGACAAAATGAGTCACTCACAGTGACACAAAATGTAGATTTTTTTTAGTACAAGTAAAAAGACAAGTCGGTATACTTAAAAATGATTTCCTGGTCAAAGTCATACCAGTCAATTCCAATGTACTTTATTTGACCTTAAATTGTTTTCTTGACAATGAAGATGGGGGAGATTGTTTTGAAAACCTTTTGTTAAGTGAAATAGCAAAAAGATGGGCCAAAATGGGCCTGTATTTTAAAACTGGACCCTGCAAGTTCAGACTCATTTTGTCAGATTGGTTCAGAAATAATGTGCTGCTGCTGTTGCATAAACAGACAAGGACCACATAGGATCTGCATAGCACATCTACATGGGTAATGGATTGACAAGCTTGAAACACATGCATTTCTCCATTAAACACAAGCACGCCACCTGCATGACAGGAACATGTGTTTATCAAGAGGCATTAAGCTGTGAAATTGATTGGGTGACACAATCAACTAATGATGTGTAGCATTACCTCACTACATCTCTCTGTGATGTGATTTTAATCACGAGAAAAGTGATTGCTGATCAAACATATATTTATTTTTCTCTCATCAGCAAATCATACTAGGCCTGCATGTCATCAATGCACATGACAGAAGACAGTTCCACACAAAACAGAAGACTGGGGTGTATTATGAACTGAAGCTATGAACTAGCTGGGGCAGTGTGCTGGATTTGTAAGGTGCATATTATTAACATATTCCAGTGAATCCCACAGACAGGAAAGACCTCCCATTTGCCCTTGAGAGATGTATCAATTTGAAAGGAAGGAATGCTACAGGGTAATTTGGGGCTGCTAAACCTACTGCTTGAGAGAGAATTATGGTGGGGGGCTGATATGGCTATTTTGGTCTATGTAAGTCTTTCAACAGGGAAAATTATTTGAGTTTCCCTTCAACTCTTCTAGTATTTGTTTTCATTTCAAGCACAAGTCACATCCATATAACTGATATGTGTCTTGTAGCTCATCTGCTTTATGGGATTGTTCCTATCCTTCCAGTACAGAGAATACCTACTTTAGAAATTAAAAACCCTGCCATATATTCCTTCTGCCTCTGCATTTTACATAGGTAAACTAAGCACAGATGAATTTTACTAATGAGCTGATTTACCTGTCTGATTATTTGTGGTCATTAGGGAAAGTTGGTCCTGCAAATGATTGGATCAAATATGTGACAGGGTTTCTAGTTTTTTAAACCAGATTAACATATCCGGTAGGGTAGGGTGTTATGGTAGGATGTTGCTTGTGTAACAGATATCTTTTCGGCAGATCTACTGTGATTCAGCAGGTAAGATGGGACTGGAATAAAAACAAAAACCCTACTCAAGCTTTTAATTTACTGTGCCTCTTTTTTTAGTCTACGGCTTCTTCCTTTTTTTGCTGTTTTTTAAGCTCGCAGCTCATATTTTAAGTGAATTCTCGGGGCAGTAATGTTAGTCGTAGTGTCTTTATCATCTCCATTATATCTGCTCTCAGCACGCTGTCGACTCAAGGGGACGATTAGTGTCCATTTGGCAGAGACATGCTGGTCAAGTCTCTAAGAGGTTCTCGAATGGGAGCCGTGGTATTTAGTGCTTTTATTGACGACTAAAGAGTTTTGTCCAAGACAACCTTTCATTAACTGCTGTGAAGGTTTATTTGCATGTTTGTCTGCATAATTTTGTTTTAAAAGCTAAATTAAAATAGTATGATACCAAAAGACGAGGGGGGTGGGTTAACGGGGGGGCATTCTATGAAGGCCCCAGCTTAAAAGGAGAGGTTGTTCAGGATAAGGGTGAGTGGCAAGAGCAAGGCCTTGATGTCGCAGGACAAATTTTGAGAAGGAAGAGGGAGGACAGACATACTAAGAGTGAAAAAATATCGAGGACAGGATGAGAGGAGGATTAAGAGGTAAAGAAAACAGGTCTTAAAGGAGAACTTTGGTACATTAAAGCACACTTTAGTGTATATATTACTTGGTGTGTATGTTTGTGTGCTTCCATTCCCTCTCCAAGCCTCTGGGAACAAGCTATAACACCATCACAGTATTTGGATAAAAAAGTTACATTTGACATTTGATTGTGTAGTGCATTGCAGTGTATTCTTGTAAACTAAACCTACTGCTTGAGAGAGAATTATGGTGGGAGGCTGATACTGCTGTTCTGATATAAATAAGCCTTCCAACAGGGGCAAAATGTGTGAGTTTCCCTTTAACTCTTCTAGTATTTGTTTTCATTTTTATTTTTAGCATGAGCCACATCTATGTAATTGATCATTTCATGATACAGCTAACCTTGCAATTTGATTGTGTAATGCATTGCAGCTTATTCTCCTATATTGCATTTCTTATGTACTAAGTCCTCCTTATCATTGGAAAATATCCTCCAAGGCCGACCTCAAAAAGAGATTAAATGTTGGAAAGGATTGTAGCACATCATATTTTTTCTTTATATATTTATATATAACAACAGAGAGAGTACAGGATGACCTTGCAATACCATCTTTGGGTGATTGATGCATTGATGATAATGTAACATCTTTGCGTTAGCGTTGATAATAATGTCATAATATGTGTAGAAAACGGGGCAGACTACAGTGTTTCGACAGCACATGTTTTTTTTCTCCACGCCACCTCTCACTGGAGGCCCTCTACTGCTTTCCTTCTCCCTCCTGCCTGACAGCAGTAAGCCAGAACCATAGTACGAGTCCTCAAAGGATTCTAACCATAATCCCTTCAAGGCCTTCTTTAACAACCCCACCCTCCATCCTCCAGAAAACAGATGCCTCTACAAAACCACCACTCACTTTGCCACGCATGCACACACATCATAAAAAAGTGTGCTGTTGAGAGATGCAATCTTGAATGGCGTCGTCAGTAATTGGCTGATGCCAGAGGGACGTGGAGTTCCTTCCTTCTCAGTGAAAAAAAGGGCATGCCACTTCTTAGGGCTGCCGAGGCTCAGCACCTTCACTTATCAGGACCAAAAATGGTGGAAAGAGGAGAGCGAGGTGTGAATGTGGTTCATCGGGTGACAGCTAACCTGTGCATCCTGTTCCAGATAATGCATCCTGTTCCTGCTCAGTGCAGTTCTACAGCTGTGAATAGATATGCATTTTTTTTAGAAGCAAAGGTAGAAGTCTTTATTGTCACTATACAAAGTATAGTGAGATGTCGTGTCATTTGTAATGTTCGCTGTCTGGAAGTTTTCCACTTATACTGCAGCACATACAGTACAATACAGTTTTTTCCTCCAGTTTGTTGCCAACGAGACGTGTAAGCTTTGGAATTTCACTTCGGGTTAAAACTGGAACTGGGAAGTAATGAGGGCACAGTTGGAATTAGACATTTTATTTTTCTAGAACACTCTTAATCCAAAACAGTCGGGGTACTTATGAACAAGCATTTGTTGTGGCAGGTTTTTTTTTTTTTTTTTGAAAAGCCAGCCAGTTGAACATGCTCTTGTCTTTGCTTTGGCATAAGCATCACTGAGATGATGACTTTAGTATTTTTTTCCTAAGTTAATGCATATACTGTACACCACTGTGCTGACTTCTGGATCGTCAAATTCACCAAAACTCAAGTACTGTAATCACAATAATATGAATTACCATTTCAAAGCAGCCTGTCTCTGTTGGTGTTCCACAAATTAGCCTTGATCGTGCGTGTGTGTGTGTATGTGCCCCTCAATTCGGCGTGATTTGATTGGTGAATGGAAGTGATTCATAGAAGCCGCTGAATGGCATGTAATCAGTGAGGAAATGCAGCTGCGCAAACATGGCACTGACAGAGTAGTACTCCAGGCATGAAAGCGCTATGGTTGAATTGTGTCATTTTGGGTGGCCACTACTTATTTCGGTTTTAAACAGCAGCCCCTGCAGCCATGCTCATTTTCATCTTTACAAGGTTGTTCTTTGGCTCACACAATGCTGAAAAACGGTCGTACAGGCAGCATGTGGAAGATTGTATTTGTCGACACCCACGCTCAGTCCATACTCGTGCGATGCTCAGCTTGTTGCTACTGTGTGAGAAATCGACATTTTACTACTTGGTTTTTTTAAAAAACACAGCAGCAAGTAGAGCATGAAATGCATGTAATCAATTAAACTATTGTAGAAAGGGGTCGTATCCATTTTAAGCATCAGTGAGCACATGCCAGCCCTAGTGATAGTGACACTGTGTGTGTGTGTGTGTGTGGGTGTGTGTGTGTGTGTGTGTGTGTGTGTGTGTGGGTGTGTGTGTGTGTGTGTGTGTGTGTGTGGGTGTGTGTGTGTGTGTGTGTGTGTGTGTGTGTGTGTGTGTGTGTGTGTGGGTGGGTGGGTGGAGTGGTATGTATGCGTGTGTGCGTGTTTGTGTGTGTGTGTGTGGGTGAATGATATGTATGCGCACATGTGTGTGGTTTGTTGGGTCATTAAAGGAAGTAATTGCTGGTTTACTCTTTACCGAGTAATTTACAAACTAATCAGGATGTTGTGTTTTTTTAGCTTGGTTTGCTCTTGTTGTTTGCTTCAAGCTAATAGTAATGGTAAGGTCTCCTTTTATAACCAACAGCCCCAGCCAGCATACTGTCGGTCACAGTGCTGTGGCCAGTGGGAAAAGGTATCTTTCCGCCATTGAACATCCAGCCATGGAGCTGAGAGGATTAGTGTTGTTGCACGGAGGCTAAAAAGTGACAGTAGCCAGTGACAGTGTGCTAACACTGGTTCCTGGGTCTCTTCAGGTGCCAGAGAGTGGAGTTCAGCCAGAGCACACCAGGGATGGAAATTACCTTTGCAAAATGTGAACCTACGTATACAGGCACTGACAAATACATGGTACAGTTCACCACCCACTCAACAGTAAATTATTATTTTGTGTCTAAAATCTACCACCCACCTTTTTTATTTTACCAGCATTTGGCTGGTTGCTGGTTACAGTTTACATCCTTGGTGCACACACAGCTATGGAGCTGCTCCACTCTGTTGCCCATAGCCTGAACCCGCTCTAGTGCCTATCTATGCATTTGTCCATCCTTCTGTTAGTCGTTGTGTTATTTTATTTTGTGTATTAATTTATTTTATTTATTGCTTATATCATGATTTGATACATCTTGAAGGTATTTACCTTTGTGCCACCTTTTTCATAATGAATGAAACATGAAACCACTGGGCTTCTGTTGTCAAGGCCCTTAGCAATGATGAGGTTGGAAACAGATCTGTGGGGTGTGCGTGTGTGTGTGTGTGTGTGTGTGTGGAGGAGGGGTGGGGGGAATGGGGGGGTGTGGACAAAGGCCGGCGGTTTAATTTGCCTTTGATTGTGCTCACTCGTGCTAACGTCATTCCCAGAGGCTGAGCGGGAAAGCCGCTGTTGTCTGTCTCTGAGTCTGTCGCCTGAGCAGATGCCGTCTGGCCGCCTCCACAGTCACACCTGCCGCTGAGGGACGAGAGAGCGATGCTCGTGGCGAGAGGCTGATCATCCAGCTGTGAAGATGAATTAGGAGAGTTTACTGGCAGCCGGAGCCAATTTATCTGCAAATCAATCACCATTTTTGGAGGGAATAAATAACACAGTTTTGTGTGTGCTAGAGCAGAGCTTTTTCCAGCCTTAAAACATTGTTGTAGTTAAATCAGTCAAAGTGTTATTTTGCAGAAGTGTGATCTTGTTGTTGGCACATTTAAGGTCCACCTACCCTGGTGTCTGCTTTTTGTGCCCATGTGGTCTATTTAAAGAAACATTCAATAATGCATTTAAGGAAATGCATTTAAAATGAACATCCAATACTGTATTGAGGAATTTAAACAAGTTCTTTATTTTAAGAGGTTTATGACAATATACATGTGCACCTGGCTGCAGATTACACCATAGCCTCCTTAATCTTAAATACATAAATAGTTCTGATTTCTCTGACATTTCACCTACATCATTCCTTACCCTGTCAGCTTTGGTCAGTGGGTAGCTTGCCTTTCCAATCGTGCAAATAAGTTATGATAGTGGCTGTGAAGTTGTAGCCTGGTAAACCAGCCCCTCATACTTCATTTTATTTTGTACAGAGGGTCTGGCTGAGGTTCCATTGACATGGCTGAGGCTCTGTTTACTCGGCCAGAATCTTGCCTAACCAATCAGCAAACAGAGGGAGTGTTTGTCAGCGATGACGTTGACTTAGTGTTGTACATTTGAATTGTAGTGCATACACAGGCTTACAGCCAGGTTAATTGCATATGTCAGGACCAAATGTTACCGACCGGGTAAAGGCACAGCCAATAGTTTTAAACTTCAGCAGAGTCTACACCTCCTGAAAGAAAACGTTTCTCAACACAGCACAGCAGGCCCTCTGTACAAAATATAAATGTAGTACGATGGGTTGGTTTACCAGGCTAGTGAAGTTGTGTCATTGGTGCAGTTTGAACTCAGTCAGTGTAGGTCAGTGTAAAGGGCATTCTTGGTGCTGAGAGCATACACTCTGCTGAGAGGGGTCTTCTTGTCACGAGAAACTGAGAAGTGGAGCTGCTCATGCACTTCTGTGTGGTCCTTAGTGCCTTGCCGAAGGCTGAATTTGTGGCAATAAAAAAAAAGTTGCTCAGCCTGAACGGAGCAAAGGCGCAGCTCTTCTGTCTTTGTCACAGATCCTTTGAGGGTCCAAGTGTGTTTAACCCCCCTACCCTCTGCACACACACACACACACACACACACACACACACACAAAACCTTTCATTTCTATCCTTATGGGGTACTCCCATTGACTCCCATTATAATATAACTAAAGAATGATAAATTGTGCCTACATCGAACACATCCCAAACCCTAACCTGTCAGTAAAGCAATGTTTTGGCACTTTTTGTTTTATCACTACTAACAACATAACCAACTGTTAACACTGTTAAAGTAGTGGGGAACACATCTGTTCCCCACAAACCACCCCTTGCCTGGTTTTCCTATCTTAGTGGGCAATATTTGTGCCCCATATGTGTAGGTTTCACTGATGCACAGACACACACACAACACACACACACACACACACACACACACACACACACACACACACACGTAACACAGACAAACACATAAAGCTGCTTCTAAACTGCAGTCAGCACAGCTTGTTACTAAAAAGCCTCGCTGAACCCAGGAGCCATCCTTCATGGAAAATAAGTGGCTGTGCCCTGCGGTAGTATTACTCCATGACTGCTCTGGCGTAGTAGAGGTGGGCTGCAGAGTTTCACTGAGGGCTCATGGATAACTTAGTTTGTCACATTTCTGTCTTATGTAATAGAAACAAATGGAGGACTGGACTGTTTGGCGGTGAAATCCCAAGCTCATTAAAATCCTCTCTCTTGATGTTGTTCTGTTTTTTTTCCCCATTTGCTTTTAGTTTTGCCAGCACGGTTGTCTGTCTGGATGCATTTATCTCTGGGAAGCAGGAATAACTTTAGTTAGATGCCATTTGGGGTTGAGGCAGGGGAGCGTAGCCGAACGGAGCAGAGCGAGAGGAGGGGTTCGTATAATCCTTTGAGGCTTCCTAATAAGAGCTGGGCTTGAGGATCAGAAGGCTGAACATGAGGCAGGTGCAAATTCATTAATTAAAGATATATATGGGCACACACACACACACACACACACACAAGGAGAGATCATTCTACCCCTCTTGGTTTTCCAGGAGCCTGCTTATGCATAGCGTTTGACTGAGCCTGATGACAGATCTTTTATGTTTTGCATTACACGGGGGGATTGTTCCAGTGCGAAACATATAACCCAGTTTTCTGGAGCATTTTTAGCTGCTGCATTTCAATCCGTTTTGCTCCCCGTGATTTGGAAACCCAGGGCACAGACAGCATGCTTAGAGCATTGGGAAGAGAGGGAGATGAAGAATATGCACTTACGCTTTACAAAATGTGGAGCAGCGTGATCTGAAAGCTGTGTGTGATGACAGTTTTGCTTCAGACAGACAGCCTGGCCTTCATCCTCTCCTCAGTCTCAGATATGTTTGGCTTTGAAGTTCTCAGTGGTGCAGGCAGATCTGTCTCTCAGGCCTGACTCTTGAAGAACAGCGATGGGTAACCTGGCTTCAAAAGAGACAAGCTTCAGCATTGTGTGTTCCAGCCATTCACTAAATCAGCCTTTTCAATTCAAACAATTCAATTCTTGTCGTCAAATCTTTGGTGTTATCTGGCCTTTATAGGTGTCAAACCTAGATTTAGAAGCGACAATCTTCTATCACATATTCCAAATCATCTGGTTCTACCTATGCAGTTAATACAGGGGATTTCAGTAATTAACTCCTCTACCTGGCTGAAGATCTGTGGCAATAGGAATAAGCTGATTTAGTGAATGGATAGAACAAATAGACAGTACTGAAGCTTGTAACTTAAGTAGAAGCCGGGCTGCCTATCACTGTGAATCATTTGATAGAAAATGCACGCAATTACTATGAGACACGAATGATTCATCACATCCTCTCTTTCTTACAGTATTTGTAAATGCTCAGCATGTATATGAAACATTATGCCAATTCAATGCCATACAGTAAGTATTTCCAGTAATGGGCAATTTTGTTTTAGAAGTTACAATCCAGCACCACTTATTTGCTCCAACCATTCAGTAAATCAACTGTTTCTAATTAACATAACTGTTCTTCAGCCAGGTAAAAAAGGTTCAAAAAGTTAATTAGAACAACCATCTGTATTAAAGGCACAGCTGGAAGCAGGTGATTTTAATTATAAAATATTTGAATATAAAATATATGTGGCACTGGATTGTAGCTTTTGATTCCAGGTTACCTATTATTGGGGGTTGAATGTCTGAGGCACAAATTCAGCCCAAACCCTATCTGCACACTTTTTTCTGTCCTCCTTTCTTGGCCCTCTAGCTTGTGGCCTGGAAATGTTTGAAGTGTGACAGCATGAACGATGTCTCATTTATGTAATTGCTGCCAGAGGAGGGGAGGACTGAGGAGCAAGCGGGGAGCACAGCAGGTCTGTAAGGAAGCACAAAAGCATCCTACGCCTGCAGAGGTCTCTTCAGAGATTGGTCGCCTGTTTTAATAATGCTGAATTTGGAATGCATGCGGTGCAGCCTGAGTTCTAAATAGTCCCCAGCTTCCCCTGAGAGAATACGCAGAAGTTTATTAGTGAAAATAAATTATTAGTCAAACCCACATGAGATCTCCATATGTCTGAATTATTAAATGCAGTAATTGTGTAGTCCGTGCATGTCAGTAGAGTAGGAAATCATTGCAACATTTAAATTTAATTGATAACTTGAAGGTTTCACCATCTGTTGTATGACAGGCCATCTATGTTTAAGCTATTTATGTAGGTCAATATTGTTTGTATTCTCACAGTTCTCATTATGCAGATGGACTAATTTTCAGTTTGTTAAAAAAAATAATTGAAAAATTTCTGCATTTTTAGTGTGTCAGTGTAAGTAAAAAGACATTCAGGGTTATTTGTTGCCTCTCCAATGATAATTACATACAAAATAGTTAACGTTTTTATTTACAGACCTTTAGTTTCGGCTACAGGTAAAGACAGGCCCTCATTGTAGTGTCGGAGTAGGCGGCGATGGCGTTTCATTAGTAACCGAAGTCTCTTTAAGTTGATAATATCATATCATGTGAATGAGTAGCAACATATCGACTGCATGTCATTATGTTACCTACCCCGTTGGCCTTCCTCTCTTATCTGTCATCGTGGGCCTGAAATCGATCGATGGAGGCCTCATGTCATCATGGATGTCTCACTCCTCTAATTGCTCTAAGAGGCTGAGAGGAACAAGGCCAGCGGAGAGAGGATCAAGGTCGGATGAGCGAGGAAGCACAGGTGCATCCTTTGCAGAAGTTTTTTTTCCCATTAGGTAGGTGTTTCGTGGTGACGGGAATTATGTTTCCTTTGTGAACTTTTCAAAACACCACCGACCCATGACATCAAATGTTTCACCATGGCACTTCTTGTGCAATCAGGGATGTCTCATTTCTTGATCTTGATTCCTCTGTACTCAAGTCGTCCCTTGTTTTCTTCATGGCAGAAATAAGGAAAGAATGAGGGGAAAAACAGAAATGATATGCACCCATTATCTCTTGTCTATTTTATTTTTTAGGCTTCTCCATATTCATTGCATTCCTTTCTTATTCCCCTCACAAGGAAAGTAAAGAAGAAGGAGGGATAAATAAAGAAGACGTTTCAGAGTTACCTTAGATGAGCATGGAGGTTTGAACACAGTTAAGCTGTTGTCTCTGACTAAATGGTACAAGCATCCCTGAACTGGTGTCACAGCCCAAAGCCAGGACAGGCTTGACTGAAGTTCAGGGCTGCTGTCTGCATCCTCTGGGTCCATATGTGAGTCAGACACACTGTAGCATTTGGACTTGTACACTTCAGGGGCCTACAGCACATTACTCATCGACCAAATATTTTTGCAAAAATAAGGAGAGGGTAGACAAAACGTTACAATTTCAGAGGCAAACCGTAGCGTGTTGTTTGCAGTGATGGGTGACCTGGATTGATCAGCTACAATCCAATGTCACACATTTCAAATTGCCTATGTTTTACTTGTGCACTTAAAGGGGAGCTTCCATCGTTATTTTTATTCATATTTCTGTGTCACCACTATGGTTGAATCCATTGTGCGTCATTTCTGTGAAAAATAATGTCCTAGAGCTCTTGTTGGACGCTGACCCACCACATTGTAAATAGAGCTACTAAAAGTGTTTTTTGACGGAAGGACCCCTTTAAGCCAGGTAGAGGAGTTAATAAGTGAAATCACCTGTATTAGGAGCTGTGCTAATTAGATTCAGTTGATTTAGTGAATGGCTGGAACAAATAGGTGGTACTGGATTGTAGCTTCTACAGCCAGGTTGCCCATCTCTGGTTGTTTGTCACAGTGGCTATTTTTGGGTACACATCCAAATGCTAATGAAAAAAATAAATCAGAGCAGAATAAGGTCACTGGTGACCAAAAGATGTAGTCAGTAGAAAGGTAATGGGTCAGACTGGTGCTTATAAGCAAAGCAAATACACATCCATACTGCCTTCCCTGGTGAGTCGCACCGTTATTGATCTAGTTTATTACACAGAAAATAACCCTTCAGCGCACATCAAGGAGGAGAGGATGGCAGGGGTGCCTGTGGAAAAAATGCCCTGTGGTGAGGCAATTGATGGTATCACCAAGCTGCTCATTTAAACATTCAAGGGCCTCGCTGCCTCCACAAAGCAGCCCTCTTGTCCACCTGGAAAAGTCCCATTTTAATGAGTTTTGAAATGTTGATGATACATCTCATGTAGATTAACCCACATTACATCAAACACATAAGGGTTGTGTATCTGGTCTTTGGTTTAGAAATGATACAGTATTACAGTTTAGAATGTATTCACCAAACTATACTTGCACATAATGTTTTCGAATCTTAACTGCTTAATTCGTTACATTAAAAATGCGTTTTTATTCTTCTGTAAATAAAAGGTTGCTGACTAATGGCAAGCTTTTATTTACATAGTAAAATGTTGCACTTTAATATTCTTCAGTGAAATTATACACATGTAGTTACTTCACATTTTACTAATGTCTTATTATTTATTATTTAAAATTGCATGAGCCTAAACTAAAAATGTATGTAGTCCAAAATTGAACTGGTTCACAGCATTAATTCTAGTTTACCTTGGAGATGCAGAGAGGCAAGGAGCAATGTGTCTGACATTCTAATAAGGTCACCTGTGAATCTCAGCGCTGAGCGTGAGTGAGGTCACAGCCCATGGAGTACTAGGCCCAGTACACTGTAACGTGTGTAGGCGCAGTCGATTATTTGCCCAGGCTTACAGTAATACTGGCTATCCATTTCCCCCCTTCTGTTCAGCACTGGGGGTGAAAAGCTCCCATGTGTTTGTGTGAGCGTGACTCAGACCCATAACCCCGTGGCATTTCAGCGCTTGAAGAAGCCGCCAGCACGACTCAACACAAGACAGCAGAAGCACGTTCGCACTTTGCCAGTTTATCCAACAAGCAGGGGGAAAAAAAGCCCTCAGATGCGCCATAGTTCCATCATCGTGATCATGTGTGATTAGGCTAAACCCGGTGCTATGTTTTTTTCTTTTTCCCGAACTCTTGGCAGTTTCTGCAGGGCTTGTGTTTGGGCTTTGTGAGGGGAGAGAGTGCACCAGGCTGTGGCTGTTCAGGCTAATCTCCCTCTCATCTTCTGCGCTAATGCTTCCACCAGAGGAGAACTGATTGTAAGCGCCCTTTTGAAGACAGGCAGGGGTGCAAATGTGCCGTGTCCAGGAGGGAGGGGTGAGGACAGTGCGCTTGTGGGCAGAGGGCTCTGCCAGGCTTATCGGTGGCTCAGCTAAATCTGGTCGCTGGATGGCAATATGGAACTCTCATTCACACACACACACACACACACACACACACACACACACACACACACACACACACACACAGTTTCTTTCTTTCTTTCTCTTTCTATCTCTCTCTCTCGTCTCCTGTCTTGCTATCTTTCTTTTGCTGTCTCTGCTTTGCTTGCTCTCTCTGTCTCTCTGTCACACACGCACACACACACACACACACACACACACACACACACACACAGAGTTACTTTCTCTCTCTCTCCTCTCTCTCTTTTTGTCTCTCTCTTACTATCTCTCTCATTGTCTCTTTTGCTTGCTATCTCTGTGTGTCTCTCTCTGTCACACACACACACACACACACACACACACACACACACACACACACACACACACACACATATTGTTCAGGCTCTCTCAGACACACACACACACACACACACACACATGTCTATTTCAATTAGCGATGTTCATCTTCAAAGAAGGGCTCCTGCAGGGAGAGCTTTTTGTGGCAGAGATTCAGGCTAGTCATGTTTTACACAACTCTGTTCATCTCTGCCAACCATTTCATCCTTCAAAGCTTCAGATGCCATATAGCCATGTACTCTATACAGCAGAGTGAAGCTGGTGGAACCTTTATAAAAGTGAGCATATAAACAAACCAGCCACGACAGCAAAAACAACTATTATTGTTGTTATTATTATTGTTGTTGTTTGTGTATTGTTGTGTTTTATTTATAGTGTATTTTAGGGCTGGGATTTAAAGAAAAAATGCCTCATTTGATTTGACTATGAATCATAATAAGCTTATATTTCAAATCAATTGGATTTGGTTGTGATTGGATATTGATTTGAACAGAAATGAGAGATGAACAGAAAGTTATGAGGGGAAATATATTCAAAAGCGTTAAAGGGAGCACACAGAATACGCATGAAAATAAATGCAAAGGAAAGGGCATTGGGTCTTGTACAGCAAAGCCTTTTTTCTGTATATGGTATACTGGAATTGTTATTTTATAAAGGCACAAAATGTTTCATATTCAGGAATGGGCGAATGAAGTCAAAGTGACAGGCCAGATTTAGAAGGATGGGGGGACTGATGGCTGTAACAGGGGCACAATGAACACAGCATAACTGGTTGTAACCGAAAGTGGTTTGCAGAGAAAGCAGCGTAAAAAAACATGTTCTCAAGCCGTTTAAATAGCAGCGCCTTTTTCTCTTGGAAGATATTCAATTTGGAATGAATAGTCTGGAAAAAAAGGAATTCTTATTCTAGGAGTTCTTATCCTTATATTTTCTTGTAATACTGAAGTCATTTATCTCAGGTGAGTAAAATAGTACAATGACTGTGTAATGGGTTCCCGAAAGGCAGAATTCAACCTTTTCCTTTAAAAGACACTGAACGTATTGCACAAGTTGGCCCTAAAGGGTCTGGCTTGGCATAGCCCATGCAGTGCTTTGCAGGAGAGAAGAGGAGGACATTCTTTTATATATTTCTGTATCTGTTGTTGTGCCAAACTCGACACTAACCAATTAGTTTGGCATTCGCAAGCTGAGAGTACAAATGTGGTGTGAAAGTTAAATGACATTGGTGTTCAGAAAGCAGGTAAATGATAATCTCATGGTTGTAAGTGTTTGTGCAGTGCTTGATGACTTACCTGCAAACTATAAAACAAAAATGATATTCACAAGCATGTAAGCCTTCCTTGTACCTGTGTGCTTGTATCCTCTGAAGCCACAATTTGACAACACTTAGCACAGATTACGTCAAAACAGAGCATTGTTCCACTTTTGGCTTCTCCTGTTACCTGTAGCTTGGAATTTTAATGACCGGTTATGTACTTTGTGCAATTCTGTGCTTTCAAAACATTCAGTTGTAATTTCTGTGTGTGTTCTCTGTGCTCTAGAACCGTCCCGCAAGCATAGTGTGTCCCACTGGCGTCTGGAGAACATCGCCCAGGAGTCCACAGACAGCTCTGATGAGGAGTTCTTTGATGCTCGGGGTAAGCAATGTGTCGTTTCGCTCTCTGCAGTTGCTGAGACTGTTAATGTTTGGATGAGTCCAGCTAGCAGCATTCACAGCTGTGCAGAATAATGGGTAGTGTAGAATGCTGTTGTCTCCCTGACCACTTGTGTCATTGCCAGCCTTAGTATCTGGTGAGGTATTCCAAAAAAGCAGGTTTAGTCACTTGTCTGGGTACATTAACTCAGAACACATGGTAAACCTTTTAAGAGGAGAGACCTATTGCTTTGTTTTGCTAGGAGAGTAAAGCCATACGACTCTTCTATTAGAAGGTTTATGGCATACTCTGAGTTAACTTGTCTGGGTCAGTCACTAAACCACAAGCCTAATGAAATTCTGATTCTGAGAATTAAATCTGCAGGATTAGAATAGTGTATTCTCTAGGTATATGTTCACATACTTTGGCACAGAGAGACAAATGTAAGCAGCGAATTTAAACCAGAAACAATTGAGCTGCAACTCTCGGAGGGAATCTTACCGTACCATGAAATAAGCATAATGTTTCCTCCACAAGTGTACAGCCTTCATCCTACTATTGCCTCATTTCAAAAACACCCACATGTTGTAATACAGCAGTCAGGCTACATAATATTTCGCGCTGCACATATTTGCTAAAAATGACAGAATGGTTGAACTGGTTCAGCATGGGATTGGATTGTGTGATGGGACTGAGTCTGCATAATTTCATCACCTTTTTTTTGCCAAGTGGTAATATATGCAGCGTATTTGTATGCAAGGTCTGGGTCAAATGATGAATGCATATAGAAGGGCCTATTCTAGACGTGAGTCCCATTGTGGAGCTGTTGGCTGACGTTCTGCCTATCTAGCTCATCTATCCCCCTTACAGCAGCTGCTCCTGAACAGCCAACGCCAGGTGCTTCTTTACGGAAAACAACTTGTTCAAAATGCAAGTTTTTAAATCAACACATTGTTGAAAAATAGCTTAGCAACATATTTTAAATACATTTTAAGAAGCATGTTATAATAAATAGACACAGGATCAACCTTAACCAGCTTCAGAAGCTGATTTGTGTTCCTTAGAGTAGGGCTGGTCAATTAATCGAAAACTTTATCAAACCGACAATCGCAACCATTACTCGACAATGATCAAGCACATGACTAATAATCTTTGTTTATTATTACTATTATTTTGTAAACTCTTTCTTTATATTGTGTGCATTCCACTGTGTGTGTTCATGTACTGTTCCTTAAAAGCACACTACCCCATGTGTTGTCATGCGATTCTGCCCAGTCCAGTGAATTAAAAACAATTTTAATTTGAAGTTCTATCATCAGGCTCTAATCGTGATAAAAATCAATATTGCCATATCGCCCAGCCCAGATATTTTTTTGTCTCTGTTTGTCTGTACATGTCATGCTGTAACTACAAGTGAATTTCCCGGCTGGGGCTCAATAAAGTAAATCTATCTATCTATGTATGTATCTATGTATATCTATCTATCTATGTATGTGTGTATGTATGTGTGTATGTATGTATGTATGTATCTATGTATCTATGTATCTATCTATCTATCTATCTATCTATCTATCTATCTATCTATCTATCTATCTATCTGTGTCTGTCTGTTACAATTAAGCTGAAGATATTCGTCTGTGTGTTTACCCATTAATAAATAGCAGCAACAGTCATGTGATGTTGAGTTGATTTCCTCATACTGTATTACTAAGACAACACACTCAAAAATATCAGTAAATACATAATGCATTATGTAAATCACATAATCACATAATGTCTCATCTGTCTTTCTGTTCCAACTCTGAATTTCTACCCAACTGTGAAAGTACCCAACAAACCTAGTGACATTCATATCCAGCCCAGTGTTTTTGTCATTTGACAATATATTTCATACTGCGGTCTGGATGTCTGTAGATAGCCATATCTTACAGCCATGTCCTGCATCTGTGATGTTTTTCACCTACACATGGAAGAAGACTGTAAATCTCTTGTGCTATTGGGGATTGGGGTTGGGGATTTCCACAGCAGCCACGTCTCCGAGTCCCAGAACCCTTCAGTCAACCTGTGTGACATAACTGATCTAATCCCGCTGAAGCTGAAGCATTTGGCATCTCACATCCTGCAGGTATCCACCTGCACAACAGTCTCATCTGCCCTAAGCCGACACGGCTATACTGCCACCTGAGATGAAGGGCTAGATTATCACCTGCTTCTCAACTCAAGTCCTCAATGTTTAAACTGCTTTATGAGAGAATCGACCCAGAAGAGAATCAGAGATTCCTCTGGGTGATGAAGCATAGCTGGATATATGAGAGATGGCAGAAGGAGAGGAGAGGAGAGAACAAACATGGATGAATTTGATTAGACCATTTGGAAGGAATATATTCTGTGCCTCGAATAATTGCACCATTAGGCATGTTTTGATGTGGCATGTTCACTGTTCAAATGACCTCAATTATATGATCAAAACCCACCTCACACACATAGAAGAAAAATAAGCTTGTTCTCGTATTTATTAGCATACATTATCAGCCGCACAATCACACTAACCTTTGACACACGCCTTTTTAAGCCGTTACAAAAATTAGTCAATTATAGCATTGGTGGATTTGACTCGATTTGGGCTTTTCGCTCACACCTCTCTCTGTCCTGTGTGCACCTCTCTCTGTCCGCCTGCACCCATGCTATGAATGCAGACACATGCATACACACACATATGTGCATGCAAACGCACACACGCGCATGCGCACACACACCACACACACACACACACACACACACACACACACACGCATACAGTATATACATGCACACCAACACTCGCACATTCACAAGCACAAAACACACACACACACACAAAACATGCATGCACACACACACACACACACACACACACACACACACACACACACACACACTCACTCATACAACACTCTTCTACACACTCTCAGTCTATCTGTCTCTTTCGCTTTCTCCCTTTCTCAGACAGACAGACACACACACACACACACACCCAATACCCTCTTCTACATTCAGTCTGTCTTACACATGCACACACACACACACACACACACACACACACACACACACACACACACACACACACACACCCAATACCCTCTTCTACATTCAGTCTGTCTTACACATGCACATGCACACACACACACACACACCACAAATACACACACACACACACACATACATACACACACAACACACTCTTCCACACACTCTGTCTATCTATCTCTTTCTCCCTTTCTCAGACACACATACACTTACACACACACACACACACACACACACCACCCCCCACACTCTCTTCTACACACACACACACACTCAGTCTGTCTGCCTCTTTCTCTTTCTTACTCACAGACACACACACACACACACACACACACACGTGCATACACGCATGCACGTGCACACCCACACCACTGCCAATACTCTCTCCTAACTCTTGGCTTCCAGTCCAAGAGTTGCATCTGAATTGCTGCACTGCAAACGTATAACTTTACCTGAACTTTCACATAACATTGTGTGAGACAGCTCTTGTCACTGGAGACGCCGAGGGGCATACAGAAATGGAAACGGCAGAACAAAATGGTCTGAATTTCAATGGGGATGTATCATGTATTTCAATATCTGTCTTCTGTTTGTTTCTATATCTGGTGTGTGTGTGTGTGTGTGTGTGTGTGTGTGTGTGTTATTTGGTAGGGGTGGGTATGGAAGGGTGGTGCAGAATCAACCAAATGATTTATTCATGAGGTGAAAATTGGCAAGTGGATTTGCTGAAGTGGCATTGTGCCCAGCACGCCCTCAAATGAGTTTTTATTTATCACCAGGATTGAGCTGTGATCTGCATTTTTTCCCCAAGAATGGTTGGAAAAGGGTAACAAATTGCAAAAATCTGCCATGTCTTTCAGTATCTGCTACTGTCATGAGTATCGTTAAAGGGGAACTTTCATCGTTATTTTTATTCATATTTCTGTGTCGCCTATGGTTGAATGCATTGTGCGTCATTTCTGTGAAAAATTATTTCCCAGAGAAAGGCATAAGGTTTAAAGGGATTTAATATGAGATTTAACAATAGTTGACAAGTAGAGAATAGTCTTTGGCGGAGGTCCAGTCATCAGCCCGGGTCTAATGTTAAGGGGTCCGACGGATCCTGCCGCGGAGTGTAACTGGAACCGAGACACACCCCCCCGGGCGCACGGGTAGACTGGACCAAACTGGTGGTGGTGGGGATGGAGGAGGGGACTTCAAAACGCCGGTACCTGAAGCAGCGGAAAAGGTGAGTTAGGTATGTCATTTAAAAGCAGGTGGCGGCCGCTGATTGGCCGAATGCGAAGTGCGCTTCCGTGTTGTTGGAGTCTTCCTGGCAGAACTTACGCAGGCTTTCATGTCCTAGATCTGTTGTTTGATGCTGTTTTCTGTAAGCTATAATAGGTCTAGTGGTTGAACGACTGGCTTTTCCGGTGTGCCTTGTGAATATCCATGACGTGTCAATAAGGCACTTCTGATTGGGCAAATTCGCTGTCTTTTGCTCACCTAGCTTCTGTCCACCAATCCTTTGGGATGTGGGCTTGCCATACATGGCTCTGGGCGGGGCTTACGACCTAGTGACGTAGATAGGTTTAGCATGCTCTGATCCACTCATTTTGGTTAGCTCGACCCTTCAATGACCAGTAAAACAATGAGGGTCGAATTTCACGTCTTGGAATGCTGCGTGCATATACTGCTTGTTGTGACCCACCACATTGTAAATAGAGCTACTAAAAGTGTTTTTTGACGGAAGGACCCCTTTAATGTAATACTTGCGCCTCCGTTTCTGAAGCAAAACAGGAGATTCCCTGTTAGCCCTTATTCAACTGATAACAGTTAATTGTATGTATCTCAAAATATACACCATGGTGTGGGGACCTAATCAAGAATGGGGCAGCTTTAACAGCTGTATGAGCTCCATTTTTTAAAACAATCTGTTTTCAATACTACTTACACTCCTGCTGGTGAGTGTGTGTCTTGTTGGACTGCCAGTAGCCCTGTGCAGAACACAGGCGTAAGGTCTTACAGCTCCTTTCGTGAAAAGTGGAATGCCACGAGGACCTTTTGCTTGCCACGGTGGATTAGTCAAAACAACAAGGAGAAGCTCTGTTTAACCTCCAGGCTAAGGTGGTTGTTTGTTTGTGTGCGTAAGAGTCGGTTTTATGTAAGTGTGTGTGTGTGTGTGTGTGTGTGTGTGTGTGTGTGTGTGTGTGTGTATGTATGTATACATGTGTCGTATGTGTGTATGTGTGTGTATTTATGCATGTATGTGTTGTGTCTGTTTCTTTGTGTGTGTGTGTGTGTGTGTGTGTGTGTGTGTGTGTGTGTGTGTGTGTTGGAAGGTGGTCCACCTTGCACCAATGACTCTGAGGTATCACAAGTTTTCCAGAAGCCAGCGATATATCCCTACCATTGCTCTCTCGCTCTCTCTCTCTCTCTCTCTCTCTCTCTTTGTGTGTGTGTGTGTGTGTGTGTGTGAGAGAGAGAGAGAGAGAGAGAGAGAGAGAGACAGAGATGAGGTAAGCCTTTAGACAATGTTACTTAGCAACATTTGGTGTCTAAGACCAGCCACTTGCCTTGCCAACAAAGAGCATAATATAGATAGCCCAGACTGGCTTATTGTCAGATTTGCTTCATGCGTCTACTCACTTTCCACAGATTTAGTAATGCAAAACACATAGCGTGGTATCACTGTGCCATCTGTGCATAATTTAACAACATCTGGGAGTGCAGTTCGGTCCAGTGCACAACAAACTGATATAACTTTGGAATTATAGATAAGGGGTAAGAAACACTATGACCGTACTCCTAGGCAAATCAGAGACATCGTAAAAAATAGAAGTAACAAGCAGGCCACACTGATTTAATGAGGTAATTAAGTGGCTAAAACCTGGTTGGTTATCCTGGAGGATATCTACTTTGTAGAAACAGGAGAATATGGCCGACATTGGTCATGCTGTCCTAACAAGACAAGTTTGTCTGTGCCAGCTTGGTTAGCTTCCTGCTCCTTGTTAGATATTCTCCTTTTCTATATTCTCCTATACAGTAATCCTTTGCTCCTCAAATACTTATCACACATACTTAGGCTCAAACTAACTTGTCAGGAACCAAGCCATGGTTCCATCACTGATTCATGGAAGCTGCCCTGTTTTAAAAGCACAAGACTGAAGCACATTGGATGTGGCACAAATTTTCACAATTGTGAATATATCACAATATACTAAAACCCCTAGATAACCCACATTTTGACAGAATTTTCACTTTAATGGCTCTTAACTGGTTAAATATAGCTGTGTACAGCTGTGTCTGAGTTCCACTCTGATTGAGGTATGCCTCCAGCTGAAGTCAGTAGATGTGGAAATGACCTACTAGCATAGAAATGTATGACAGATTTTCACAGCAATGCGGAGCGCATAGGGACAGTTGGCATTTTTGTGCAGGTTACCTGTCACAAGACTTCAGATTTTCCTCATGACAGTGTTCTTTCTTGCTGACTGGTACACTCCCTGTCAAAGTATGAATACAGAGTAAGTCTAGACAGTGTAAGGAGCAAACAGTATTAACCTTGTAAACCAGCCCTTCGTATTTCACTTTGTTTTGCTGGTATTATTCAGAGTGCCGGTTGTAGGCAGAATCCTTCCTAGCCAAATCAGCGCACTGAGTGAGTGTTCGTGCACATTCATAAGCGTTAATTGATAGTCCGTAAGTTTACAGAAAGCTTCGTAACTTCCTTCATGTAAATGTTTGGGTAAAGGCAGATCCAATTTTTATTTTATTTTAGCAGAGCCCACACCTCCAGAAAGAAAAATGTTTCTCAATACAGCACAGCCAGACCCTCTGTACAGAACGAAGTGAAGTACGAGGGGCTGGTTTACCAGGATAATATTTTATTGAGCTCATTCAGTAAGGGTTTGTTACACTCACATGATCCTGCAGTAAAGTCGTTCCATGTCTGGTCGGATGTCAGAATAATTGATATTTCTTTGGGTTTTCAAAAAAGTGAAAGAAAAAAAACAGTGCAAGTTAAATCAACATAAAAACATCCATACAACATGTTGGCTTCATTTTTTAAAGTCAATTCTAAGCAACACTTTTACTATGTACAACATGTAAAGCAAAGTTGCCTGTATGCTCTGCAAATAACGAGGAAGTGTGCATTGTTGACGTAAGACCACCTTTTTTTCTTGGTCAGCAGAGTAAGCTACATACTTTCCACTGCCTGAAGATAGCAACAATGTGTCTGAGCACAGCTCATTTTAAGAGCAGCATGCTCAAAGGCATTTCGCTACTTTCTTGAACTTGTTATGTTCATGACAGGGCTGGCCAGACTAAAATGAAGCATGCACTCATCTCAAACTAGCAGACATTTGTGTGGTGTCCCGCATCCTTTTGTGTCAGGTGCAAAATTGGGCCCAGTGACTGTTGCCTTTCTGGTGTGTGGTTGTTAAAGAAAATTATTGTAACATCTACTTGACCTGCATGAAGAACAAAAATCTAAAAACGTTTCCAACTTCACCAGCTGATTTCTCTTATGTCACTTGCAATTTTCTGACAAGAAATAGTTTTTATATTTTATTTTTAGCTAAATGGTAACAGCATCTTTTGTGGTTTAAGAAAATGCATTTTATTAAATGTCACTCAATTTTTTGTTTGTCCCAGACAAAACATGAAGCACACTGAACAGAAATTGCATTACCGTATGACATGTTTTTGTCCTTTATTTTTCTAAACGTATGACATGTTTTTCTTTCATTTGTCAACTTGGGGTCCGGCAACCTTCATGTTATTTTCCTGACTCTCCCCCCACCTCTCTCTCTCTCTCTCCCTCTCTCCCCTTCTCCCTCTCTCTCTCTATTTTTTCCCTCTCACCCTAGCTGTCTTTATTCCTTTATCTCTCCATTCATCTGGAGTTGATGAATTTTCATGACAGATGTATAAAAAATGAAAGACAAACTGGGCCGAGGCCCTGTGTGATGTCAAACATGACATGAACCGACACCCCCCTTCTTTCCTTCTCTCTGTCTCTCTCTCTCCTCTTTCTCAGTCTCTCTCTCCTCTTTCTCTCTCAGCCTCAGTCTCTCCTAATCTTTGTCTCTCTTTCTCATTTTTCTCTCTCAGTCTCTCTCTCCTCTCCTCTCTCTGTCTCAGTCTATCCTACTTTCTGTCTCTCTTTCCTCTGTCTCCCAGTCTCTCTCTCTCTCAGTCTATCTTTCCTCTTTCTCTCTCAGCCTCTCTTAGTCTCTCTCTCTCTCCTCTTTCTCTCTAAGTCTGTCTATCCTCTCCTCTCTCTCTGAATCTCTGTCCATTCTTTCTCTCTCTCTCTGTCTCTCATGTCTTTCTCTCTCTAATCTCCTCTCTTTCTGTCTCTCTCTCTCTCTCAATCTCTCTCTGTCCTCTTTCTCTTTCAGTCTCTCTCTTGCTTCTCTTTCTCTCTCCCTGTCTCTCTCTCTCTCTGTCTTTTACTCCTTCCCTCTCCTCCCTTTGCTCCTGTTCAGCTCTGTTTTGTTCAGGCCGTATATTCATTTGTGCACATTTATTTATTTATTCATGAATTTCAACCACGGCTCCCTGCTCGCCCCGGCCCTCCTACACATTATCTTCCTCCGGCTTTCTCTGCCACACTCGCTCTTGCTCTCTCATTTGCTTTGGGACTCTCTCTTTCACTCCGCCTGTAATGAGGACACACACACACATACGCACAAGCACACACACAAACACTCACTCACAAACACAACACATTACAATGCATGCACACAGATAAGCATGCACACACACACACACACACACACACACACACACACACACACACACACACACACACACACACAAACACATACAAACACACACAAACTTAATTCTCTGTCTCTCTCCTTTACTCTCTTTGACACACACGTTAGACACTTACACATCTCACAGCCTCCTTCATGAACTTTCTGCCACACACACACACACACACACACACACACACACACACACACACACATACACACACACACGCACACACAATTTTGTGTCCACACATGTTTCACATCTTAACACATTACGCTCTCTCATATATACATTTACACACACAAATGCATACTACTACACACACACACAGACACACATACACACACAGAGTTTCTATTCTCTCATATTTATGTTTATTTGAACAGTGGGAAAAAATAAAGGTCAGCCTTGTATGACCTCCAGACACACAGCCCTCCAATATCAGATCTCTGGCCATCTGCAAACACCGATAAGCCCTCCCTGAAGCAGACCCACTTACACTGGGCATTCTGGCGGCCTAACCTCCTTCACCTCTCTCCTAGGCAGCCAGCTGAGATCTCACTCGTGGGGCAAATCGAGCAGCGTCTGTGGGTTGGCTGGACACTATGGCCCCTGGACTTTTTTTTTGTTTGTCTTGGACAAGTTTGCAAAGTTGCCTATTACTGTAGGCCATGATATGATAGGAGATGGGAGATGGAAAGCAGATGTTATTTCTCAGTTCAGTTCATTGTTTTGCAGATTGACATTTCCAAGAAAAATTTATATCTCCAGTATTATAGCGCCTGTAGATCTGATGCTGGAAGAAATCAGTGTAACATTTAAGGTAGTGAGATTTTGAAAACATTTTATGTGAAGTGTGTGTTCTAAAACAGTGTAGGATACTAAAATTCCTCATTATATTCTATGGAGCCCAAACATTCTTTAGAGCTTTCATCCTCCAAGCATTTCAGGCACACCGCTACACGTTTTATAGATACCTGGAATTCATGTTGACTGAGTCAGTTATAGCTGACTCTGTCACTCCTAATTCTTCATTGGCAAAATAACATACTGACATCTCTTATAGCAAACACAGTGATCACTCCCCCTCTTAAGTCAGAGCTGTTAGGCATGTCATAGTGTGTTGTATAATAACTCTTTATGGCTTCTACTCTCCCCTTTATGCCTGGCAGTCGTGTGCTGCCACCATAATTCAGTGAGCTAAGTAACCCAACAGGCTGGACATACAGTGATTCCCCACCAGGGGCGAATCTAGACCATTTTTAGGGGTGCCAAGGCACCCCCGTGAAACTGCTCGGCACCCCCTGGCTCAGTGCAAAATGAATAATATATTATATACTGTGTGATAAGCACTGGGGGCCGGGCACCCCTAAAGACCAGATGCTAAAATCGCCCCTGTCCCCCACTATATTGAGGTTCTCCTTTCACGGCCTCGCCATACAGCAGATACAGCATTTTTTTTTATTAATATATGCATGCTATGTTACTATGCATGCTAAAGAAAAGTTTATTAGCACAGTATTGTAATTTATGATTCTATACTGTAACATGTAAATATTGATTAAAATGCAGTCATAATTTAATAACACATACAGTAAATGTATTAAAACAGCGTGTGGAAGAGGTATTTTAAGGCTTACACGATAAAATAAAAATGTTTTCTATATGGTCTATATCATGGATTTTGGAACGTGACTAGCGTGAGGGGAACACTGTACTGTGTTTGGTAAAAGGGCTGAGTGCATAGTGAAGCACTGTATACCTAGCTAAATGTTTTGACAAAGTGATAAAAAGACCAAAAAAAAGTTGTAGATAGCACTTTATAAAAAATAGTAAAATAATACATTTTATTTCAAATATAAAACCGCCTTTCAGGACACCCAAGGTCACTTTACAGACAAAATAAATACATAAATAAATGCATGGAATCCATATTATAGTGCCATATTATAGACCACAGGATAGTCTGAATAGGATAGTCTGACTCATGGATGTAACAGCATGTATGTTTCAGTATGATGTAATCCCTACTGCAGTAACATGATCAAAACACAGGCTATCTCTGTGAGATAAGAAAAAGATTTTAGCCATATAACTGTCCACAATATCAGGCTGTGAATAATTTAAGATGTAAATTTAAGCTGTCATTTTTTATCTGTGATTAAATGAGAACATTAGTCTCAGTTTGTGTGCATATAAAATGTTTTGTTTTGCTATCGTTCTTCTTAGGGCTTGCTGTCTAATAATTTTCTGACTGAGAATATGTGTGTGTTCCTTGGATGGGCTGTCTCACTAGATCTTTATTTAAAAAGAGACAAAGTCTCTGCACATAAAATGGATGTCTTGGGTCTGTGCCTTGGCTGTGCATTGTTGCTGGCCACAGGTCTATTTTGGTCCTTTCAATTTAAGGTTTTTTTTCTCTCTGTGTCCTTGTCCTGCTTGCCACCCCCACCCCCACCCCAACCCCAACCCTCCTTCCCCCTCTTCTTTTTATCCAGTAGCCATTTTAAGGCAGTTTCTCATGTCTCTTTTAGTTAAAGGTGCTACGTGTATGATTTTTAGGTTAAAATATCCCCAATTGACATGTAAACATCAAAAGAATGAGTAGACTTCAGTGCAATCATGTCAGAGAAATTGTAACTATGTATTGGGCTACTGAGACATTTATCCCAGTTTTGCATGGTAAAATAACTACCTTCGGTCCATTCAGTGTCATAATACCAGTTTCGGTAGCGGAAAACACTGCAGCCCACAACCTTGCCAACTTCTTTTTTGGTCTTTGTGATCCCACAGCACATCACAGCACACAGGATTAAGTTCAACCTCTGCATTTAACCCATCACGCATGGGGGCAGACATGGCACATGGAGAGCAGTATGCAGGGACAGTGCCATGCTCAGGGCACCTCAGTCACATGGGAGGATAGAAGAGAGTGCTGGTCAGTCACTCCCCCCACCCACCCACCTGTCGTGTGGGGAACTGAACCTGTAGCCTTTAGGCTGCAAGGCCAGCGCTTAGTCCCGGCCTAGCCCGTGACTACCCTCTTAATGACTGTATACATAAGTAATGACTAAGAGTATCCTTGTAAACTTAGTGACTGCTTGTAAAACCATGTTACCATGTTGTGTCCCTTTGGCAGCAAATACAAATAATTCAGTAGGTCAGTAGTTCCCAAACTTTTAACTGCTTTGTACCCCCTGAGACACCAAGTATCCCCAGCTTAAGTATTTTTTGCATAATAATTGTGCATATTATATGGTCCACAATAATGTAGTTCCAACTGAGTTAATCTTGATGCTAGCAGAACCTAAAAACTTGTTTGCATCCTTATATTGTGTACCCCCTAGAGTCGATCCAGATACCTCTAGGGGTACATGCACCCCAGTTTTACCATCACTGGTGTAGGGCCGGTGATATCCAGCATGACATCCTCAATGTGTGTAAATCACTGCCTTCAACACACTGTCCACTGCTTACTGAGCGTCTGTACACGGTCTGCACTCCATAAACACTTTATAAGTTCAAGGCTCTTCAGTTTATTGTCATCCCAGATGGGTACTGCGTGAGACTGCTTGTAGGGAAAATATGCCAGCAGTGAGAAAACGGTGCCATAGAACTGCTTGTCTATGAGATGAGATGAGCTCTGTATTAATGAAATGAAAAAATGAAGAATCTGTCATGGGTCGCTAGTCATACAAGAGGGAAATCATTCAGGAGATTGAGGCTTAACAGTACTCCTGTGTCACTGTTCCCATTTATACTTACGCAAACACACTCCGCTAAGTCTCTTTGAAAACAACAACCAGAATTTTTTTTCTTTTCCTAATCTAAGATCTTAGATCTCTCAACAGACTTTTTGGAAGCAAACACAATCTAACAGTACATTGGTACTCTTTGGATGTGTCCTCTTTGTGTAGACATCATTTCAAGGCTATCAACTATTCAATTTCATTTTTTGCCATGCCCTTTGTAAATGTCGTGAGTTGCACAGTCATTATAATTGCCAGTGGATTCATTTGATAGTTTCCAGGACAAAGATTTATGATTTTTATCTCTGCAGGTGGTTCATGTCTGAAATATATCACATATGAAAAGTATTAAAAATGTATAACATTTTGTAGAACTGTGGTTATATTGTCTGTTTTTACGTTGCAAGTACATTTTACATTGAGTCCTGACCAATGACTGCATACATAATGTGCTACCTTCAGAGGAACAATCTACAACTTTATTTTTTTTGGTCTTTTTATGTCTTTTTATCACCTTATCAAAACATTTAGCTAGGTATACCTGCACAAGCACAATAGAACATTGAAAACATGCCAAGGCTGCTGATCAAACTGGGCTATTCATTCTTTTTTTTCTGCTTTGTTCTGCTACAAGTTGTTGATTGACTTGCAACGTGGTTTGTCTTAAAAAAAAAGAAAGAAGCTTCACTCATGTTGAATATTTATTTATGGAGGTTGGGTTGATGGTAAGCTTAATAAAATGACCTTCTCTTGATAATACACGCACAGTAACACACAGGCAGCCACATATCAAAATAACACTAACCATGCTTGTCTGGCGCTGTGCTATTTGTCATCACATTTGACTGTAAAGCCTTCAAATCAGTGTACACAGACAACTAACAAGCAAACGGCCACTTGCAAAATGTTGCGAGTCAGGATAAATGATGCAGGCTTCCTAACCTCCAATTTTCACATCTGAAAATGCACAAAGATAGATGAGTCACTTGGTGAGGTGAAAGGGAAATGTAGCACATAAGGACAGGTACCGCTAGCAAACTAGAGCAACAGAGCAAACAGTACTAGTGCCCCTATTGTGTAGACAGTGTTGGGTAGCCAGGGTTCAGAAGTTACAATCCCATACCCACTATTTGTTCCAGCCATTCACTGCATCAGTTTATTAGTGAAATCGCCTGGTTGTACTTGTGCCACCCGTGCACTTAAAACAGGTGATTGGACTAATTAACTGATGCAGTGAAAAGCTGGAACAAATACCTAACACTGTGTGTAGATGGCCTAATATAAAGCATTGTGCATGATGTGTTTTTATAAACCATAGTGTAAACATAACGATAGTGCAACCTCTTGGCCCCACAATCTCTCGCTCTCGCTCTCTCTCTCTCTTTCTCTCTCTCTCTCTATCTATCTCTCTCTTTCTCTATCTCTCTGTCTTGCTCTCTATTTTTTCTCTCTTTGTCTCTCTCTCTCTATCTCTATCTCTGTCTTGCTCTCTCTTTCTCTTTCTTTCTCTTTGTCTTTCTCTCTCTCTCTCTCTCTCTCTCTCTCTCTCTCTCTCTCTCTCTCTCTCTCTCTCTCTCACACACACACACACACACACACACACACATACACACAAGGCTCTAGGTTTAATTTAATTTTTGCTGCTGGATGAAATGTGGCTTGGCTGACTGCTTGGGTGACAGACTGCCAAGCTCACGTTTGATCTAGATGGTCTCTGGCAGGTGGTGGTGGCGTTCTGCTCGGAATGAGGCACGCCTGACTCCTAGTCCTCTCTGCCCTGGCCTGTGTGAGGTACTGCGGTCCCTGGCCCTGGGCATAGGCAAAGACACACACACACACACACACACACACACACACACACACACACACACACACACACACACACATACACACAAAGGGGAGAGAAACAGAGAGAGAGACAGACAGAGAAGATAAGCTGGCTTGGAAATTCTGTTTATCTGTAGTCGAAATATTGTGAGCACATCTTCCATCTTGGTTTGTTAAATGAACAAATCAATGTATGAATAAAGAAACAGACTAATTTCCATGTCAAAGACCAAATCAAATTGTATATGCATTCCTAATTGACTGACTGGCAGCTGTGTGTTCACATGAGTGGACATGACCATATTCCATGGTATGATTTTGTGAAGGGTCATTTGACTGACCTTGGTCAGGCTTCATTGAGATGTTATCCGCAGTCTATGAAGCTTACAGGCAGAACTGTAAAGATCTACTGAGAAATAATGCTGCAATATTTAAAGGTAAATATTTAAATGACCATCTATCAGTTTATGAATGTCTCTTTATATAAGTTGTATTATCAGTTTATATCTGGTTGCAATCACATATTCTTTTAACTCCTTCTGTAAATTAATTTAAAGTGTGGCAGTCCAGTGTGTGACATCCAGACCAGCATCCATACTCTGCACCTAACCCTATTTGAAGGGTGCAAAATTGAGGGCAAGTGTGCAGTGATAGCATCAACATCTTCTAATGAGATAAAACATGTCTGTGATGGATGTAGCAAGCGTCATGATATCTAGGTACCGGTACTACAATGGATACTGTGGGCGGATTGTAGAGAGAGTGGGGATATATGTGGCCCTCTCCAATATGTGAAGACATTGAGTGCATTAAAATGAACCGAATAGGGCAGTGTGTGCTGATTGGTGGGAAACGATTAGTCTCAGTCATCCTTTTTTAAAGTGACAGATAAGCATGTGTAGATGATGAAATAATAATATTTTAATTTAATCGCAAGAAAAGTGAAAGTACATAAAGAACAGAATCCCTTTTTTAGGAGCTCATTTGCTTTTGTACTCATTAGTCTGGTGTTCATTGTTTTCCCTAAATGGAACTCCTTGTTCTTGTGTTGTGTGATCTGTCCCACACAGAGAGCCTGTACAGACTGCACCCCCGCTGTGCCCCTCAGAGTAGCGTTGACGGACTGGAGGATGTGGAGGTACAGTGAGCATTCCTTAATTTCCTTTGGTATAAATAATCAATCAATCAATCAATCAATCAATCAATCAATCAATCAATCAATCAATCAGTCTGCCTGTCTATCTATCTATCTATCTATCTATCTATCTATCTATCTATCTATCTATCTATCTATCTATCTATCTATTTATCTGTCTGTCTGTCTGTCTGTCTGTCTGTTTATCTATCTATCTATCCATCCATCCATTTATTTATTTATCCATGCATCCATCCATCCATCTAAATAAACAGTTAAATGCACTGCCACTGCCTCTGTCTTACCCCTGCAGAGGAAGTGCCGCACTCAGCTCCTGGTCCTGGTGGTCCACGGTGGGCACATCCTGGACTCGGGCGGCGACGCTGGCGGCAAGTCAGACGACACGGCCACCCTGGCCTCCGTGCTGGAGCGGCTGGCACACGCCCACTTTCAGGCAGCCGCCGACGGGATGGTGGTGCGCCTGGTCCCCTGCCCGCCGGTGTGCTCTGAGGCCTTCTCCCTGGTGTCACAGTGAGTAGTGCCACGCGCACACTGTAAAACCGGATTGTCAATACAACTCAAAACCTTTGATGTAACTGATTACGTCAATAGTTTTGAGTACATTAACTATACATTTTAATTAAAGTTAACTTTAAATAAACTTTAAGTTAAATTACTTAAACTTTTAAAGTTAACTTTAATTAAAATGTATAGTTAATGTACTCAAAACTATTGACGTAATCAGTTACATCAAAGGTTTTGAGTTGTATTGACAATCCGGTTTTACAGTGCAGTAGCACACATCACTAGCAGTGGACAAACTGGATTGAGAAAGTAGTAGTAGTAGTAGTAGTAAGTAGTAAGCTCTTGGTTGTTGCTAGTCACAGATACCAGTGAAATTAGCCATCAACCCATCCAACATAGATATAAAACATACAGGAATGTAAAAAAGTAAAATAAAAAATCATGCGATGTATTCCTTCTGCATGTGCCCTTGAAGCCGGTGATTTCACCAACTATCTCATATACCTACGGATCAGCTGGTTCAGTGAGTTTACTGGAACAAATATGTGGCAGGACTTTTATATTCTGAACCCGGGATGTCCTACACATACACACACTGTGGGACAACAACAGTGATTCATGCCCACTTAGTAGTACACAGCAGGGGTGGAAATTACCTTAGCAAAATAGCAAAACTTTCACCAGCCACTGACGAATAAATGGTACAGTTCACCAGCCACGCGTAGGAAAGTATTATTTTGTGTCCAAAATGTATCAGCTACTTTCATATTTTACCAGCATTTGGCTGGTACACACACATTGTGGGACAACAAACAAACAGCAAACAGAGTAAATGCACCTGTCACACACACATAAGCTGTTTCCAGACCAGCCAGCCCAGTGTTGGAGCCGGCTGCCGCACCAGTGACACTGAGAACTGAAGTGCTTCTTCGTGTACGGCCTGGGTTCGTACTATTATGTGAACCCATTACGTGTCATCGACAGAGAGTGTTGCTTAGCCACCAAAAAACAAACTTGTCATCACAGTTGGCTTACAGAAACAAGTTTTACTTGGTGCCTGTCCAGGAAACCCAAAGTGTGCTAGTCCACAAAGTGTCCAAGTCTTCTTCCTGCATTTTCCTGCATATTTACCTTTATTTGTATTCCACCTGTTGATCCTGTGACTAGTTATAGTCTGTAGTGGCTGGGTAGATGGGATGTCCCAATGCCACCAGACTTACTATCAATCTATTAGGAATGCACATGGCATTTGATCTGGTCTTCGATATGAAAATGAGTCTGTTTCTTTATTCATACTCTCTCCCTCTCTCTCTTTCTCTTTCTCTCTTTCTCTCTCTCCCTCCCTCCCTCCCTCCCTCCCTCCATCTCTTTCTCTCTCTTTCTCTTTCTCTCTGTCTATCAGAGACCCTGTCTTGAAATAGCTGGATGAGAGATTGGCTTGTATGTAAAGGTGGGGCATGGCTCATAGCTCTGTGCTACATAGGTGGCTTGACAGAACAGGGTGGAATGGTGGGCAAGAATAAGAAGTGATTTTTTTTTCCTTTGCAGGTCTCCAGAGAGCTTTACCCAGCTTCAAGTGCACCTCTTAAGAGTCCCATTCAAATCTGGACTCACCCCCCCCCCCCCCCCCTCCTTTTAAAATACATTTTTACCTCAGACACTATACCACTAATCACAATTTCACACACATGCACAGAAAGCACATTATTAGCAAAATCTGGAGATGGGATTTGCCTGGCAGGGCGGTTTCACAGAGGGCTGTGCTTATTGCACTGTGTGTGTGTGTGTGTGTGTGTGTGTGTGTGTCTGTGTGTGTGTGTGTGTGTGTGTGTGTGTGTGTGTGTGTGTGTGTGTGTGTGTGTGTGTGTGTGTGTGTCTGTGTCTGTCTATGTGTGTGTGTGTGTGTGTGTGTGTGTGTGTGTGTGTGTGCATATTCCACAGAGCTCAAAACTCACACATGTTCTCTCTTTCCCACTTTAATTTGCCTTTCTAATCCTACTGGAAAATAATTTATGCTAATATGGCGCTCAGCCGCACAGACTTACACAGGCTACCTCCCATCGTCACACACAGTCAAAGAAAAAACACATTACATGTTTGTAGATTTACTTATTAGGTTGACACTTTTAATTGGTGTGTTACAAGAGGGGGAGAGTCCAAGTCAAGCATAAGACACGTGTTCACATGTGCCAATAGGGTATTTATACAGTGCCATGGGTAATGGTGGCTCTAACATGGGTAATGGTGTCATGGGTAATGGTGGCTCTAACATGGGTAATGGTGTCATGGGTAATGGTGGCTCTAACATGGGTAATGGTGTCATGGGTAATGGTGGCTCTAACATGGGTAATGGTGTCATGGGTAATGGTGGCTCTAACATGGGTAATGGTGTCGTGGGTAATGGTGGCTTTAACAGTGTGTCCTCACTTGGTAATACACCCATGACCACAATACTGCCTGGGCCTTGATCTAGACACGCATTGGTAGTGACCACTTTCTCTTTCTACCTCTCTGTCTATCTCTTTTTCTCTCTCGCTCTCTCACACACACGATAGCTATATCTATGGGCCGCTGGAGATGGAGCTGTAGACTACATCCCTCATTATGTGACAGTTGTAGTAGTCATGGTAGTGGTGGTAGGAGGAGAAGAAGAAGAAGAAAGACAAGTAGTACCCAGTAGTAGTAGTTGTAGTAGTAGTAGTACTCTTACCCAGTAGTAGTAGTAGTAATGCTAGTAGTAGTCGTACCCAGTAGTAGTAGTAGTAGTAGTAGTAGTATTGTAGTAGTAGGGCGAGGAGAAGTAGGAGGAGGAGATGGACAAGGAGGAGATGAAGAAGATATTTAAGTAGTATGGCAAGAAGAATCAAGAAAATCAAGAATTTTATTTGTCACATTCATATTTGTACAGGTACAAGTAGCAGTGAAATGGAGATTGTGACAACTACTCCCTTCTGTGCAAAAAAAGAATCTCTGATAATTAATACACAATAAAATTATTAATACTATTCATTATCATAATATTACTTAAAAATAAAATGAATAAGTGCTCAAGTTGAAGTTAGGCTATAGGCTATAGCTCTTTCTTAGTCTCTCAGTCCTGGTCTTAAGAGAACGGAACCGCTTTCCGTTCATGGATGCCAGGTTCATGGATGACATTTTAATTTAAGGTTTAGAAACAGATTTCATAGAATACAGAACTTAATATTTTCCAGCATAATGTCAAGCCCTTCCTGTGGCAGAGAAATTACCCGCCTGTCCTGTCCTGTCCTGTCCTGTCACAGCTGGGGCTGATGTCATTACCCATGCAGTCTCCACCAGCTCTGTGGACCTTTTCTCTGAATGGTGGTCACTTTCCACAAAAGAACATCTAAAACTATATTTATCCCAGGTTTTAAAATTAAATCTAAAAAAAAAAGAAAGAAATCTTCAAGGCAGTTTGGCCCCCACAGAAACCTCCAGCAATTGATTATAACTGTCATACTGTGAGGCAGGAAACAAGCAAATCCACTGAGGCTGTCAACAAGATGGATTCTGAGGGCCTTAATTGGACCCACTGCTCCATGTACGTAGAGAGAGAGAGTGCATTTTATGCCCCCACCTCCTTCCGTATCCCTTAAGACCTAACCTAGGCAATGGGAAACAATAACATGGACATTTTTCAAAATTCATGGCAGCAATTACAGCCGAATCAATTGAAGACATGTACTCTCAAAGGTGCTTTTTATATTTTCACAGGTTGTGTTATGAAAGTAGCTAGCTTGGTTTTAGGCAGACTAGTAAATGTTTTATTTAACACTGGAGTTTTACCTACCCCTCGAGTTCCAAATTACTTTGGAATGATCATATAAAATAATTATTTATGCATTGTGCTATAATTGTTGTTTTAATGGTTATTGCCATAATTGTTTTACTATTAACCACTATTAAACAATGTTTGGCTTATTGATGAAAATACATTTTCTAAGAGGCTTTGGGTCTACTTCTACTACTCCCTCAATTGCTACTAAGTTATTTACATTACATAGCAAAGTAGTTTTGTTATAGTGCAGTTTGTTTTGTCTGTGTTCCATGCTTTGAAATCAGTTATGGTTAAACATCAACAACCATCGTGGAGTCCTCCACAAAAACATCATCACTTCTAGATTCAAAGTTCAATTAAATTACAGTTTTTCTCTATCGGTTTGGCTCATTTTTTGAAACTGAGATGACATTCTCAAAACAACATGGACAAATCCCCAAACCAACTTGCATTTTGTCACAACAGAATGGCATTTCTCATTGCTTTCATCAAATTTTTAAATGCTTTGTACATGTCTCAAGTGTCTAGTGCATCTTTGCAAATGGTTATGTACACTTACCTACAGTTAACACAATTAGCCCACATTTAGCACATTTTCCAAATGCATTGATCTTGACGATCTATTCCAATTAGTCGTTTCTCAGTGTAATGGTCATTCTCTTCAAAACATGTCAGCGCAACTTCATTGTTTAAGTTATCATATGCAGAATAGTCTGTTCAATTGTCAAAATTAGTTAAGGATATAATACAATATAGTATACATTTTTTGGAGCATGTCATAAATTCATGACAACAATCTTATTTGTTGATGAAGCTAGTTTCAACCTGGCCAAGGGCCACAGGCGCGGCCGAAACATCCTTGGCCCATGGGCCACAGTGGACGTCCCGGGTCAGTGAGAGGGAAATATTACAATGTGTGCGGCCACATCTGAAAATGGTGTGGCCACACACATTGCAAGCTTGGGCCCGTACAGCACCCAGAAGCTCCTCCTTTTCCTGGATAGTCTTTATATGGATTTAGTCCCCGAAAATGAGAGGGGTCTCGAAGGGCCCCACCTACCACACTTTGTCATTGTGTGAGGAAATGTAAACTTCCACCGTGCCATGGTCCACCACTCATCCAAGGATGCATGTGTTACTACCACCATATTCTCAGTTACTCAATCCTATTGAGGAGTTTTTCTCCGCTTGCAGGTGGAGAGTTTGCGAACACCATGCTCAGTGGTGGTTCTACAGTGTTTTACTCCCCGGGCAAGACCACCTCTTTGCCCCCCCCCACCCCCAAGGCAGAGAGTCACGCTACTTCTGTGCATGGCACCTTCTCAGCAAGCTTAGGGGGCGCCAATGTGCCGATTGCAGTGACATGATACAATTTTTATTTTTATTTTTTTTACAGAATACTGTATACATTTTCCTTTTAGGTTCTCTAATGCATGAAATTTACTTTATGTTTGAATAAAAATAGTTACAATTTCCTTGGCAGAATGAGTGCAGTGTGTGTGGTGTAGCTAGACCTATAATGACAAAACGTCTAAGCATTTTGACTTGCAGTGCTTACACAATGCCAAAGGGACAATGCATTTTGGGGGCACTGACTATTTATTAGAGAAGGAAATTTAGTTTTGACACATGGGTAAACTGTTTTGGGAGAGATATCAGCATTTGCAGGTGATCCGTGTAGTTGTGCTGAACCATCCAGTTAGTTTTGACAAAAGTACCTAATGAGTGAAAATGAGCCTAGCAATTGAGAAGGATCTGTGTCAGTTTTATGGTGTTGACTATTTAAATGGGAAATGGATTTGTATTTGAAGAATGAATGAACAGTTTTTACAGACATATGACATTTTGCTGGTTATCTGAAGTGTTGCGCAGAAGTGTAAGAATGTTTGGCCAAATGACCTTATAGTTATAGGAATGTCATCTCAGTTTCAAGAAATGAGCCAAACCGATGGAGAAAAACTGTAAAATCAAATGAACCTCACCAAAGCCATTTCCGTCATGAAAATTTTCAATTTGATATGAAAAAAATTGAAAGTAAAACTAATCTATCTCCTCCAGGCCCATTGACCAAATCTTGTGAAATTTGTCATACATTATCTCTAGACCATGCAAAAAAAGTCATTTTCGGATTTTTGATTTGATTTTGATTTTTTTTTGTGGGTGTGGCTTCTAAACACTTTTCAGCCAATATCTTCTCATTGGAACATGCAAATATAAAAATCTTGGTATACTTTATCTCTACAACTGTGGGTGCGCTTCAAATTTTGCTCAGCACAGTCTGTGGATATCTTTCTTTTTCACAAGGCAAACCCAGTAAGTCGCTATGGTTACTGTGAAGCCCGGTGTTTGGTTGAATGCGGCCATGTTTATGTCCAGCTGGGTTGAGCCTGCTCTTCCGGCGAATGGCCCTGCTACAGTGAATGTGGATTGTGTTAGTACGCCCACCAAGCATGACCTCTGTAGCCTTGGTCTACCACTTGACAAACAGAAGCCGTACACATTTATCTCCCATCCTGACTCCTGGTCCATTAAAAATGTGTGTGTGTGTGTGTGTGTGTGTGTGTGTGTGTGTGTGTGTGTGTGTGTGTGGGTGTGTGTGTGTGTGTGTGGGTGTGTGTGTAGCTTGAATCCCTACAGTTATGATGAGAGCTGTGTGTCGAGCAGTGTGGATCACCTGCCATTGGCGGCGCTGCCTCTGCTCACCATCACCACCCCGCGCTACCAGGACGCCGTGGCAACCGTCATTCACCAGGCCAACCAGGTGTACAGCAGGTTCCTGCAGTCTCCGGAGGGAATCGGCTTCTCTGGACAGGTAGTGGTCCAGTATCCTACACCTGCCCATGCAGAGTTTTACCTGAAGATATTACCTTATTATTATCATTATTATCAGTATTATCATTGTTATTATTATTAATGTTATTATTATATGATTATTATATAGTGTTCAAAGAACGAATCTTGGATCTTATGATTATATGGGTTGGTAGTACTACCCCCACACCTAGCCGTCATCTTGTGCAAGCTATATGCTAACATTTTGTAGAAAAATATTATAAAGCATGTGTTGGTAATCCTTTGTTTGTAAACAGATTTTTGGATAAAATCCCATTCATTTTTTCTAAATCTACAATTAATTTAAATGCCCATGTGGACATGGGCAAGAACCATTATGACTTGGAGATGAATCATTGGGTTGGATTGATGGAACATCTTCTTTATAAAGGACCGTTTTCCTTTATCATCACAACACATATTGTTAGCTTATACCAAACTATTGTTCTTAAAATGATTAACAACAATAAACAAATTAACAATAAATAATAAATTAACAAAAGATTGTAGCTATTTTCTCTAAATGGCTCAAGGCTGTTGTGATGTTTGAAAAAGCAATTAAATAGAACTTATTTAAATTGAACTAGCTGGTTATCTACAGTATCAGAAAATGTACTATTGACCATGGTCAAAAAAAAACATTTTGGAAGTATAATAGTCCTAGGCTGAATGCGAAATTAGAGAATATCTGTGAAATTAGAGATATCTGCAGATGCCAAGCTGTGATTCACACCCTTCACAGAACAGTGCACACCAACTCGTTTTAGGACACAGTCTTACCTGGGAGTGCCTGGTGCAAGACAGCACAGGTGAAGCAGATCATCACATTATCTCATTTGAGAAACTGATACCTCATAAGTTTTGAATCAGCATATTTATTAGATTGTATATATCCATAATATTTAAATCTCATCAGCTTCAGTGAAGAGCTACTTGAATGTTGCTCTTTTTGGACTGGGCGTCAATGAGAAAACATATCTGTGAGAATAAAAGGAAAAAGCCTATTTTAGTCAAAGGCGGGCATCCCATGTTCAGAAAGTCAAAGTCCTGCCACATGTTTGTTCCATCCAATTCACTGAACCGGCTGATCCTAATTAGCACAAATATCCAGCCAGGCAGATGAAGTAATTAGTGAAGCCACTTGTGTCAAGCAAAGAGGCAAAAGAATGCATGGCAGGACTTTTACTTTCTCAAGCTGGTTTGTCCACTTTTGACTGTAGTCTACAGGAGGTGACAGTATCATGTAGTACAAACGAAGACGTTGCAGGATGGTATATTTTCAGAGTACTGCAGTCACTGGAGGCTTGGCACCTAACAAAAGGACAAGAACATTTAACAAAACAGGAAACTGTTACAAGTTGTTGTTTTGTGTGTGTGTGTGTGTGTGTGTGTGTGTGTGTGTGTGTGTGTGTGTGTGTGTGTGTGTGTGTGTGTGTGTGTGTGTGTGTGTGTGTGTGTGTATTAGGTGTGCCTTGTGGCTGATTGTGTTGGAGGAATCCTGTGTTTTGATGCCCTCTGCTTCAGTGGGGACAAGAGACACACGGCCCCTGGGGCCACCAAGAATCCTGACAGCAGCGAAAATCTGAAGGTGTGTCCAAGCATATACACATATTTACACACACACACACACACACACACACACACACACACACACACACACACACACACACACACACACAAGCACATACTTATACACAAGTAATGTAAATGTATATCTAATGTTTTAATGTAGATGTAGATTCCCATATACACACATGCATAACATTACTTTTACATTACAATGCATTTAGACTCTTGACTAAAGTGCCCTACAAGAGAAGCACAACATTCACACAACAGTACAATAAGGAGCACTAAAGGCAAGCACCCAGTATAACACACAAACAGACATGTAGCCTACACATTCACATGCAAATATGACATAGGCACAAATGCAGTGCACAAATATACATACATAGGCATACACATAAACACATGGAAATATAACACATGCCCATGTGATGCACCAATATGCATACATAAACATTGGCATAAATTAACATAGGCTGCACATGGACACAGTAACACACACAAATACACACACACACACACACACACACACACACACACACACACACACACACAGGCAGATGCATCTAAAGTCACACCTACACAAACCCATGCCAGCATAACACATGGAACAGGTGCATAGATACATACACTACACTGTTGTATGTTCAATGCACACACACGTGCATCCATGCACACACACAATCAGACACACACACAATTTTGCAGCACAGGAACAGACACTCTTACAGTAAGACACTTTATCAGAGTTACCACAGTTATCAGAGTTACCAACACTCCTGCCACTGCAGTTAAATCATCTACGGCCTTTGTATCTAGGTTGCTGTCCCTCAAACGCTCCTTCGAAACCAGAACTTATTAAACGTGTCCGCCTCCGCCTCCGTGCCACCCTTCTGTCACACCTCAGAAAAGACTGCATGCAACCTTCACTTTCACAGGCCTCGCAGGCCTGTTTTGGTTTAAAGGATCAAGCTTTTAGTCAGTCAAGGCCCATTCACAAAGACTGTCTCACTGACAGGCTATCTGATATCCAGCCAGTCATTGCCATCTGTGTCACCCCCACCCCCTCCCTTTCCCACAACAGATGTTTCAACAGCTGAGAGAGAGAGAGATGCTTGCGGAGCAAAATGACTCAGACACAAAATAATAATAGGGCTTTGTTACACATCATTTACCTTTAGTAACAGATGTGACATGACAGTGTTTTTTGCCATTTTTTGCCATTTCCCATTTGTATGTCTTGTCACCTTTAATAGGAGAATTAGCTTTGTGGGCACTACATTTGAGTACACCAAGTTTGTGTCATATTTGTATCATAGAGCTTATGGATTTAGTTTGATTTTGATTCAGTGTATAATAAAACATTAACCTTGCGGAAAGATGTGCTACACAAAAATTTAGCAAAGAAATGCTAGTTTCCATCTTATTTATGAGACGTCTTGTAAATATGTCATTGATGTCCCATTTGGTATTCAGTCTTCAGTGTTATCAGAAGCTGATCTCAGTCATTGAGCGATCTCAGACTAACACACACACACACACACAGGCAGTATGGGCGGGCCCAGGCTAACACACACACCCACAGAGGTAGTATGGGTGGTTTTAGTGTCTCATACAGAAACAAGCACGCACCCAAAATTGCCCTTTTCTCTTGCAGACTTTCTTTGTCCATATGCAAAAATGTTGCCACACGTTTCTAAACACACATCTACACATCTCTCCCACAAACCCACTCTTGTCTGCCTCATATCCTGCAGCTAGCACACTCATATAGTCATGCATAGAGAGTACTGGGAGCACACTCATATAGTCATGCATAGAGAGTACTGGGAGCTAGCACACTCATATAGTCATGCGTAGAGTGTACTGGGAGCACACTCATATAGTCATGCATAGAGAGTACTGGGAGCACACTCATATAGTCATGCATAGAGAGTACTGGGAGCACACTCATATAGTCATGCATAGAGAGTACTGGGAGCACACTCATATAGTCATGCATAGAGAGTACTGGGAGCACACTCTTGTTTATACTGCACCTGCTGTGAATCTGTCTGTGCTGGCATCACTCTTGAGTGCCTCTCCCTTGCTCTCACAGCAGTGTTACTATTGTCCATCCTTAGCCAGCCTGAGGGGGGTAGCACTTTTTAAAAACTAATAAGCATTTATTTTGCATTTGTTAACTCTGACCTACCACTTTGGTTCTCATTTGGTTACCATTGCTTTTACACTGTTTCTCATCAATAAATCGTTTAAAAACATACTGGCACACAGCTGTCTGGATGTCGGTTGGCTATCTGTCTGTTTGTTTTTATGCTATCTGTTACCTATCGTTCAGCCTTCTGCCTTTCTGTCTGCCTGTCTATTAGCTTCTTCATCTGCTTGAACATTTTTAGATATGTTTATAAATGATTTACTGATGAGATGCAGTATTAAAGCAAGTGATGAACAAGGTTAACAGAGTTAACAAATGCAAAAGAAAAGGTTATTAGGAAGTCGTTATTATAAAGTGCTGCCCTGAAGAGGTGAGTGAGCTGTGATTAGTGTGGCTTGTACTCTCATCTCACACACAGCAGGAAGCAGCAGCGGCCTCAGTAGACTCTGTGGTTAGCCAACAATAGATCAGTCACATTAGACACTGTGCATAGACACCATTAATAGCCATTACAGTAAAACTCTGTGCAATACTTTAATTTTAGCAGTTATTCTTCCAGTGTTCCAATGTTCAAAGAACATAAGAAAATTTCAGATTATGCTGCAATACAGTACAAAGATGAAATATATAGTAATAGGAATCTTGGCGTGTCATTACATTTATTAATGGTATTGTACAAGACATAAAAGTGAAAGAGCAGTCCAGCTCTTAGTAGCAGGGTGGGCCAGGGGGCATATATACTGTACATGTATAGGCTGTATATGAAAACAGGGATTAATAGCTGGATTTGTAAAAAGTCTGGTCATTTGTTGTTTTTTTAACTAAATGTGTTTTTATGAGGCACATTCAATTACAAATAAAAATACAAATATGTAAAACATTTTAAAACCTCCCTCTTCCCATTAGGTGGTGGTTACTGGTTTTAACATATAATCTTGGCTTTTACCAGTCATGGAAATCTTGCTCTTTCAGTCAAATCAATAATGATGTTGGGCATGAAATAAAAGCCCATGCCTTATTTAGCAGTGATCTTAAAAATGTTGCTAATTTATACTTATGCTAATTTATATAAATGTCTTAGGAGAAAACAAATGAATGGCTATAACATATATAATCTTATTTTTTTATCAGTTTTTATTTTATTGCCTTTTGTGTTTTGCTTTGGTGTGAAGGAGAAACCCCCAGCTAACACTGACAGCCTGAGTGCCAACCTGCTGGGAACCAAGCGCCTGAGCAAGAGCAACATTGATGTGTCCGTGCCCCCCGACACCCCGGCCACGCCCCAGCACCCACTCATACGCAAGCAGAGCGACTCCTGCAATGCCGACATCATGAGGTGAGACACTCTCCACTGGACGAGTGTGGCCCATGGCTCCCAAGGGCTCTCTCTCTTCTCGTCTCTCTTTCGCTCTTCTCTCTCTTCTTTCTCTCGCTCTGTCTCTCTTCTGTCACTCTATCTCTCTGTCTGTCTCTCTCTTCTTTCTCGCTCTCCCTGTCTCTGTCTGTCTGTCTGTCTGTCTGTCTGTCTCTCTCTCTTTGTCTCTCTCTGTCTGTCTGTCTGTCTGTCTGTATGCCTGTCTGTCTCTCTTTCTGTCTCTCTCTCTCTCTCTCTCTCTCAGTCACATGTTAGCCCTGGGATGGTTGCTCATGCTTGTAACTGCATGTCAAAGCTGTGTCTGTCATGTTGTGCAGATGCTCTCACTGATGCAGATGAAAGAATGATCTCCAGTGAAATTTGGAACCATTGGACTCGTATCAAGCATTTCATTTCATTTTAGCTATTTTACTGAACAGATCAATAAGTTGGACCTGCTGCAAGGGTCACAGGTTCAAATGCTCTCATTGACAGAATAACCATTGCTCTCCTCCATTGCTCTCCTCCATTGCTCTCCTCTGAGCAGGACAACTCATCTCCACTGCTCCCCAGGGACTGCACGCTGGCTGCCCACTGCTCTGGGTGTTTGACCTGTGTGTCACATGTGTTTATTTCACGGATGGGTTAAATGCCAGGGACACTTTTCATCAGTAGATTTCCACTGATTATATAAAGAATCGCTTTATTTTGCTCTCATAGTAAGTGGGTGTTATTATGGTCATAATTGGGTAAAACAGTGCTGCATCACTCACCCAGTCCCAGACCCTAAGAACAAGCACTAAGGCAGCCGTGGCAAGGTGAACTCCCTTCTACCAGGAAGAAACTCTGAACAGCATTTGCTGATGTCTTACGTAGGGGTTGACAAAATTATTGTTGATGTATTTTTTGTGTAATATTTCACATGGCATAAAAAATGTAGGCCGGTAGGTTTGTTCAGCCTTCCTTTCTCTTGACACATGACAGCTTTGTACTTGGCCTAATGAATAATACATTTTTTCTATATGGAAGATTCAAAATTGGGGTCAGCCCATTTTCCTCTGCACACTCTCCGTTTACAGGGAAAACCACCATGTCAGCAGTTGACATGCATTTGTGCTGACAGGAGGTTTGTCTTGCCAGCAGTCTGTCTGTCTGTCTGTCTGTCTGTCTGTCTGTCTCCTGTCTGTCTGTCTGTCTGTCTCCTGTCTGTCTGTCTGTCTGTCTCCTGTTGATCTTTTTGTCTGCTGTCTGCCTGTCTGTCTGCCTGTCTGTCTGTCTGTGTCCTGTCGTGTGTTTGACTGCTGTCTGTCTGTCTGTCTGTCTGTGTCTGCCTGTCTGTCTGTCTGCCTGTCTCCTGTCGATCTTTTTGTCTGCTGTCTGCCTGTCTGTCTGCCTGTCTGTCTGTCTGTGTCTTGTCGTGTGTTTGACTGCTGTCTGTCTGTCTGTCTGTGTCTGCCTGTCTGTCTGCCTGTCTGTCTGTGCTGGTGCCCACTGGTGCGAGAGATGCAGCCTAAACCCCCTCCAGGTTGCTTGGCAGGGGTCGGCTCCTTAGGTCTGACTTTGTGCCCAGACTCAAGGGCACAGACGGACTGTTTTTGGGGTGCAGGTGTTGTTCTGATGCATCGTAGCACTGGGGTGCACACACTGGGCACCTTTCATGGTAATTACTGACTGCTGAACAGGAACAGCCCACTAACACCCTCACCCCAGGGTTTTTTTTTTTTCATTTTCTTACTGCCTAAAAATAGACTTGAATGATGTCACAGGTTTGATTACGATTTTCTGTGTGTGTGTGTGTGTGTGTGTGTGGTTACAATTTGTGAAGTGGGCTCTGCTGAATGCTAATCTAAATGCTGTTGTGCTTAGGAAGGCCTCATGCACATTGTATCAGAAGCTGTGCGCTAAGCGATGTGTTCACATTCGCATTTATTCACTGCCGGCTGGCAAAAAGCAAACCTCGTCTGAACTGGACACTTAGCACCCCTCCCCCTGGACCTACATTATTATCAGGCAACCCCCCACCCCCCACCCACCCCCACCCCGGCTATTTACCTGAGGTAGGCAGAGTTTATCACAACTTTATGGAAGGGGTTAAAAATACTTGCTTTGCTTTGTTTTCTTTTGTACCCCGTGTGGATAAAAGCTAATTTGACAATACTTACATGTTTTAGAGAAATGACAAAAATTCCTTTCCACCCTATGAAAGTGATCAGTTGGTACTATGCTTTGTTGTTGGTTTAGCAGATGGCCCGGTTTATGAGACGAGGGAGTGTAATGAGCTCTTGAGGGAGCATTATGAACCTCAGTAATAACACTCCTCCCGCTCCAGTTGCCATGGGTGATTTTTTATGTCTGGAAATGAAGATGAATGGAGCAGGGCAGGTGCTGAGTGCAGTATTATCGTCTTGGCAGCCTTACTTTACTTTCCTCCGTGCCTCTAGTGGCGTTAATGGCACTTCACGGCTTCAGACCAGGACAGTTCATTCAATATTTCATTAAGTGAGAAGACACTCAGAAGTGGTTCTGTTTGTTGTTTTTTTTTTTTTTTTTTTTTGGCTGGTGGCGTTTGATTGTCTGTGATATTTTGTAGGAGTGAGGATCAATGCAATGCATTTAGCAAAAGATTCGCATCTCATATTAGACAAAGTAGGAATACAATTAAGACACAACCCCTATTTCAAGTTTGTCTTTGCCAAAACGGCATGGAATGTGTTAAAAAAATTCTGTAATGTCATAGCAATGTTGTAATGTTGTAGTAAAGAGTTTTTCATTGCCCTAGTGGAACAGTGAATCATTCCACAGACAGAGCAGTGTCTACTAAGAGGCTACATGTGGCCAGATTTGACAGGTGACCCTTGAGGTGACCTTGAGAGTAAGCATTTGGCATGAGCAGTAATCTCCTGCCGGTTAGGTTAATTGAGCTGCATTGAAGTTGAAGAGAAAAACAGCCTTCACTGTGGTCAGAGTTGATAGATCACATGTGGTCACACCCAGCAGTGTCTTCCAGGCCAGTCTGCACACTTCACCACCAACAACAAGCATTGGACTTTGTCGCCTGCCTTGTATATTTTGTGTATGTCCCTTTTTTAAGCCCTCTGGGTATGGGGGCATGTTGACATTGTCAGCATTCTCCTATCTCTGCCTAGGGCTTGCAGCTAGAGCAGCACATTCTCAGGCTATGTTTACATGATGACAGTCTGAAGTCTGAACAGAAGATGCAAGTGGTGTTGTGTCTTCACTTTTTATTCTGCATTTAGACAAGGAAATCTGTACAGTAGTCGTGGATATAACAACAGCATGTAATACCATTCTCTAGCCTTGCTTATTAAAAAATATGCATGCTCTGTATCTATACATATTCTTCAATGCCTCCTGTAAGTTTATTAGCGCTGCCAGAGCAGCTTGAAGGTCCGACGCATGGAAATGATGAAATGATGTTGAAATGGCATGTTTGTTTCCCTGCACTGTTGCACGTATGGGATGTAAACGAGCAGATCTCACCAGAGTGTTGTGTCAGTGTAGACGGAGGGTTGGAGGGTAGTTACAGTTTTTTGCTACCTAATGATGATGTCTAATGATTGGTGTGCTCCTTAGGATCAGCTGGTTAAGAAAATTGTTAGACCAAATAAGCAGCAGGGTTTGAACACTTTCTGAAACCGGGATCTTCACCTCTGCCTCTGTACATTCTTACTGATTATTATTGATGTCACAGGCAGCATACACTCGGTTGGTAGCAAGCAATGTGCCGTGATAGGAGGAAGAGCAGAAGTTGTGTGGGCTAATTGGTCGTTTTATTGTTTTTCTTTTTTTATTTCCCCCATCATCATCACTTTGCTACCCTCTCCTAAACTTACATTCGTTACTTCTGTTATCTTTATCCCTCCATCTTCTCTTTTCCCCCCTTTTCACTCATTTTAACTTTCAATTACAGTCCCCTTTTCTATGCTCTCTCTCTCTCTCTCTCTCTCTCTCTCTCTCCTCACCTTTTCACTTGTTTTAACTTTCAATTTCATTCCTCACTTCTGTCTTCTCTCCCCTCTCTCTCTGTATCTTTCAATTTCATCTTCCTCTAATATGTTTTCTCTCTCCCTCTCTCTCTACCTCCTTCCCTTTCTCTCTGTCTCTCTCTCTCTCTCTGTCTGTCTGTCTCTCTCGTTCTCTTTCCCCCCTCTCTCTCCCTCTCTCTCTCTCTCCATCTCCCTCTCTCTCTCAGTCTGTTACAGGGAGACCACAGTGGGTCTCGCTTGGCGTTAGGCCCGGGCTCTTTTGACTTTGAGGTGTCCGACTGCTTCCTCCTCGGCTGTCCTCTCGGTCTGGTGCTGGCGATGAGGAAGACAGTCCTGCCTTCCTTTCAGGGTGGGTCTTCTCCCCACAGCCACATTTGTTAGCATGTCTCATAAGCTGACTGCACAGATATCTCAAATGCCTTATTTGTCATTACTTTCCCCACAAAAAAAACAACATATGAAAAGAAAATACACCTTCCTTTATACACAGTGATGTCATTTTTCTTGTATGTCCAGCTCTTCCCTCACTGCTCACTAAATAGAAAAACATACACAATATTTAAGTATACTGTACATAATAGACATGAATACAAAACTACAGCACATAAAACATGCATATTTAACACGTATGCATTACTCTGACGTGATTGCTTATCCTATTTGTCTCTTTCCCTCTGTCTCCTCTGCAGTGTCCCAGCTCCAGCCCGCCTGCTCCCAGCTCTTCAACCTCTTCTACCCCTCGGACCCCTCCGCCTCCCGCCTGGAGCCCCTCTTCCACTCCAGACTCAGGCAGCTCTCCCCCTTCCCTGTGCCCCGCTACAACCGCTACCCCCTCGGGGATGGGCGCTCCACCCTCATCGGTGGGTTTCGAAGGGCGTCACTTCCTGGTTTTACATATTGTGTGTTATCATAGTATGTGGGTATGAAATGGTGGTGGTGGTAATCAATTTGTATTTTATGTGTCTTTGTCATAAGAATAGAGTGAACAATGAGGTCTGTAGTCTAAACCTAGCCACACACACAGACGCACACACACACACACGCAGACATACACACACATACACTTACATACAGATGCATACAGATCTCTCTGTCCTTCCTACATGTGTTGTTGGTTCAGCTTGTGGTGCAATACACTTACAGTAATAGACTGGAATAGAGCACATTAGACTGACAATCACCAATTTTACTGCATGTCCTACTCTACCCAGTATGTCTATGCATGTGAGAATAAAACATCCCTGTATTCTTGTGTCCTTGTACGTGGAGATTGGGACATAAACGGATGATTATACAGACTACAAACATGTAAACACACAGGTCTTCCAAGTTAGATGACAAAGTTATGAACTTTGAATTCCCTGCACACAAAGTGTCTTTTTCTGCTTAGTACTTGGCATTGTGTCAAGTGTAAATTAAACTACCAAGCACAAAGTTTACCCAGGTAAGTTGCTTAGCAATAGCACATGCAGTCACCCTGTAACCTAGCAACTTATCTTGCATGAATTGCATTACATTAAGGCAGACATGGTCAATGTTATGATCCATCAAATGCAACAGGTTTCCTTGAACATAATGAAGTGAAATTAAGTTAATAAAAAAATCATTCCAACTGTATAAAAAACATAGCAAATAATGTAGCTCTGCCCTTAAGCTCTAAACATAATTTCTCATGTTAATTATAATTTTCTTTCTCCACAATCTCCCAGCTGACACTGTACTGAAGCACCCAAGGCTTTCTATTGTGCTGGAGGCAGCCCCCCCTCTGGAGCGACCGCCCACTGGTGAGGTGGATGTTGTGTCGGAGGAGGATGTCGGTGACAGGCCCACACAACAGATGAGGCCGACGCGGAGAGAAAGCCAGACCTCGACCACCTCTGAGCATCAGGCTGTCAGCTACCTGACCGACTGTGAGTGGTGCCCACACAGAACAGACAACAAAACAAAGTCCGTGACACCAGTGTCCTCCCACAAAAAGTTTTTATTTGTAACATTTCAGGCATGTGCCCTTTGTCTGGTGAAGGGTGCATGGCCAAAACTTTACAAGTGAAAACTTTTTGTGGGAGCACACTGGTATCATGGACTTTGTTTCTGTTCTTTGACTTTCCTTTTTGGTCCAGCACCCAGACTACTTAAGGCAGATGCGGGTGCTTTAGGCCTATAAGGTGGCATCCACATATGCACCCAGCCACATTCTACCTATACATACAGCAGGGAATACATGTGCGCTTGTCAACCGATAATTTATTTGGAGTGGTACTTAAGAGTTCCTCTGGTGCTTATCAGTTCAGGGATACCAGATGTAAAAAAGCAAAATATTCAAGGCACAAGAAGGATGCAATTAAAAGCATTTAGAAGGCTTTGGAAAACTGGACCAGAATATTCAAAACAAGTTCGGACCATTTACTCAAAACAGAAAGGCCTGAAGGTCAACCTGAAAAAAGGTTGACTATCTGCGCCCCGTACTTTTACTTATAAGCACTTGTACTTTAATCCCCCAAAACATCAATGTCTGTATAAATATGCCTTATTTGAACTAATAGGCGTTGTTTGTTTTAAAAATGTAGACTCAGATCGTTTTATTTCTGAGATTTCCTGGAAGCTCAATACAGCTACCACCCTCCCTCCTGTCACTCCCCCTGTGGTCCCTGATGTGGAAAGATTTGGCCAGTAAAGCAATATGGTGGCAATGTCACGCCTGTCCAGACATCATAATCATGTTTTAAATAGTTTCCACTGCATGGGTCTTTTATTTTTTATTTATTTTTTTCTTTTTCAGAGAAAATAGTCTTTGAGATTAAGTTAGAGGAAGACACCACTATTTTGGGAAAATTTAGCTCATTTGCCATCTTCCCTAAAGTGGGTATTTCCTTTCATGCAGTGGATGTCCCAGGCTGAAAGTCACATTTTTAGCTTAGCTTAGCATAGTCCATTAAATTGGATTAGACCGTTAGCATCACTCCCAATCCAAGAAATCCAATATAGTTCTTATTTTTGTAATTATTGTGTAAATGTGTAATCACACTATGACTGTGACTGTGTAATGCCAACTGTTAGCTTGACCTGGTGTCTGTAGTTCCTGTAGCTGTAACCTGTTGTGCTTTGTGCTCCCCAGTCTGTAGCCAATGGTGGGGCTCCAAGCGGCTAGACTATGTGCTGTTCTGCCCAGACGTCCTCACTACCTTCCCCACTGTGGCTCTGCCCCATCTGTTCCATGCGTCCTACTGGGAATCCACAGATGCTGTGGCGTTCATCCTTCGACAGGTGAGAGGGCTATTTCACCACAAATGCAAATTATCCATATAGCTGATGTTGCAGTTGTATTACACATGCATATTTGTATATATCCCCCTTTGCCCGCACAAGTGTCAGTGGCATCACAACTGGCAAGTTTTAAAAATTATTGAAAAAAATGTGTTTGTTTTACTTTCTTATGACTAGACGTTGGACTGACTACGACACCCAAACCACAAAGACTTGGGGGGTCGATGCAGATTAATAAAATATAGCTGTTGGATGGTTTCCGCTCATACTTTTCCTGAGCCATATTTCCATCTCTGGTGTTCCTACTGAAGTCTGTATTGGTCAATCAGCTGGGCTAGGGTTTTGACTAAAGGAATTAATATCATTGTCAGCACATGCCCTCTGTGTATGGAGAGAAGTAGAAGCGGTGTCTGCGTCTATGTCTAAGTTCTGTCTAACTCCAAAAACAGACAGTTCAGTTGCAATGGAAGGTAGAGACCGCACATGGAGGCTAGATGGTTTCAAAATCTGTATTAGATAAGCAAGCCGAAACAAAAAAAGGCCATGCATAGAATTCAGAAACGTTTCGGGTCTTCAGCCCATCATCAGCGTTTCCAAATTGGAGACCGTGTGTCTGGTCTCTACCTTCACTCTTTTGCCAGAATGTGTTATCTTCTCTCGGCTTTCTTTCAACCATGTTTTATGGGGCATTTCTGTTTCTGTTTGGTTTGTTATGCTTATTTCTAACATGATTTATGTTGGGGTTTTTTTACAAAAAGATTAATTTAGGGTCTACAATTAATTGCTGTCCTGTGTCTAACCATCACCATTTCTAGGTACAACTTCACTTTTTATAAATGAAATGTATCTCGGTTGGGTTAAAAAATATTTATAAACATGTCACGTTTTTTACCTTTCACACAACTCCTATACATAACTGCAAACCTTAACCTACAGACTATTGCTACTTATCTTGCTGATATTCATTTATCTCCACTTGTAAGTCCTGAATAATGAGAGTGCTGTGTCTCTGTGGATGGCTGTACAGGAGTGCTTCATTAACAAAGTCTGTCAGCGCAGCCAGAGTGGCTGAGAGGGCTGTGAGCAGTGCTTTAAAGACAGCCTTCCATCACTCAATGTGTGACATGTTAGCCCTGGTTCTCGCTGTTCTGCAGACATGTATAGCAATGCCAGAGAACACCTCAAGGACATCTATTGTTTTGCCCTGCGTAGCAGTCTTTAGACTTCCCCATTCAAGCAAACGTTGAGACAGCAATAGGAACATAACATTAAACCTAGACACTTCAACACAATGTGCTATTTTTATGCCTCAAGGAAAAGCTATTTCAATGAGGAATCTCAAACAGGGCATCAGCATGGGGTTATTTCCTTTTGTGTATAGCCCAGTACAACCTAGTTAACCCATGTCTTCCCAGAGCTATCAATGCGGTGCTTACTGTTTCACAATTAATGTTTAAGCTATTAAAAGGTAAACAACACATCGTTGTTGATGGTTTCTAATTTCAGTGGGCTTATCTAGATAGCAGAGGTCAGTAGATAAAAGTATTAGTGAGCAGGTACCTGAAAAGCAAGGCAGTGCTTAAGAAATCATAATGGATACATTGTAACTGCAAGGATGAACCATTCCCTCATGTTTATGTTACTGCATACACTAATTAATAATCCATTAGAAGAGGATTGCCGAACATCTGGATATACATACATGCTCTTTTTTGCTCAGTAATGATGAAAATGTGTATTTTATTTCATATATTTTCCTGTACCATCCATCTGGTCGACTGTTTAGATGTAGATGGTTTACAGAGGTAGCATGTGTTCAGTGCTGGTCTGTGATTGCAAAGTGACCTCCTCTGCCCTGTCCCCCCTCCTGTCCACCCCCCCCCCCACCCCCCCCCCACCCCCCCCCCCCCCCCCCCCCCTGCCTCTGGTGTCACACTGTGGCAGCAGACCCTGACCTCCGAGAGAATGTTGAGTGACGTCAGTATGATGTCACAGGCATCGCAGAACTATTTCTGGGAACAAAGGAAGTTGCGAGAACTGCACATCGATCTTTTGCTCAGGGATGCAGAGGATGAGGAGAGAGTGTGTTTTTGGGGTTGGTGGGGTGTGGAAGGCAGGGGCGGTGTATCGTATGCCTCGATCGCAGCAAAAAAAACTGGGCCCTTCCTGGCTGGTTTTAGCCGTAATGTCAGTGGAGAGCAGCCGCACAGCACTGGCACCAGGGACAGGTTGACATGAGGACAGCTTCCTATGATTACCGGACTGATAGTGCGTTCCATTTGCAGTCAGAGCAAGAGAGGTTTCCGAGTAACTGTGCACGTTCAAAAGCAGGAAGTGACACCTTGCATGGCCCTGGCTCTCGAACGTTCGCCCTACAAAGTCAGAGCAGCACAGAGGACAGAGGACCCCGAGTTTACAATTAAAGATGGCTGCTCAGTTCAAGCACATTGAGTGAATGCAAAGATATTTTCCATTTATACGTTTGTCATGCTGTTTGTCATCAGCCTTCTGTGCCTTATGTGTCCTTTATCAAGTCCTTTATCAACTGTCAGTCCGAGTTTGTCTAATGGAACACACTCAGCACGGTTTTTATTGTGTTTTTACCAGACTTGAGGTCAGTCTCACCTCTGAATCTCGGAATCTATAAATTACTGGCCATATAGGAGGGGGTAAGGTATAGTCACTAACTTGAAACGGGGGGGTATTTTACTTTTTTAAAATAAAATTTAAAAAGAATACACCAACTAAGTATAAGGAGCACTTAACAAGGCGTCTGACTAGCCCCTCTTGACCAGTTTCTTAAATTGACAGTTAACTTGTCAAAAAGTTGGACTGGAACTATCCCAGCGGCATTCTAAATAAAAGACTTGTATGCTTAACAGCAGCTCCCCTTAGTTTTCTGGTTTTTATGGACTTGTAATAAATGCATGCATTTTATTTTTATTACATCTCCCCCCTCCTTTTTTAATAAAGCATTGTGCCACACTGTAACTAAGGAGCCATTAAGATGTCATGATAACCTCCAGCCCTTTCGGATTAGCTCTGGCACAATGACTCAGAGAGTAATTTCTTTAGCACACTCTCCATGACAAGGCTTGTCCTGGCTGTTCCCCTAAAATGAGTTTTTGGCATCCTGATTAGATTTTCATACACTCTAATTGGTCCTGTTGGTATAACTTCCTGATGTGTCATCCCCCCCTGTGGTGTGCTGATTGGACAGGTGTTGCGGTGCGACTGCCTGAAGGCGGGTGAGGCCGACTGCTGCGACACTGCGCCCCTCTGCCCATCCAGCCCGCGCGAGAAGTGGCTCCGGCGCCGCACGCACGTTAAACTGCGGGTAAGTTCACCCTAACTTATTCAAACTACACGTGAGTTCACCCTAAGTTATTCAAACTGTGGGTAAGTTCACCCTAACTTGTTTAAACTACACGCGAGTTCACCCTAAGTTGTTCAAACTGTGGGTAAGTTCACCTTAACTTATTCAAACTACACGTGAGTTCACCCTAAGTTATTCAAACTGTGGGTAAGTTCACCCTAACTTATTCAAACTACACGTGAGTTCACACTAAGTTATTCAAACTGTGGGTAAGTTCACCCTAACTTGTTCAAACTACACATGAGTGCACCCTAACTTATTCACACTACATATGACTTCAACCTAACTAGCTTATTCAAACTATGGGGTAAGTTCATGGGGTAAGTTCACCCTAACTTATTCAAACTACACGTTGAGTTCAACTATACTGTAGTAAAGGGTGAGAGCAGGAACCCTGGTCCCAAACGTGCACTTTCACAGCAATGCCAAAGACCTAGGCTTGTTTGAATGGCAGTCAGAGCACATCCTCAACTGTAGTGATGCCACTCCATCACACTGCCTTTCCCTTTAGGAAGCGCACCCATGCACTTCACACACACTCAGGTGTTCCACCATACTTCTCCCATCCAGGCCTCCCGACATACTCATGCTTCACCCATCACTAGGGTCTCTTACAACCTGGAGTCCCTCGTACACTGTAAAACCGGATAAGTCAATACAACTCAAAACTTCTGATGTAACTGATTACGTCAATAGTTTTGAGTACATTATATTTTAATTAAATATATATATATATATATATTATTATTTTTTAAATTAAAGTTAACTTTAAAAGTTTAAGTACAAGTTCATGTACTTAAACTTTTAAAGTTAACTTTAATTAAAATATATAGTTAATGTACTCAAAACTATTGACGTAATCAGTTGCATCAAAAGTTTTGAGTTGTATTGACTTATCCGGTTTTACAGTGTATGGCTTATACAGCAGGTGCACCTCCAATGGTGCCCACTTCTGACACCATTTGTAGTGACAGGTGAGAGCAGTCACTTCAGCCAGCCTCGAACCCAGGACTCTAGGGTACCCAACATGCACTCTAATGGCAATGCCAAAGAGCCAGACTCATGAGTGCCATCAATCATAGCGGCGGCACTCGTTGAGTTTGCCCTACACCATTCAAACTACAGAGGAGTTCAAACATCCCCCATTCCAAACATGGGGGAATTCACCATGCTTCATTCAAACTGCAGGTGAGCTCGCCCCACCTCATTGTAACTACAGGTCAGGTCACCCTACACCACCCCAACTACAGTTAGGTTTGCCCCACCTCATTCAAACTACAGGTCAGTTCATCCAACCCCATTCAAACTACAGGTCAGTTCATCAAATTCCATTCAAACTACAGGTCAGTTCATCCAACCCCATTCAAACTACAGGTCAATTTATCAAATTCCATTCAAACTACAGGTCAGTTCATCCAGCCCCATTTAAACTATAGGTCAGTTTACCCTACCTCATTTTACACTACCGGTCAGTTCATCCAACCCCATTCAAACTATGGGTGAGCTCACCCTACCCCATTCTGTCATAGACCATAGACCTACATGCCTCTACCCCAAACTGCATAATTCACGCAAAATCTCAGCATGGTTCATGCAAACCCAATTTTCTACAGTGTGATCTGAATACTGTGATTGATTGACTGATTAATTTGGTGCCTGCAGCTGTGCCCCATTTGGCCTGAGAAGACTGTAGTATTTCCGGCTCTGACCTCATTTTTAAACAGCAGCCAGTGCCTGGTTTCCTGAACACGGATCTTATTTTACCTCTGGGGAATTTTAAAAACAGCTTGTTATTTGGTTGTGAGATCTGTCTTCGCTCACACCCAGAGATAAGATGCTAAGGTTGAATGGAGTCGTGGTAGTGTGTGACTTCTGAGAAAGTTTGGGATTTACTGCAGTAATTGAGTGAAAAAAGATAATAGTTCAACCAAGCCTGTCACGGACACGATATATATATATATATATATATATATGCTGGCAAAGAACTGACTACAGGAGAGGCACTGCTGTTTTTTTCTGCAATGGTTTTACGAAATTTTTTATGATAACACTTTGTTAGTAAAGTATAAACAAGATATTGCATATACAGTGTGACTGCAGACTTGTTAGTGAAATTTCTGGCTCAGATTTTAAGCTGTTTTGACATTTAGTTAAGTGAGAATTTTGGGGTTTAATCAATGTTACAAAACATTCCTAAACAAATGACAGACCTCATAGACATGACATGACATGATATGTTGGCCACTACCTGCCAAATGTTTTACCACATATTAAAAACTAAGGGACTCTTACTGATATTTAGCCAAACTCTAGCAGGTCTCAGATATATTAAATGTTGGGATTACCAGATGCATAAGTATGAGCAGGTTTTTGTTTTGAGTGGGAGTTGACAGCCACTATACCTGCTGAGACAGACTCACACAGAGACTCCATTATTTTTAAATAACTTTTTTTTGCACCCTGTTGTCGCTTTTCCTCCCATGCAGAATGTCACTGCCAACCACAGAGTGCATGATGTGATTGCCACGGAGGATGGTCCCCAGACTCTGGTGGGCCGTTTCATGTACGGACCCCTGGACATGGTTACGCTGACTGGGGAGAAGGTGAGAGCCTCAACTGCTTGGAACACTACTGGATGTCACACAACCGTGGTGTTTAAAGCTGAAGAGTTTGCTACGAAACAAATGTAGGCTAATGGCTTTTAATACAAAGGAACATGAATAAAAGTCTGCACACTGAGAGCTCCAGTGGAAAAAAAGTTTGATCACCATTGGAGCTTCCAGTGTGCCGACTTTGATTCATGTTTTATCAGTTTGTTTTTGAGTGCAGCACCTACTTTAAACTTTTGATGTGCGTGCCTCTTTATTGGAAATTATCATACAAATGACTCATTGAAGGCATAGACACACTTGTCAACATCGTGCTAAATTATCCACTCAAATAGCTTCACAGTATTTCCATTAACAATGCAATACAGCGCAAAATGTCATGTCATAGTGGACAGTTAGTCATGGTATTTTTCTATAGTGTGGAGAGACATATTAACTGAAACAACTGATTAGCATAATTAGCACAGCTCCTTTGCCAGGTAGATGAGCTAATTAGTGAGGTCACCTGTGTTAGGAGCACAGGCAGAAGGAATACATGGCAGGACTTTAACTTTCTCTTAACTTTGTCCACCTCTGCCTCTATAGTGGTTCCCAGTGACTGCACCTTTAAACATCTCGTCTATAAGGCTAGTCAACTGTGCTAGACAAGTTTTCACTTTCAACGATGAGTTGGCCTACAGCACAGTGCTACTGCTGGCTGCATGGTGCATGAAAAGCAACCTGGAGCTCATCATTTACAAAGATGGTGAAGTCGGCCTTGGCCTTCCGGAGACATAAGCCCACCCTCTTATTCCCCAGTACTTAAAGGGGAACTTCCATCATTATTTTTATTCATATTTCTGTGTCGCCACTATGGTTGAATGCATTGTGCGTCTAGTGACGTAGATAGGTTTAGCATGGTCTGATCCGCTCGTTTTGGTTAGCTCGACCCTTCAATGACCAGTAAAACCATGAGGGTCGAATTTCACGTCTTAGAATGCTGCGTGCATATACTGCTTGTTGTGACCCACCACACTGTAAATAGAGCTACTAAAAGTGTTTTTTGATGGAAGGACCCCTTTAACAATAGCAAAAGATGTAAAGATGTAAAGATGATGTCTGTGAATGAGACACATCCAATGTCATCAAGGCAAGGCAATGTCAAAGTGAGTGACCAGTCAGTCTTAATAGTGACTATTCGCTCTCAGATGGCTACTAAAATAGAACATGCCTGAGATGAGGTGTGTGGTGCTCTGCATCCTCCATCCACACTAACCCAGATTGCAGCACATCTTGTAGACAGCCAGGTGTCTCACAGGCCAGAAACAGTTCTGTCTGCAAGTTCTGCATGACACCCGAAACTAGAAAAACAGGCTAGTAGGACAGTGGCAGACCAATCAGACTTAGCTAATGCCCTCATTTTCCGGCATGGATCTCATGGTCCCCCACTACGAACCCCATCTACAGTTACTTTAACTTAAAGAGGAAAAGACTGAACAAACCTCCTGATTTTTTTAGTCTTCCATTATCAGAACGCGATTTTGAGCACACACATGAAGAAGGTAAAAAATACAATGGACTTTAATCATAGCCATAACTATACTATGCAAACTATAATGCAAACTAGCACACTGCACCTCCACACACTCTAATACCTAATAATAATAGCAATAGTAATAATAATAGTAATATCAGAGCTCTGTCGCAAGCCATGCCCTGCTAAGTGGGTTTGTTGTCTTGTTTACTGTTGTTGTGTAGTTGAGTGAGTGTGTGTGGGTGGGGGGTGGGGGGGTCTTAATAGTGTGTGTGTGCACTGTAGTGTATCTGTCTTGTTTGCTTTGTTTTAACAGTTGTGTGTATTACCAATTGTTTCTAGTGAAACGCTGTTTTGTCTTACTGTATATGGCTGAAGCGACATTAAACTGACTTGACTTGACTTGACTTGTCAACATAGAACAGACTGATATGGATCATGTTTAATCTATTCAGAATTGCATCAACAATTGAAATGATCATTTCAGATTTAAATTGGTCTCCCCAACAGACATGACGACTTATGTTGTGACTGACCACCCTGACTGCCTTCGACTACCCCGGACTTTCTGTGATTGGTTCCATCGTTTCAAAACTGGGATTAAAAATGGGCAGGGCTGCACCTAGCTTAGGGCTGTAAGAACAAGAACAGTAACACATCCATAGGCTGCAAGATCAAGAGGCAAGCCTTGCAGGCTTTGGGAAGCCAAACACGAAGTGATGAAAGTGGAGAGGAATAGAAAATCAAACAGTGCTTAGGTCAGAGCAAGTCCAGGGAGAAAAAGTCTGTGCTCCAAATTTAGCACTTCTCTCTGGCAACTAGTGTGTCATTACTGGGAATCTTTTCCCCCCTCCGCCCTCACCATGACCTCTGTCCCTCCAGCCATCAATTGCTTCTACCATGTCTGTTTACGTCATTTCCAGGGTCACTCCTACTAATACACACACACATGCACACTCAAACACACACATGCACATACACACGCACACTCAAACACACTCTCTCTCTCACACACACACACACACACCACTCTGTTGTCTCTCACTAGGTCACTCACCATCCCTGTCCATCCTTTGCTCTCTCTCTCTCTCTCCCTCTCTCTCTCTCTTTCTTTCTCTTCATCAGGTGGATGTATTTCTGATGTCTCAGCCAGCATCAGGTCGCTGGGTGCATTTTGACACTGAGCTCACCAGCAACAGCGGCCGAGTGTCCTACACAATCCCTGCAAACAAGCGACTTCCTGTTGGAGTCTACCCCATTAAAATGGTGGTCAAGTATGTACTGTATGACTGTCCTGATATAAAATTGGTGGTAAAGTGTATATGACTGTCCCCATGTCTACTGTTTTAGTACAAAAATAATCTAAAAAAAATAATACAAAATTGATCTTTTGGGAATATTTGGCCTGTATGAATGCACAGTGAATGCAAAGTGACCCCAAAAGGCCAATAAAGTGTGGAATTGGTGGTATCTCTTGATAATGCTAGATTTCAGGATTGGGTCCTTACCCCACAGATACTGTATATAGGCAATTTTTGTATTTTCACACTTCAACAGAGGACAAATTAGCTTGGGAAAGTAACAGTACTGCCATGTATCCTTCAGCCTGTGCTCTTAACACGGGTGATTTCACTCATTAGCTCATCTACCTGGAGGAGGAGGTGTGCTAATTAAGATCAGCTGGTTCAGTAAATAAGCTGGAACAAATATGTGGCAGGACATTTACTTTCTGGGGCTGTCTACCTCTACACTTTAAACTATGGAGGGAATATAACTGGAGGTGGTGCGAGCAATCTAGGTCAGCTATTGAAAGTGAAGCCAGGTGGTGGGGCTTATCCACTCTTTGGGTGTACCAAGATGGCAGACATGAGTTTGAAGCCTATGAGTCACGTGACTGGCAGCCATCTTGAGATATCCAAAATATCAGCCTTCAACCAATGACTGTCGACGTATATTCATTGGCTTCAACTGGCTGGAACTCAGACACCCCCTGCTTTAAACACAACATAAGTTTCCCACTGACTTTTTTTCTCATTCCACCACCATGATGGCGTCACACAGGGGTGACCAGACAAGCGCCGAGGCCTTCCTCACCGTGCTGCCCAAGGGCATGGAGTGTGTGGTGTTCAGCATCGACGGCTCGTTCGCCGCCAGCGTGTCCCTCATGGGCAGCGACCCCAAGGTCCGAGCAGGAGCTGTGGACGTCGTCAGGTGAGTCGGACGCCCTCAGCTATAGGCCACCTACTGTATGTGTTTATGTAACATTCTGGTAGTCAGAGCAGCAGGTGTGTGCCTGGAATCAGGTGTGGGACAGTAGGGTACATTTAACATTTGCTGGTAGTCAAAATAACTTGAAAACATTTTTATAATTTCACGCTTTGAATTATAATTTATTGCTTCATGACCTGTGTATAACAAAATGTTTTTATAAGGGAAGACTGGCTTACATTCATTTGGAAAATAAATAAATAAATAAAACAATGTTTGGCTGTTTGTGATGAAACTGCAAAAGCAAATAAATCTGTGATAGAGGTGATTAACTGAATCACCTCTATGCAAACAATCTGTTCAGCCAAATGGGATATTTGTGTATCTGAATCTTAATGAGGATGTTTTTCCAATTTCCTGTGTATTGTAAATCCACTGAAGCAAATTGCAGTTGTGAGATATATGGTAGTCAGAGGTGAGATAAGCTGTATGTATTTATTGATGATGATAATGATGATGATGATCATAATGATGGATGATAATGAAGATAAAGACCTTTTGGGAACATTAACGCAAAGCTGCAGGGAGAACTCCCCATGAAATAATAATAATAATAATAATAATAATAATAATAATAATAATAATTATTATTATTATTATTATTATTATTTTAAAAAAGTCAGCTCATGCCACCCAGAGGGAGTGTGGCAGCAGCACAGCTAACAAAGAAAAATAAAAAATCTAACTGCTAACTGGAGATAATTGCAAAAGAACTTCAGTGTACAGCTTATTGCAGTATTGATTTGGTACACTCCGGTGCTGCAGGGAGAGAGCCATTTGTTGCCATTCAGGGACAACGCTGGGACTGAATAGACCTGTTTTTAAAATAAATCTAAAACCGAGTAAGTCAAGGAACATGTCAGTATCAAGGGGAAAAGTGGTAGAGTGGAAGGCGGAGAAATCCCACCAATCAGGGCGAGGCCAGTACAGCGCCTAGGGAGATGGCATGATGGCATAAAGCAGAGCTAGGTAGGAGGCTGTCACAGAGTTCACAGTGAATGTCACTCACAACACACACACACACACACACACACACACACACACATTGTCTCGGTCTCACAGATACACCCACACACTCTCTCTCAAACACACACAAACACACACACACACACACATACACATACACACACACACACACACACACACACACACACACACACACACACACACACTGATACACACTCAGACATACACTCCTATTTGTGCCTTTGGCAAGGTTAGCTGAGGTGACGGAATAGTGCATGTCTGGTGGATGTGTGTGCGTGTGTATGTGTGTGTGTGTCTGTGTTTATGTGTCTGTGTTTGTGTGATCATGAACAGGCTGATCAGTTTAGGAAAGATGTGGTGGAAGGACTGAAAAAAACTGATAAATTGGGGCCAGGAAAGCTGAAGTTGTGGTGCATGCAATTTGGTCTGTTCCCAAAAGAGGTGTGCCTATGTGAATGTATGAAGTGCCGTTATCAAATGTAAAGAAGCTAGACAGGGTTGTTAATGCATATATCAAGAAATGGCTAGGTGTCTTAGTAGTGTAGCTCTGTATGGGAGAGGCGTACTCCAGCTGTCAAACAATAGCCTGGCAGAGGAATTAAAGTATGCTAAGGTCAGCCCTTATGCATGGAGAGATAGTTGGAAATGTCCAGTTTGGGCGGGGAGGCTTTGGGCCTGCATCGGGGAAGCCAACATGGAGAAAGGCAGATCAGAAGGAGAAAAGGAGGCTAGTTGTGGACCAAGTGCACAGGCAAGAAGAGGTTAACAGACATGTAAAACGTGTACCACTGCCACAGTAGGGTCAGTGGCTGAACTGGGAGGGGGGTACAGAAAAATGACCTTACTTGGAGAGAATTATGGAATATAGAGTGTAGTCGGCTGAAGTTTCTGATAGGCCCAACCTATGATGTATTGCCATTGGCAGATAACCTAAGGGTATGGACAGATGGTGATCCATCATGCCCGCTATGTTCAGGGGAGGCCACACTGAGAGACATACTGTGTGGCTGTAAGGTGACCTTGACGCAAGGTCGTGACACGTGGCGTCACAACCAAGTGCTACAGTGCTTGGCAGCAGGAATTGAGAGTAGCAGGCAGCAGATGAATGCAAGAGCTTGAATAGCTGTAGACAGCTGCTAACTGTGCAAGAAGCTACATATGGGAAGACAGGGTTTAGAATGAGGTGTAATGGTGGATGAGACATATGTAACTTTAGCCAACAGGTCCATATTATTCCTTGCTGAGTGCCTGTACGGTTCACCAATGGTTGCTTGAGTAGCCGTAGTCAGCTGCCAGCTGTGCGTGTTTCATCCGGGCAGATAGGATTTTGAATGTGGTGTAATCCAAACAGTAGTAGATTAAAATAGGTTTTTGCTAAGTTTTAATTCATTTTTAGAATTTTTTTTAGAAAGAAATTAGTGGAAAACAGTAACTCGGAAGTGGATGTTAGGATGTTTAAAATTTAGTGCAACTAAAGGCTATTGGTGCAGAACAGGGGCAGTCACACCTCAGTCAGGGAAAGAGAAAGTGGTGAGCTGTCAAAAGTAAAAAAGTATTAGGTAGCAAGAGATATAAAACCACTGGGCAGCATAAGCTTTAGTATTAGCTTTAGTTAATAGCTAGACTATCACCCAATTTGCATTCACCAAATTAGGACTTCTTAGAGAACAGTCTTGACTAATTGAAAACTGGACACACACTAAGGATCGATCACCTTTAGCAGGGCCGCCTATGGTGCATGGTGACTAAAGGCTTTAAACACCCTGACATCCTGAGGTGCACTACTGATGAGGTGTCCTGGAAATTTTTACAGACCAACTAGAGCCTGCGACTTAACAAACAAACTCAACAATAGGACAATTGATTTGAGACTCAGGAAATGAGCAACAAATGATAAAACATGAAGTGCAAAGTGTTCCCCCAAACAATAGTATGTTAGAACAAGGTTTGTAGGCAGGAAGGCTTAAATCTCTTATCGCAAAAGTACTATTTCTAGGCGCATAAGTATCTTATGTTTTCTCTAAGCCATCAGAATGAACTTTAATTACCCTCCAACACTTTTATTGAAACTGGACAATTACTTTCTTATTTTCCAAAACTAACACAAAGGTCTAACCTTGGGCCTTGCCCTTTCAATTTTTTCTATTTCAAATAACTTTACAGGTTTTCAATAAAGTCCAGTTGTCTATAACAATAGCAGTAGTAATGACATGGATGAAAGGTTGCTGTCATGTAGTGTGTTTTGCCTTGCATAGTGTTGACTTCCTGGCATTACTGGAGGTGGGCACATCCAAAAATCAATAATCACAGATGCTAGACAAGCGTAGTAGGTATTTAAGAAGGGTGGTCCACACATTGCACATTTGCTCCAATTAAAAGTTTGCTTCAAAGTAACAAGGCAACATTTGGATCCCCTCTGGTTCTTCATTAGGAATTATGGCTCCTAAAACACGAACACTACCTCTATTCGCTGATTGCTCAGGCAAGATGCTGCCTGAGACAACTATGTTAATGGAACCACAGCCAGACCCTCTGTACGAAATGAAGTGTAGTACAAGGGCCTGGTTTACCAGGCTACATAAAACCAGTTTGTTGAATGAACTTCCTGTGTCCCCGTAGGCACTGGCAAGACCTGGGCTACCTCATCATCTACATCACGGGCCGTCCTGACATGCAGAAGCAGAGAGTAGTGTCCTGGCTGTCTCAGCACAACTTCCCCCAGGGCATGGTGTTCTTCTCCGAGGGCCTGGTGCACGACCCCCTCCGCCAGAAGACCATCTTCCTCAGGAGCCTCGTGCAGGAGGTGTCATGCTGAGCCTCTTATCACATCTCATACCCCCCCCCCCCCCAATCCTGCCACACCCCGAAAAAGTCCTTTGTTTTTGTTTAATGTTACTATAGTAGTCTGGAATATGACTAAATATTAATATTAATGTTTAATATTATATATATTAAATATTAATATTATTAATATAATATATTTATATATTTTATATATTAAATATTAATATTATTAATATCTAAAACACAAACAAAAAAGCATGCAGTACCCAAAGTGGTATGACAGGCTCTATAGGGTTAAAATCACCACTTTGATTTTTGGTGAGATATGTTTTAAAATGTGCTGTATTAAATGGCTGGGCATTAGGTTAAAGGGATATTGTACAGTTTCCATCTTTCTCACTTACTCTGTTTTGTGTCTTTTGGGCTTTGATCTTTTATCTTCTGTCTTCATTTCTCTTCATGCAATTTCTTTTTTTCTCCCTCTTTTCTAGTCGGCCAACTGGCTTGAGAAAGTTAAAGTCCGGCCATATCTTCCTTCCTTTTGACTGTGCTCTATAAAGTACCTATAAATCTGTATTAATACAGTTGATTTCACCAATTAACTCATCTGCCTGGCTGAAAAGTTGTGATAGGATGAGCTGATTTAGCAAATTGGCTGGAACAAATGTATGACACTTTCAGTTTTTGCTTTTTTCTAGTCTGTCCTATGTACACACACACACACACACACACACACACACACACGGTAAGTATAACTCCTTTTCTTGGGTTTTTCCTGTCTTGGTTCTGTCCCCTGCAGTGCCACATAAAGATCAGTGCGGCCTACGGCTCCATGAAGGACATGTCCGTGTACAGCACACTGGGCGTCAGCCCCACACAGATATACATCGTAGGCAGGCCCTCCAAGAAGCACCAGAGCCAGTGCCAGGTAAACTATTAAACAGTCACACACACACACACACACACACACACACACACACACACACACGCACGCACACACGCACGCACACACACAAAAACAAAACAATATTAACCGCTGTAGTCTGTTCACATATTTGTACCAGAACCATGACAGAATGGAATGTTGAATGTTTTTGAGGCCAACTCATGGTATGTTGTTTGGGAATGCGTATGAGTTCAGCTGAGCTAGTGTGCTCTGATGTCAGGCAGGTCTAAAAATGGAATTCCCAGGATGAAAAGGCCTCATAAAATTCTGTCTTTTGACTTTTTGTTGTTTATTCTGCTTCCCCCTTGTGTTTATTTATTTACTTATTTGTTTGCTTATTGATTTCGTGAGCCGCAGTGTACTTTTCTCCAAGGGTCGAGACAGGCTAACTTCATTATTTGTAGTAAGCAGACCAATAAAAGCCAGATACAGACAATGAAAAAGGAGATCATTAGCTACCACCTCCTATCTAAATAAATCAACAAAAATTACAGTTACAAAATAACACTTTTCCCCTGTGCAGACAGTCTTTTAATATAGTTATTGTTCTGCTGGTTTATGTAGCCTATATGATGGAGTTTGCCTCAATCCATCAAATTAATGGCAGTAGTTCAGTATTATTTTTTACACTAATGGTCCAACTCAGGGTTTTTACAGGCCTGTCATTTTTGACCATAAGCAAGATGTCTAATCATGAGAAATTGTAAGGCTACAAGATTCTGAATTAGTCTGGTAGTCAGTAGGTCCTAACTATGGTATGGCTAACTATAGTCTTGTCAAACGAAAATATTTTCCTCCAAAAACCTCTCCCTTTTCCAATTACATTGGCACATTTGTATTGTGATTCAACTGTTATAATTATCCATGAATAGATGTAGTTTATATGTAAATAATACTGTGTGGAGTGGCGTGTCGGTCCCCTGAGGCAACCAGTCTTAGTCCTACCTCTAGAGGGCACCAAGGAGCACTTTTAGATGTGAGAAGATATTTGGGAGAACATTTATCTTTTTGACCTGTTCTTTCCAGTTCTGTTACAGAGATAATGAATTGCTCTGGGATATTAATTATACCAATGCTGAATGTAAGTGGTTTGTTTTTGTGATATTTGTTAGTAAGTGTTGTATAAACAAGGAAGAGCTTAGATAAAATTAAAGTTAGTTTGGATTTTACTAATACAGCATTTTTTTTCAACTTTTGAAAATAAAGACCCATCAAAGGTGGACAAACCAGCTTGAGAAAATGAGTCACGCCTAGCATTCACTCTACCTGTGCTCTTTACACAGGTGATTTCTTAATTAGCTCATCTACAGTTCTGGTAATTAGGATCAGCTGGTTCAGTGAATTGGCTGGAACAAATATCTGGCAGGACTTTTACTCACTGAATCCATGATGTCAAAGCATGGTAGAATGTCAGCTGAAGATACATGAGGGTTAAATACACTGAAAAACGAATGATCAATTTGTCCACATTTTGTGAGTTCTTAGTCGTAAAGGTCTTTGGTGGTAGACACTGTTGTTTATCTCGACCTGTAATATTTTTGCAGTTCTTTGTGTGCCAGCAGGCCCAGGCCTGTGTGTTTGGTGGGTATCATCAGCACCAGGGGAAATATGTCATGGAAATACCAAAACAGCACTGGCCATTCCTCTTTGATCATTTTGTGTCAGCTTGGAGACAGTCTGGACAGGAAAGATTTAATATAGAATGGTGACCTTCTACCATGATGCAAGAGAAGAAGTCCGCAAATATCACTGTGGGAAAGATAAGGACACATTTATGGAGTCATTTTAACAAAGTGAAAACAAACAGATAGATGTACAAAAGATCAACTTGAATGACCTGCAGTTAATGTGGGTTTTTTCAGGTGTACTAAACATTACAATTTCAATATCGATGAGCATATTTTTTTCTCCAAAAATCTCACCTTTTTCAGTCACATTGGATTGGTTTTCATATTTGTGTAATGTTTATTTCTGTGTCATCGTATATTATGTGCCTATATGTATATTATTGCCTATATTAGGTGCCTATATGTCTACACATTTCTATTTCTCTATAGTATTGTATTTTATTATATTGTGTTATATTGTATTAATTAATATTATATATATGCTACTACATGTCTATATGTTCAGTGTATAGAGAACTAATCTACCACAGTCAAATTCCTTATATAGGTAAGCATTCTGATTCTGATTCCAATTCTGATTCTGATTTCTGTCCTGCCTAGTTCCTAAGCGAGGGCTATGCTGCGCACCTCTCCTCCCTGGAGTTTGAGCACGGCTCCTGCACCAAGAAAGGCCGCATGATCCCGCGCCAGGCCTCCTTTGGCCTCACCACCACCCACAAGTCCGACTTCCTGTCCCCCTCTCCTGACTTCCTGTCCTGCAAGCGCACGCCACTGCTGCGCCGGGCCATGTCCGTACAGCAGCCCTCCCCGCCCTCCTCCGCCGCCACCACACCCAAGCCCGAACGCGCCCAGAGCCAGCCCGAACGCGCCCATAGCCAGTGTGAAATCCACGTGGACCTGGTAGAGCCTGCTCTCATCAAAGGGGACGGCAGTCCCTGACCGGCCCAGAGAGAGATGTGGGGAAGGATACAAGGTTGCGCAGGAGAATGGGTCCCCCGTGGGAAAAAGTAAGTGTTCGCTTGACACATCTGAAAATACTATAAGGGGGGAAGCTGTAGCGCTGTGGTTATAGCACCTGTACCATGAATGGGCAAGTGCCCATGGGAATGTAGACAGACAATCCAGTCTGTGGCCATTTCCCAACCTTGCCCCATTTCTTTCTCCCACTTATTTTCTGTATCCTTCTTCACTGTCTTATCAAATAACATAAAAGGCCAAACTATATAGTTTAAAATAAAAAGGAATGTTAATATAGAAGCAAAATCCTGGTCAGAATACAGTAGGTTCCACACAGATAAGAATGAATGAAATGCATGTGAGAGCAGTAAGAGAGCTTTGGTTTCAACAACAACATAATAACAGTGTTTGCCAAGTGTGTGTATAATTAGCATGTGTAGTGGTTGCATGTATTACTATATCAACTCATTCAATAGTGTCAGGTGGTAATTAATAACTCTAGTCACTCTAGGTTTTATTTCCCAGCTTAACCTTTAGTGCCAGTAAAAACACCAATGTGTATCCTTAAAACCAATTTCTGAGCAGAAACCTATCCCAGTAGAGTAAGGAAACTCACCAACCTGTTCGCACAGACAGATGTATGTTGGTATGATAGCTATGTATCTGTGTGTGTGTGTGTGTGTGTGTGTGTTTGTGTATGCGTGTGTGCACGCGTGTGTGCATGTACATGCGTGTGTGTATGCGTGTGTGCATGCATGAGTGTGTGTGTGTGCATGCGTGTGTGTTTGTGTTTGTGTTTGTGTATGCATGCGTGTGTGTTTGTGTGTGTGTGTCTGGGTGTGTGTGTGTGTGTGTGTGTGTGTGTGTGTGTGTGTGTGTGTGTGTGTGCGTGTGTGCGTGTGTGTGTGTGTGTGTCTGGTCACAGTCATGGCCCACTGAGCTCCATGCTGCTGTCTATCTGACCGAAATCCCAGAGAGGTGTTCCAGGTGACAGGGTTTGATCCACTCCTCATTCGATCGCCCCTCTGAGGGGCTTTGGCAGGCTGCGTCATCCTCCAATTCTCCCTTGCCCCCTGGCAGAGCTGAAATTGGTCCAGGGGCTGAATGAGAAAATGGCCCTGCCTTTCATCAGCTGGTTGCCTTTGGAGAGAGCACTGAATGGGAGCTTTGTGTGGGTGGAGTTGATCAGGAGTCCGTTGGCTTTGTGGTTGGGTCGGCTTTGTGGACGTTGGGTCGCAACAAAGAGATTGGTTTTTTTTTTTCCAAAGATGGCTCTATAATTTGCGTGTCCTTTTTTGCACATTGCGTCTGTGTACAGACAATACAGTGGGTGTTTTGTGCTCCGATGTTGTGATGCTTTTCTGATTCTTTGAAGATATTCATTGGGGTGGTCGGAATGGTGACACACACACACAGACACACATATGTGCATGCACACACACACACAAATAGGTTTAGATCCTGATACAACAGAGACAAACACACGCACACACACACATACACTTATTCACTTCTCAACCTGCGTCTGTCTCATGCATAAGGATACAGAGATCTGAGAAGGGCTTCCTGTCATTAGAAGTTGTCAGCCCTGTTAGTCAGTATTGTCTGTCTGTGTTATGTCTAAGTCTGTCTCTATTCTCTCTCCTCTGATTAGCCTCCTCTGTTGGTTTCAGTTCACGATCTTAAAATAATATTATACTGCTACAGACAGGAGGTCAATAAGATCTTAGGTATTTCTGAAAAGTTGAGGCTGTCCCTCTAGACTCCTGAACACTGCTAAACTGATCTGAATGGTCTACTTCTTATTTATTTATGTTTAGTTTTAGATTTTTCCTTGGAGTGAGCTACTTTAACATCAATTACCACCAAATTTGTTATGTGGCAATAAAGCATTAGCTACATGTTATCCTGTCTGTCTGTTTGTCTGTCTGCTTGTCTATCTGTCTGTGATATTTTCCCTTGGACACTCTGTAATAATGCATTCCTTTTGTCCCCCTTTGCTTGCTTTCCCACAGCATTGGTACCAAAATCTGAAGCATTTCATCCATGTGTCCTCAAACTGTGGCACTGCCTAATTACCTGTCTGAACATCTGGGCCACTGTCCAATTTGGAAGAGAGTCAAAGAACGGCTCAAGAAGATGTGATAGTGTGATACCAACCTGAGTAACTGTGAAGGGAACTAATGGAAGGACAATGACCCAGGACCAGGGAAAAGTGTGAACTCCAACACATTTGACTTTTAAAGTTGCCCCCCCCCCCCCCCGCCCTTTGTACCATTTTCAAGTGTGTCAGGATGTTACAAGGAAGAATTTAGAACCCAAGATGCTAAACGTATTTACAGGTGGACAAACCAGCTTGAAGAAGTAAATGTCCTGTTATGTATTCCCTCCACCTCTGCTAATAGCACAGATAATGTCAGTAATTAGCTCATCTACCTGGCTGAGTAGATGTTCTAATTACGATCAGCAGGTTAAGTAAATTGGCTAAAACAAATATGTGGCAGAACCTTTACTCTCTGAACCTGGGATGGGAGCCTGTAAATGTACTTCCTGTATTGGTGGGGGTGGGGGTGTGTAAAGCAGAGGTGGGAGTGGAGGCCCACTGTACTGTATGTGTACAGACTGGAAGATGAAGGAGCGAATGATTTCTTCTGCTCGATCAGTGCAGCATATCTGCTCATGCCTGTGTCCGTGATGCCTAGTGTTTGTTCATAGGAAGTAATCTGATATGACGTAGGTAGGGGTTTAGTTTAGCGTAGCCAAGGCCGTGGGTCTAGTTGTAATGTGGAGCCCACTTCAACTCTAGTGTTGTGTGTGCATGCCCTGTACTCTTGAATGTGAGATCAGCAGTGTACGCTGTGTACACAAACACACACAGACACACACAATGTTATGCAAATGTGAGACGTGCACTATGGAGGAAGATTGAAGAGGACTGGCCAAAGGGAAGACAAAATGGGCCAGACTGTTGTACATGAAAGTGGATTTCATTTTTGGGAATACCCCACAAAGGCACAAATTACAGTATCTCTAAGATCAAACAAAATTGACAAAACATGATGGTCTTTAATTCACATTTTAGCATTATTCAACTGCAGAGCTGAAAAGATTTTTTTATCTGCACTCATAAGTCACAGTCATAAGTTCTGGCATTACAATCTAAATGTACTTTTACAGATGTTATCCTTCTATGCAGATTCTAAAAACATTTATATAAGGTATACGAGATCAGTGCACACTCTAATGAACAGGTTATTTCATGGTTTTCTTTCAGAGACAAAAGGCAAGGGAAGGACGCACACTCACAGTGAGCTGCAGGCTAGGACAGATTCTGAACTTCAAAAGATTATAGCCGCACACACCACGTCACCTCTTTTGTTTCGCTTTAATTCTGACGTTTGGAAGTAGAAGTAATGCAGACTGTGTGACTGTATTCTTCTTTCAAAGACAGGAAAAATACACCAGTATTTTGAAAAAATAATTGTACTTGTTACTAGAAGCTTTAATCAATGGAAAGAATAGGACGCCGAGGTCTTTACTGTGGATTTCATTGTGGTCGATACTATAAAAGGACACAAACTGGTCAGAATGCATCATACATGCACTAACAGAGAAGGGAGAAGCTGTAATTGGGGAAATAGAGAAGTACAGCATGTGCCCACATTAAAGTGTGTTCATCAACTCCGGCAATTTACTGAGCACAAAGTCCGTTCAGTTCTCTGTTTAACATCTGCCAGAATTATTTCTTGGACTTTATCAACAGAAACGGAAAGAAGGAAGGCACTCACAGAGTCACAGGATAAATAAATAACCAGTGGCCCTTTTGAACCGTTGCCAAATACTGTATGCTTTTGTTATCGATATTGCACTGATGTAAACATTTAGATCTATTTTAAGATGCTTTCTGAGCCTACGCTTCATGTGCTTGTCACATTCGAAACTGTGAATGTCAGAGCAATGCTACCTGAAATACTGTACATAGTTGTATAAAATGTGGCAACACAAGTATATTGTGTGAAATTATAATCAGTCTGTTTCTAATACCGAAGAGTCATAGTTCTGCTATTGTTTCTTATTGGATGTCTGAAAGCAGTGACCTGCAGGGCTTCTGTGCATTGTCCATTAAAAGACTTATTTTATATTTATTTAGTACTTGCCTTCAGACAGTTTGTAAAAGGTTGCAAAGTTGCTAATTGTAAATATGAAAATCTAATTTGTGGGTTTGGACATTTTGAAGTTCAGTTGAAACCATTTTAAATGTTTAAGGAAAAACATGGAATGTGCCATTTGGAACAGCGCCCTCTTGAGGCCAACCAACACATGAACATGTATTCTAAAAACAAGGCCCAGCCAGTGGCAGTATATAAGTAGTCTGATTGAAAACAAGTAGTATGAGTAGACAGTGTGAATGCAAATGCAACAGGTCAGTTAAGCATTCATGAAAGCTCTCAATTGTTTCCTACAGTTGACATGTTTTGCTTAAGGTAAGACACTTTTCTCTTTTTTTTGCAAAAGGTAAACCTTTATTGACCTAACAAAGAGGTAAAAAATAAACTTTTTGGACAAACCCATCTGTTAGGATGGACATTTTGGTATACGTTTGAACACAAAAGTAAATCAACAAGGACTATGCTTTTTGAACAGTGTGAACATTGTAAATGGCTCTCCAAGCAAGTAAAGCTGGACAAATCTCAAACATAACAGCAATGTTACAGTAACAGACTTTCCCTTCGAAGAAAGACATTAGTATTACTTAATTTCCCATAGTGATATGTGTTTTAAAATCTCAAAATAAACGAGTCCCAAAAGCTTATTTTCAAAAGGCTGCTAAACCTGTGGACTTAAAAACAATAGTAACAGAATTAGCTATTAGTAGTTATTATTAATAAAACAGTACATGAGACTAAGAAAGCCTCTGTCATATTTAGTGTTAAATCTACAGTTAAAATATTAATAAAGACAGACTGTATTAACTCAGTGTTTTAGTCCTAGTATTCCCTAGAGTACAAAAGCAATTTTGGTTTAAGGCATCATTTGTTCGACATACAGTGCATCCCATGTGTAAAGAATATATCGTGAATAGGTCCATAGAAGTAAAACATGATAAATGAAAGAATAGAACTAAAAAAAAACAAAAACAATACATAGCATAGAACGCAGCTCATAATTATTCTGTACAAATGAGTAGTACAGACTGCGTATTCTATAAATAAAATCATTAGAAATAGATACGGACGGGGACAAAAATATAACAGGAGGAAAAACAAGAGAGGCCCTAATTCAGCCTGAAATGTAACTGTCCCAGAGGCCCCTTAAGGCTCATCGCCTGACTCAAAGCAGGCCGTTACACAGACATCTTCCAAACATGTAACCGTGTTCTCCCACTGAGTACACACACACAAAGACATGTATACATATATATGTAAACCTACTGACACACACAAACACCACGTGTATAAAAGATGTCACAGACAAAGATGACAGTGTAACTGAGCAAACAGATGGAACATGATATAGAGTACTCTTAGGACGCTTTATGAATGCTGGACAAGACCGTGTCCTTCCAGGTCCCCACCATGGCTCGCACGCGTCGGCTTCCTTGCCTCACTGAAGTCCTGGACAACGCCCCAGATGCCTCCCTTGGGTTGGAAGTGGAGTATTCTCCTGCCATAACACTTTTGTAATGCTCCACGGCCTGAGACCTGGGGGTGAAGGAAGCCATCTTATCAGGAGAGGAAGTGGAAAACCAGACAATGGCCTCACTCGACCTGGCTGGATGGATGGATGGCTTGACATGACGTCAAACGAGATTAGACGAAACTAGCAAGAGGGCATAGTAGACAGCGAATCGGAAAAACAGCTGGCTTAAGTTTCTTGCTCCCATGAGGTTTTAGTACCGTGACGTTTGGACAGATTAAGCCAGCTGCTTTCCCATTCGATGGCTGTCCTCCTCAGAAAATCTTGTCCAATCTCCTTTGACAACATGTTAAGCCAGCCCACAGTTAAACAGTGAAAGTCGAATGAACTCAATTTAAAAACTGTCTAAAAACCTTCTTGTTCAAATGATTACTTTGTTGCAACAGTTAACATGTAGATATTGTGAGTGTTGTAGACATACATTGTACATCGATTAGGTTTCAAATGATGCATATTTTGACTGGAGCATCTGGCAGGTAAAAACAATGATGTTTGAAAGTGTCAGTTTCCTTTTTAAAGTGTTTTGTTAGCTTTTTTCAGGTAACACTTGACATGAAGTCTGTGTGTTGTCATAAGAGCATGCAATGTCATGCAGTCAGGGTTACACAAGGCAGGCAGAAGCAACCACAACACAACAGCAAACAAGCACATCGTTTTACACATTTCTCAAACATCCAGCAAGACGTTGATCCATGTCTCACAATAACACAGTAAAGTGAGTTGTCCCTGCCCATACACAGAGTATGCAAAATGTTATTCAGGCATCAAAGCCACAAGCTTGTCGATTAGCTTGCAGGATTAAAAAATAGGGACTTTACCTCCAATTTCTACTCGGTCATAAGGGAGTACTTGAACTTGCTGGTGAGGAAAGAAAACAAGTTACAAAGTCTTTTTCAGCTTAAAAATCAAAACTTCTTTTGCAGCTAGATCTCGGATCTTTACCCAAAGTTTCACGTATCACACAGTCCAATGACCAGCCTCACTGTCGTAAGCCTATCAAGCGGTCTTATATCCAAACTGCAAATTAAGTACAGTCGAATTTAAATCTAGGCTGATCCATTCTTGAAGCTGCCTTAGCTGTTGCTTAATCAGTAATGGGAATGGGTGTGTGTGTGTGTGTGTGTGTGTGTGTGTGTGTGTGTGTGTCTGTGTGTGTGAGAGAGACTGGGACAAGAGGGCCTCTGGTGAGGACGGCGGGAAGTAAAAAATGTGTGGAATCTGGGGAGATAAGTGGTTAAGGGGGGCCACGGCACTATGAAGAATGTGGCCCTGGTTTACTCTGCTTCCTGCTCAATCTGATCTGTAGTTACCTCCCCTCTTTCTTCCAGAAAAGCTGTCTTTATGCCTTTTACAAACATTAAGCCCTTCTCCCACATACGCTTTACAGTCCTGCATCAACGAAATGAGGGCAGAACCTATAATTAACCTCCCCTAAAAAAAAAAAACAAACAAAGGCTTATGTTTCATAACAATGTGCGTATTATATTTGAATTATAAATTTAAATCAGTTCATTTAAAAACAAAGGAATGACCATTGCACTAACATGCACAGCTGTTGCTAACGCTATCTAAAATGCCATGTGTTTCTCATTTTTATGAGCCCACCCTTTATACACCCCTAGAGTTCAGCCACACACCCAGAGGTTTCAATTCCTCTGCCGTCACACACACACACAAACACATATTTGAAATCCACTAGGCGGGAAGGCAAGCGAGTCAGTAGACAGGGCCTCTGCTGTGGAAGAACCACATGACCGTTGAGAGAAAACAAGAGGCCAATATTTTAAAATCCAAACAGGAAACCCTCCACATCTGGATTGGAAACAAGGATAACAGGAAGTCTGGGAATAAGTAAGCTCACTGTCTTCTTCAGAGAGTGCATAAAGAGCTGATTGACAGGACGGGAGGTTTTGCCCTCATGCTCGAAGAGACTAGGTTGCGATCATTAGTGGTTTCATTTTATTTTCCTTAATTTCCTGCTAGATGAATAAAATATCTATCTGTATCTTTATTCACAAGCGATAAACAATGCAAACTTACAACTGAAATAAACGTTTAAGTTTACAAATTATAATTATGAATATATATTTTAGTAAGAATAAAACAATGTTCTAAGAATAGTGTTCTGAAGAACGGCAAGGCTGTGTTGAGATATTTTACAGCATAGTAATTTTTTGCCTGCTGCTGATGATGCCAAGAAGACAAGGGAAAAGCCGGTTCTCACGTTCATAAGTAAACACCACTACACCAGTATGCACATACCGTTCGTCTCTGCCGATGACATCATTGAGGGCTTGAGAAAGGCTCTTCAGCTTCCTCAGTCCACTTGACACTCCATCCAGCTCCTGTTCAAACTGCCTGTCATCACAACACACACACACACAAAGGGTTTTTCAGGCTTCCCACACCCGTTGTGGTTCCATACATGCATTGTCCCCTATATACTCTTAACACATCTAGTGCTGCAAGATTTGCTCCCTCCTGAAGACACACACATGTCCTTTTGTAGTGTTCAGTGAATGCACAGACTTTCTTGTGGTAAAAGCACTGGCAGGACATATGCTGCTGCCTACATGTTGTGGCATAGCACAGAAGCAAAACTAGACAAACAGCTACAGTGCTTGCATTGTACTATTACTGCATATACCACAAAGTGGAATAAAATACAACTGTGAGAGGTTAGAGTCTAGAGACCCACCATGACGGCACTGTGTGGTGTGGTTAGTGGGAAAGCATTTGCCTAAAGAAAACTCTGGTGGGTCAAAACATGGTCATGGAATTTAATCACTCAGTAACTTTGTGCCTTTTCACCTTTGTTTTAGAATGTAATAAACCTTTTGGGTGCCATACCAGTGTGCTGACCCAGTTTATTTCCTGTTGATATCCTGCACCTGGCCAAACACATTTACTCTTGGCAATTTTTGTTTAATCGGTGCAGCAGACTAGCTAGACATTGCCGCCTTTGCCACTCTGATGAAGATGGTAACATCAAACCAGTAGTGTGCTGCACCTATTAAAAAAAGTTACAAAAAGGACTCGGCGTGCTCTACTAGTTCTTCGTGGGATGCAGTCTTTGTGTAGAAGTGGCCCAGAGTGTGTTAATTCTGCCATCCTGCTCTGTGACGCACCCAGGCCTGAGCGCAGGGGAACCCCTCTCCTCCCTGTACACATGTACTCTTCCTCACTAGGGCTGGGGTTGCCTTCTTTTTTGGCTTTGTTTCGGAATTTAATAAGCCTTTTGGGAGCTATACCAGTGTGCTGACCCACTTTATTCTTTCATTTATTGCATTGATGTCCTGCACCTGTCCTCACTGGAGAGGGGCGCACGCATGCGCGCGCACACACACACACACACACACACACACAATCATTCACGAGGGGTGTGGTTACCTTCTCCTGCTCAGAGTGTTTGGGGAGGCGAAGGGGCTTTTGAGGGCTGCCATGCGCACCAGCTGTCTGCGGCCGCACCCTGACCTTACGCCCCTCACCGCGTCGCTCGCCTCGGGGGTGCAGGCCCCTCCTCTCCTGGGGGTCTGTTTGGCTGTCGATCTGGGCGTGCGTCTGGCCGCAGACCTAGGGGTGTGCCTGGTGGTGGAGCGCGGTGTGCGTGAGGGCGTTACAGCCGTGCTGGTGCGGCGAGGGGTACGTGACGGGGTGGGCAAGCCGTTCTCCTGTCCCTCGGGTCTTCGGCCAGGTGTGGCCACCAGACAGTCTTCTCGAGACACCTGTCTCTTCTGGAACTTCTGAAAGGGGTGAAGACAAGGGCAACGTGTAGGGCTCAGAAACCAGTGACCTATTCAGTAATGTGATGACTGAAAACATGTTATAGCACCCAGTACTCATGAATGTTTCTTTATTTTACAGGCGTCATGTGAAAAGTGCTGTGTATAATTTCAGTGGAATATACACTAACTAATAGAGCTCAATTACCCACGTAAATACAATCTCCCCATGCACACTGCACTGTGAACGGAATGATCAAACGGTGGAAGAACTCAAACCTGATATGCTCCAGTAATAGAATTCTTTGCAGTCCTAGTCAACTGACGAACCGCCCCTGTCTTCTTGTTGTTTGTCTCGACTGACTCCCATGTTGGATTCTCTGTGTCAGTGACATTGGACTGAACAGACTTCAGTGGAAGTCGTTTGCGCAATGACATACGCAGAGAGTTCAGCGAGCTGGACGTACGCAGCTTTCTGAACTTGTTGGGTGCCACAGGGGAGCTGTCCGGTTCATCCGACTCGTCGAGTTGGGTGTGGACCCGCCACACGCTAGTCATCGCCGTGCCAACTCCAGTCACAAAAGAAGACGTCATGTTGAGGGGCTAACAATGAAATGTAAAGTGATATGAGTTTCTAAAGAATACGTATTTTGGAAGAAAACGTGTCCATAATATACCATACTCGCAATAGCTCAGTTTTGTCCAGACTGCAAAGTGTAGCTTTAAGTAGCCTAACCTTAATCAAATACCAAGACATAGTTAGCATTTCAAAACAATAGCACACATTGATCTGATCTTATTGTTTACGCCACAACAACGACACGAAAAACGTTAGCATTAGATCGGCTATAGTCTTTCCATGCATATCAACATGAAAGGAATTCACTGAACACAGATTTGGTACAGAAGAAAGCTATCCGTAGGGTTGCTGACTAACTTTTACTATAAATAACGTGCAACCAAGTTACTCTGGTTTTCTACTCTGAAATTAGGCTTGAACGATGTCTGATAGGCTTTCTTTGATATTATTAACATAGCAGGTAATCGTTATCTTTTAAACACCAACTGAGAGAGCCTACCTTAATTCCAAATTTCGTTAGCGTTATTGTTCACAACTCTCCGTATGCAGTTACTCCACTGTTTGAATTTGGCGGCGGACCACCCTCGACCGCTCCCCAATCACAGTTGACCCAGCCCCTCTTGTCGGTGATTGGTCACCGAGATACCCTCATCTCGACAATGAAAAGAAGTAACTGCGCTTCACTGCGTTCTAATGTCCATATTGTTATGCAAAGTGAAAGAAGCGCCGATTTCCCATCAACAGTTTACCAACTTTGTTGTTCTTTTCTCAGTGGTCAACATTATATATTGTGGAAATTCCTCTGATTCAAATAATGATGTTAGTTTAATACAAACTGAATAAAACTGAACTAAACCTAAATTATTTCACTACTCTATAATAACACTATTGCAATTGCAAAACCATTTTTAAAATTCTAATAGAGCTCAATTACCCCTCTCTCTCGCACACACGCACGCGGCACACGCACACACACACACACACACACAAATGCTTCTCTTTTGTCTTTGAACTAAATCTCTGTCTTGGGGCTATGACAAAAGATGCCCCACCCTGAGCACCTTTGCTATCTCTATATCCATCTTGCCTTCCACATCACCACCACAAAACTCTCTATTTACAAGGACCTGGTCCCAATCACGTTTTCTATCTTTACAGTATTTCGAGCAAACACATTTAAAATGGCATTATCCTTGACCTTGAAAGTGACCTTGGCAGGTGGTAGTAACACAAGATTTTAATAGGGTCATTCCCCCTGGCACTGCGGAGATGACAGTGGGGACGGGTGTGTGTCCCTGTGTGCCTGCGGGGGAATGATGATGGTGGTAAATGTGTAACAGGTCTGACATGTGCACAGTAGGGTGGCTCAGTAAACACAATCAGTAAAGCACACACAAAAAGGAACAAAACGCACACACACACACACACTCTCTCTCTACACACACACATTCTCTCTCTCTTTTTTCTTCTCTTTCCTCTCTCTCTCCTTCTGTTTCTCTCTCACACACATACACTCTCTATCTCTTTCTCTCTTTCACACACACACACACACACACACACACACACACACACACACACACACACACACACACACACACGCACACACACACACATGCAGACAAGTACAGCCAAACACTGCTTCCTGATTGTTTCACTTTTATTTAAGAGACTGTTTGCTTTGTGCATTAGGAGGCTTTATTTTTAAAACTACTCATAGAGATTCCTCCTGTCAGGAATGTATGTCCCTTGCAGCTTTGGCATGGTGGGATGAGCTTTCAATGTCTTTGTGTTCTGACTCTCCTGATGATCTTGACAAACTCCCGTTCATTTGCAGCACTAGAAAAAAACATGGATTAATATATTTCCTTCAAGATGAATGAAGTAGTCTACTGTATTCTACTCTACTTAGACTTATGCAGTACATGTTATGAAGATGTCATGTTGGTGAAATATATGGTTAAACAAAATGAACATTTTGGTAAATGATATACAGTATGTACTTATGGGTTTCAGTTAACCATCAAAAATTACTAGCTTTAAAATTACACTTTAACCCCTTTAACCACACAATAATCCAAAAGGACATGTGGCATGACAGTTATAATTACGTGAAACGTTACATACTAAGGAAAACAATACCACAACTAGACTGAAGCTATTGGAAGGCTACCCAATATACATATTTTTTAAGTAAGTTTATTTTTTTAAGTGTGTCAGATGTAAATTAAAAGCTGTTAAGTTCATAGGAAATTCTTAGCAACAATCATCTGTGGCTTTGAAGTGTTTTGTTTATCTCTTCAAAGCTGGCATTTTAAAGTAAGAAGGGGCTAAAGATCATAGGTTGTTGTTTATCATTTGAAATATTTGAGGTGTTTGCTTGTTTGTTTTACCGTGAAAATCCTATCCCATCGGGACAAAACGGCGAGTATGGCAGTGCACACAACCACCACTATCCCAGCAATCATTGCATCCCGGGGAAACTTCATGGTTTTATCTGAGGTACAAGGAGAAGAAGACAGAATCTGGTATACGAATTCTGAGCTACAAGTACTGGTGGAAAAGGTGCAAAAATCATCACTTGTGTGGATATAAAAAAGGAAATTAGAAAGTTATGGAAAAATATTTGTGACGTGACCTAGGGTTAACTTTCTTTTTGAAGTTTACTAAGATAACGCCTGCAGTGTTAAGTAATGGGCAAGTCTGTTTCAGATAGGCAAGAGAAAACCTGCACACCTTGGAAGATATTGGAGGTGCCACTATATCATTGGACACTCTGATGAAGGTCTGACTGACCAAAACGTGAGTATATCATTAAAGCTTTTTATTTGCTATTGCTTAAGTAATGCAACCTACCAGTCACTACAAGAGCAGTGACATCCCTCTTGACCTGTAAAAAGCTTGTAAAGACCCTTCTTTACCGAGACTGCGTCCCTTCCTAACAACACTAATCTCTACTAACTCTTTAGGTACCTCATGCTTGTATAGCTCTGCATGTGTAGGGGGTGTTTGTGTGTCTGTAGTGTCCCTGTTCTGGGAAACTTGGCACATGGCACATGTACTGTATCTCCTTGTGTGTATGTGGGTAGTCTGTTTACTCTGTGTTTGTCGACATATGCTGTTAGCTTATTATGTCCTCCTTTTGTAAGTTGCTTTGGATAAAAGCGTCTGCTAATGTAATGTAATGTAATTTAAGTATACCAACCAATAATTGTGACCCGGAAGGATTTGGTTCTCTTGCCCTCCGCAGGTGAGTTGGCCACGCAGCTGTAGAGGCCCTGGTGGAGCTCTTGTTTCAGCCTGGACGCGCTGAGGCGTGCCGTGACCCCGTCGTCCGTGGTGGTGTAGCGCCCCTCCGACAGGTCCAGCACCTGGCCGTCACGATGCCACACCACGGTGACGGGCGGGTTGGCGCGAGAGTCGCAGGACAGGGTCATGTCACTCTCCTCCTCCAGGGACAGCTCCTCCGTGCCCGACAGCTCAGGGGCGTCTGCAGGAGAAAGGTCAAAGGTCAGAGATCTTGCTTGAAGGTACATATTTCGCTGTCACTAGTTACACTAGCCTGGTAAACCAGCCCCTCGTACTTCACTTTGTTTTGTACAGAGGATCCGGCTGTGCTGAATAGAAAAATGTTTTCCTTCCTGCAGGTGTGGAAATTTTAAAAGATTGGATCTGACTTTACCCAAACATTAACGTGGAGGAAGTTACAAAGCTTTCCGTAAACTTACGGACTCACGAACACTCGCTCTGTGCACTGATTTGGCTAGGCAGGATTCTGCCTACAACCGACGCTCTGAATGATACCAGCGCCAGACCTCTGTACAAAACGTCTGGATGTAAAAAAAACTTATATTATATAACACAGTTGAATAAATTCTAACTACTGTGATATTTTTGCAGTAGATTTGTGCTCATCTATACAAGATCAAGGATTAATCTTTTAATTAAACTATCACTCTGTGTTACGTTTTTATCCAAGAGACATTGCTCCTCATCAGTAAAAAAAATGCTTTCTAATTTCCCCTTCCTTCACGTTCTTAATGCACTGGTCCTGTGTCCTTCCTGAGCAGATGGTAGATGGCCGTCTACCCCGCTCTCCCTCCCTCCATCCCTCTGATACTCACAAGTCACCTCCAGCGTCACCGAGCCATTCAGCGCTGCGTTGTTCTTCAGCTGGCACAGGAAGATGGCGCCGTTGTCCTCCCTAGACACCGGCTGCACACACAGCCTGCTGTGCTCTATGCGGTTGCCCTCCTGCAGGGCCACTGGCAGCCCGTTACGGAACCACTGCAGCTCCTGGCCAGCAGAGGGCGCCGAGCAGGAGAGGGACACGGTGTGATTGAGCCTGGTCTGAATGAAGCCCCCATTCTCCACCGGTGGTTCTGATCCCACAGTCACAGCTGCCAGACAGACAGGGGCAGTAAATCATGTTAGAGGGAGAATCAGTGGAAGATGACCAGAGATCAAGTGTTGGATTTTTCATTTCGTTACACTTTTTCATCCGGTTCACTTCATTTCTATTTGTGGTCCTGTGTGCACTCAGAAAAAAGCAGCAAAGTATACTGCCACTGTGAATGGTAAATAAACAGAGTCCCTTGGACTAAAACACTACTTTAGACATGCCTCAGAAGCACCGAGAAGAGTGTGAATTTAATTCGGCTCTTAAGTTCAAACATCAACAATATTTACCTACAATGATAACTGCACCTTTATTTGACACAAAAACAGACATTTCTGATCATTATATCTTTCTTTTTCTGCTGTCATGAATAAAACAATGTATGTTGGTAAAGACAGGATCTTAAAGAGCATAGACGGTCAACACACATGACTTTTTCTTTCACTTATTATAGGCAGGATTTTTGTTTGGCAGAAATGACAAAGACTGAAATTGGAATCACATTATTTGTTTGATGCAACATTATGCTCACTCTGTCTTGATAGAGGGATTTCTCAACACACGCTACAGTCTGCATATGGTGGATTAGAAGGCCTTACCTTCTGCTTTAAAGGAACAATGAACAAGGTAAGCAAAAATGGCTGTCCATATCACTCCCATCCTTACTGCAGAAGAAGCTTCAATCCTGGATAGTGGATACAGTAATAGACAAGGTATTGTTTCACCTGGGAAACTGAATTTATTCAGGTATGCCCTTTAAAAAGACAGCCATGAACACATTCAATCTGGTTAAGAATCATCAATATGATTAAACAATGTGTATTCTGAATCCTGCCTTCTTTTATTGCTAAGTATATAGCTCAGTTGTGTACTGTGCACCATAGCAACCATCCTACCAGATCTAGTGCTCTAATGTTACCAGGGAAGTTGCTTGTCCGTTGCTTTACCCATAGGTAAAGTTAGCCTCTTTTCATTAAATGACAAACGTTTATGTACGACATATTCATTAAAGCCTTCTGTAGCTTTGACTCCCTAGTTTTTTAGGATTCCCCCTGTTACAACAAAACAGTGCTTTTTCATTTCTATATAACCACTATTGTTTTTTAATTTGTTAAAGAAACAATGTGGTGATCAATTATTAAAAAATGTAATAAATGTAATATATACATATAAGAACATAAGGCAATGTGAAGTAGAGCTAGAGGCTCTAAAAGTATTCTCACCGCGTTCTGTGTGATGATTGTCCAAAAGTTGCTGTGAGGGATCCAAAGGTTGGTCCTGACTCTTAGAGAAAAAGACCCAGAAGCCTGCTGCACACATTTAAGTACACCAAGTGCTTTTTATTGCATTTCCCCAGCGCAATAGTCACCTTTCCTCTATCACAATTATAGGCTGTTCTTTAGGTGCGCATTGTGCAAACGTCGTTAAGATTAATGTTTTAGTGCCTCTGGCTTCCTTGAGAGAGCTTCTTCTTGCATTTAGGAGCTAAGGTAAACATTACAAAGATGGCACATTGTGTTGTAAAATGGGATGCACTGAATCACACTGCAGTTGGCATTGACATTCCTTTGGACATGATAACATCACAAATCACTCAGAAGATCTATAGTGTTGTAACGGTGTGTCTTTGGGAATCTAAGACAAAGAAAGATGCTTTTTGTACACTCAATAAAGTCAAATCTTTATGTATGCTTATATTTGCCTATGTTTACATTTTTCAAATCGCAAATTGTGCAATTAATTAGATTAAGAGTTTGCTATGTAAATATTCAAGAAGTACAGTATTAATCAGTATTCTAGTATTCATGGCTTCGGGTGTAACTCAAAACACATAACTTACTGGAACAGAAACAGCTAAAATGGATGTCTGTTTTGAGTGTAGTACTGGGGAAAGCATTTGGCTTAAGGCACTGCAGAATATGGTTTGTTTGTTTTATAAGGAGATGTTTACATGAAGTTTGAATAAGATGACATCTTCATTAAGATTAACAACACAAACCAGTGTTTTCATTTGTGCCAACAAGCTCTAGGATTGCCTCTTGAACACCTCAAGTGTGCTATTGAGAGCAGTGTGCAGTGGAATGTGAGTTACCACAATAAGTTGCTATAGACACAGCCCAATTACCATAAGTTTGAGCTAGCACTTCTTTTATAAGAATGCAAGGGCCCTCCTACACAACAATGGTAAGAATGCTTTAGACTGAGGAGTCCTGGAGCTTTCAACTGTTGGTCCTTTCTAAATAATGCATATAAGCAACACACTGGCTGCTCTCTTGTAGTAAATAACAATGATTTATTCACTCGTTTATTCATCCATCCATTCATTCATTCATTCATTCATTCATTCATTCCATCTTTACTTATTTATTTTAACTGAGCATAAGTCTCTTCTACAGCAATGGCCCGAGGTTAGTAGAATATTCTATACAAATCTGGACTGCAGAACACTAAAAAAAACAACAAACAAACAAAAGGAAAACATGACACAAGAAAACATCTACTGTCAAGGTTATAATATAATAATAAGAATGACATGCATATATGGATGGCAATACATACATATGTTATAATTATTGTTTGGCATTCCATGTTTGTGGAACACAAAGCTGTGAAGCTGTCTTCTTAGGCCAGCACAAATGACTCACAGAGCCTTAATTTGAAGTAACCTAATATGCTCCCTTGTCAGGATTCACTTAGCTAGACCATTGTGATGTGGCTTGTGAAATTAACAGTAACAACATTTTGCCTCATAAAATGAACTCAAAATCTTCATAGACATGGCGTCCACTGTGTATGTGTGGATGGTATGTTGTGAGTACTGCGTTTGTCCGGTTTGTCCAGTAGATAGCAGTATGTTGGCATGATGTTTGTCTAAAGTTCGTGTGCGCCACCTAGTGGTCCGTGCTCTAACTTGCTTTGCTGTCATACGGGCAAGTTTAGGCCTCTCTAGAGTCCTGATTGCGACCTAATTTTTCAATGGTACGATCAAATAAAATCTGAGGTCGCACCGGTATGACCAGCCGTTCGATGAATAAAAAAAGAATATGCAAGACTGGACGTCTGCCTGTGGCTTAGCAACAGACACACATTAGGCCCATATCGTGGTCTAAACGAATCAAAGATAGTGAAGGGCGGGACCCTCCTCTGACCGGCCTTGTTTCAAATATTCATGTAAGTGCGAACGTTTGAAAATGCATATGCTGCAGTCAGATAAAGAGTACCCCAAGCTAGTCAGATAAACAGTGGCTGAGGAGCCAAGATGAAAACGATTGAAAACTTTTTCATCAAGTTAAGGCCTGAGCCGTTCGAACAAAACGCTATTTGTAACGCAGTCAATATTCACAAACATCGTTTATGACTTGATTGACATTAGTTGCAGGCGCTCAATTAACTTTTGATCTGCACTGCACGATAGCCAATTTCATAGGGGGCTTAAAACTTGTTTACCAATTTTATTTGCCGGTCTCATCAGTAATCAGGTTTCCATACAACTTGTAAATGCGAGTTCAGTTATGTGAATAAGAAATTCGTACCTGCAAACACAAACACAGTTTAAAAGGTGCGTGATGGGCATGTCCATATGAATGCTCAAAACTAGAACAGCTGTCTCCTCACCCCAGAAAATAAATCTTAAACAGTCTAAAAGTGTCCTGTCATATTTGTCCAGTGTGCATGGGTTGCCTGTAAGTGTCATACTTTCGTTTGATAGCATGAGCAAACTCCCAACACTGGCAATACCATTCATCTCCTTGTAAGAGAAACCAAACTGAAGATAATTCTATGAATTCACGCATGCTATCCTGTTACTGCTTGTGGCTACTGGAAGGGGCAGTAGGCTATCGCCTGAATGTGGATCATCTAAACCACCAACATTAACCTTTTGTTCCGAGATATTAGGAATCATCCCTTATTACTATTCTGTGGTTAAACATGTGACTGCATTAAGATTCATGGCCAACTTGTGTGATTTCATAAAGACATAGAAAGTGATTCTTTTACTAGTCAGGTTAAATAATTTGGCGGGCTTTTGAGAAAGTACCTCTTTGAGTAAGTTGTGTAATTCCGTTTCAAATAAATAACTTTATGTTTACCAGATTGTTAATCAAACAAGATTGCCTACTTTTTAAAATATAAGTATCTCTGCTAATTTTGTGTAAAACTCTCTTCCTTCTCACCTCCATCTGATTTGCTTTCCTGCTGCTCTTCCTCTGTCCATTATCCCCTCCTGATAAGACCTACGTGGCAGAGGGCGAAGTTCCAGACCTCACTCACCCCCTGACAGGTTCTCAGACAGTTGTTTACAAGGACATCATATACACAGCAGAACTACACAAGCATTTAGACCCATTGACACTTTTCACATTTTATTTTAGCATTATGCTAAAGTTGTTGAAATCATTTAAATCATTTTACTGCTACAAGGTAGGCCTAATGGACATGTGAAAACATCATATTCAGTTTTATTAAATATAAGTTGTTGGTTTTCTTTTATTTGCAGAATATGTTGTCATATATCCTATGGACTGGACCTGGGAGGAAAAACCCACATAGCCTGCACATGGACACTCTCAGTCTGGCACACAGCATGTAATTGAGGTTGTGGAGGGACTTAAACAAATACAATGAGTGCCGTTGCCAAAGCATGTGCTGTGTCACTGGGAGTAAATGTTATCAGAAAGGAACTCCGGCGCGGATGAGGCCCTCGTCTGGCTAAGGTATGGACCAGACCACTAGCAGTCTGGGAGCCAACGTGCTTCAGGGTTGGACACTATCTCTGGTGGCAGCTCTGTATCAACAGTTGTAGAGTGGGTAGGGTGACTGCTCGTGAAAGAGAGAGAGAGAGAGGGATCAACTGGGCAAAGGTTGAGTACGATGTGCAGTGGCTGACATGAGGCTGGAGCTGCTCTGAAAACCCTATAAGGCATTTAGTAGACAGCCATGTCTGAGATGGAGTGAACTGAAGTGTAATCACCTTACTACAGAGATCGCTATCATGTCTGTCAGTTAATGAAGCCCTGACGTTGCCACTTCATGCTTTTTAGTGGAAGGTTGTAATGGAAGTATTAGAGTAGAGATACTTTATTTATACTGAAGGAAATTAAGGTGCAGTTCTATCAGTAACGAGTTGACTTTTGTTTTGTTTTGTGTTTTGCAATATTTGGCTGGGAGAATGCTGTGCTAGGATCAAGGCTATGGCATGTAAGCAAAAATCCGTATCAGTCAAAACAAACAGACAGATCAACATTACACCCAACAGAGAGTATTCTGAGTGAAAAAGCATGAAAAAAACGTACTGGGGGAGGAGCTTCATAAAGAACCAATGGAGGAGGCGCATTTGAAAGCCCTAATGAATGTGTGAGGTGAAGAGGTGAGGGAATGGCAGGTTGTGTAACTCTGACACAGGTACAGCAGTACATCATATGAAGACAAAGGTCAGGTCACTCAGTCATCATAAAGAATGTTTGAGAGCTATTCTTCTTCTGCCACCCTAAAAAAAATTATTTTCTTTTTCCAATTTATTGTGTAATGGAAGACTAATAACACCACACAACAAAAACATGAGCCTTTGCTGTTTACATAGGCATTCCTGATAAGATTACCAACATTCGATTGCTCACAGTTAGCACACTGGTAGCTTGATCCAAAAAAAATCATGTCAACATGTATGTTGACAATCAGCTCACACTAGATCAGCAGAGCTGAGTGTAAATTTTGTTCCGCCGACGTTAGGTTTATTGTGCTTTTTTTTTTTTTTTTTTACTATCCCTCCGATCCTGCCCCTCACGGAATACCCAGCTTCGCCCTCCACCACTGGGTCAGAAAGTTCATATTACGCAGGATGTAAGCAACGATCTAGAGGGCAGCATTTGTTTTGTGTGATTGGAGAAACTGACTGTGGAAGAAGACTCGTTGTCTATATAAGGAAAACACAAACAGCGTATGTGTCAGACACATAGACTGTATATAAGAACAGCATGGCAAGAGGACGAGCTAGGAAGGGTAAGCCATCGAGCTACCTAAAGCAGCTAACTCTGGAGCAGAGCATGAAAGGTTTGGGGTGCGCGCCGCCCACTAGCTCTACCCAAATCACACTGTAAACCCGGATAAGTTAATACAACTCAAAACTTTTGATGTAACTGATTACGTCAATAGTTTTGAGTACATTAACTATATATTTTAATTAAAGTTAATTTAAAAGTTTAAGTACATGAATTTTGTACTTAAACTTTTAAAGTTCAATTTTTTGTTAATGTACTCAAAACTATTGACGTAATCAGTTACATCAAAAGTTTTGAGTTGTATTGACAATCCGGTTTTACAGTGCACGGAAAACGCGCAAGCCAGAGGGAGAAGACGGGGGACGAGACGAGACACGCACACACAGAGGGGGAGAGCTAGAAGCACTACAGTTATGACATAGTGTACTACTGTATATAAATAGCTGCTAGAAAGTCTAATTTTTGCCTTTGAAATGTTTACACAGTGTTTCCCATGAAGTGTTGCCTTTATCTGTGCTTTACATGTATATGTAAATGAAATGCCAAAGAATCTATGAAATGTACCTCTCGGTTGTATAAATACATTTGTATTTTTTTATTTATTAAAAATGTTGCCAGTGTTATTTTTGGTGCAGTATACAATGGGATTTTCATAATGTTTGAGATGTCTCTGAAGCAAAAACAATTATAATCAAAGACATTTTCTGCTTGGAATGTGGCTTTTTACAAAAAGCCAATTTTCTCAGTATTTTGGTCAGAAATCAGCATTTTTAGTTAAACCCACCCATGTTCTGAAGACAATTGCTAAAGAATGGAAAGAGATACAGACAAACAGGTTTTTTTCTGATGATAAAGGAAAGTCTGAAGTTTCTTTCGCTATGTTTGTTGTTGACATGGACATAGAACTCAATTTTCTGTGGGTCTTGAAAAAACACTGAAATGCTCAAAAAACCCTGGAACTGGGACGTGGCCAACTTTGAAAATGGCTGGCACTGAATGAGTTAAGAGAGCTTGATCTTTCTCTTTCCGTCCCTCCCTCCTTCTCTCTCTTTTTTTCTTTCTCTTTCCTGGAGTGGCTGCATGTTATTTAATCAGTAACCCTGCTGTTTTTTTCCCACATTTTTTCTTGTGTTGTGTGTATTGGTGCAGGCTGTATGAGGGAGTGTGTGCATGCGAGTGTCAGAGAGTAAGTGGCAGAGCGTGTGCGATATTGTGTGTGTGCGTGTGCGTGTGCATGTGTCTGTGTGTGTGAGTGTTTACCCCTTTGTGCTCCTTAACTTTCTTCAGTGGATTGACAGCAGGATCTGTGCCACTGCAACACAGTATCTCTCTGTCTCTCTCCCTCTCTCTTTCTTTCTTTCTTTCTCTCCTTTTGCATTTGTCTCACGAGTGAATGGATAACACAGAGATTTCGTTGTCGGGAGGGCAGCTGGCCGCTGGGCAGCTCACCGAGGAGACGGCGGCCAGCAGGAAAGTGTTTTGCTGTGGCTGGCTGAGGCGCCTGCTTCCCCTGGCCTATAGAGAGGAGCTCTACCACGTCGTACGCATGGCAGGGCCTCTGGTGAGTGTTGGAAACACACACACACACACATTGTACTGCACTACTTGGATTACTTCCTGCACTAAAGGACTATTCCATGGACACTGGTCAACCTACACTATCCTACACTATCCTGGACAACATTGTTCTGCACTGTTTTTGCATTACCACTTATTACTTGCACTAAGGACTATTCCTCAAACTCTGGACAATCTTATTGTCACTTGAATCTGTTTCACTTGGATTATGGCAAGGCACCTTATAATGACACTTCTTAGTACCCCCCCTTACCCATTTAAGTGAATGTTGTATGTATGCTGATGTGTGCAATATGGTGATTTGTTTTGTAATGTGTATTTATTATGTGTAATGTGTATTATGTGTATGCTACGAGACACCTTAATTTCCTTCGGGATCAATAAAGTTACTCTACTCTACTCTACTCTACTCTACTCTACACACACACACACACACACACACACACGGGGCGGGGGGGCAAACACTAGGGCTGTTATGATACCATTCACTTGCCCCCAAACACAGAGACTCTTATATTACAGCTCTGATCAGCAGGGGGCTGCTTGGACGCACAAGCGAGTGTGGGCGGGAAAGCAAAAGAGGTCCCTTCTCTGGAGACAGACACAGGAGACGAATGGATGAATCAGTCAGAGTACCGAACAAGTGCTGATTGAGTCCAAAAGAACAGAACTTGTCTGAATGTACAACAGGACTAAATAGTATTGCATCCACATTAAGTTTTCATGATTTTTTTGCCTCTTTGCAGTTACCTTTGTGAAAGTATAGTTAAATTGTTGCTAGTGGGATCTGATTACTCTTTGCATGTGTGTATTTGTGTGTGTGTGTGTTTGTGTGTAAGACAAAATTGTTATTTCACACTGAATTCCTGATTTCTTGGTGCTTAGGTCTGTGTGTGTGTCTGTCTGTTCATGTTCAGTTCATCTCCCGCATCCTGAACTTCCTGCTGTCGTTTGTGGTCACCATATTCTGTGGTCACCTTGGAAACGCAGAGCTGGCTGGATATGCGTTGTCCTCAGCGGTAAATATTCCCGTGGCGCTCTTGCGAGTGGACATGTGCTGGTGTCTGCTGCTTGTGCTACTGCTCCACATGTGGTCTCTTTCATATCCCTACATACCCATATCATATATAATATTCATATCCAATATGCCCATTAAATCACGCATGCGTGTCTGACCTGGTGAAGAAAGCTGTTAGCTACACCTTGGCCCTGAGTTCAGTTTGTTTATAAGCACAGACACTGGTAGAAACTTACAACTTTACCACACTTGATGTTGCAACAAAGGTAACGTCTTATCAGACAATGCCAGGCATTTTAAACCTCCCAGTCGTGTTTACACCTGAACAGAGGAGCTTGCTGACAGATGTATAGTTGCTAAAACACTGATGCTCATGTTCTCTTTCTGTCATCCTTGCTTTCCCCAGGTTCTGAACTGCATCACAGTTGCTACGGGCTTAGGCCTCGCTCTGGCCTGCGATACACTCATCTCTCAGGTACACTCACTGGGTCCGCCTACGACTCCCTATTACACTAGGAAGGTTCCATCGGGAGGATAACAGGCAATTCTGTGGAGCTTGCCCAAAATACTTTCTTAAATTGATATGAAGAGTTCAGATGCAAAGCCCTCCAAGTCCAATTTCCAGAAATATATTTATATAATTTTTCATTACTTTATTGTCAGTCCACCTTCAATTTGATTGATTTGTTTTTACTTGATAATACTGTTTGAATAGTAGTTTGATAGAGATTACTTGGAAATTATTATTAAAACAACTTAATTTTTGTATATTTCTAAAAAAGGCCTTTGCATCTACTTATTGCAAAACAACCCCAGTACCCATTACAAAACAAGTTACAAAATACTGATATAGTGCATGGTGCTACAGGGATGGAGAATAATGTACAGCGGCTCAGCACCTCTGTCTGTGGTGTCAACGTCCTTGTGGTTAGGTGGGCAAGAAGATAAAGGTGGGCTTCTATCCAAGTGGGACATGTGCTCAGATCTGGTGCTTGGGTAGGCCACAAGAAGATGTCCTTACACAGTAGATTAGATGAAGGCAGCAGTTGCAAATATTTCAACCTTCAAAAGATGATAGAAAGTGAATTCCAGCTGTGAGTTTTCTAAATGAATGTGACGTGCATGCATGTGCGTGGTTGTGTGTGTGTATATGTGTGTGTGTGTCTGTGTGTTTGTGTGTGTAAAAGTATTGTGACACCTGGACATCACACTAATAAGAACTTTTTGCGCATTACGATAATATGGATTTAGTCTCCCCTCCACATTGTTTGCTACAAGAGCCTGTGTGTGATATTACCACTCAGTCGCAATTCTTTTATAGGTTCCTCGAATGTTTTTTGGTAAGTTTGGTGTGGAACAACTCCACAGATCCCTGTTGTTAAAGAAGATTTCTGGAGAGAACTTGGGGTATATATTGCAGCATGATAAGTTTAAATGGGGAACAAAACTATACAAGTCACGCTGCACACAGTCTGTTCAGCCTCCTGCCCTGCATAAAGAGGTACAAGAGTCTCTGCTCCCGCACCACCAGACTCACGAACAGGTTCATCCACCAGGCCGTGAGACTGCTGAACTCTCTCCCCTCCTCACCCTCACCCTCAGCCCCAGCCAGAAGGAACACCAGGCTGGCAGGAGAAGTCTAGGGACTCTCACCCCCCCACCTTACCTAAACTGAGACTCTGCATATGCAAAATTGCACACACATGCTGCTTTTATATTTATATTTTTATTGCACTAGCCATCACTTTTACAACAACAACTACCTCTAAATGCACACACTCAACGTTGTCTTGTCTTGTCTCGTCTTGTCGTCTTGTCTTGTCATACCTGGTTTAGTTTTAGCAACACTAGGTAAAAGTAGCCTTAAGCTACTGCACTTTATTTACTTATTTATAATAACTTAGCTTAGGATTTGTCTTGTCTTGTGCACTTGCACTTTACTGTTGTTGTTGTTGTCTATGTAAACGCATAGGATAGTGAGAAACGTAATTTCGATTCCTTTGTATGTCAAGTACATGTGAAGAAATTGACGAATAAAACTGACTTTGACTTTGACTTTGACTTTGCTAATCTGCTGCTTTTTGCCCCCAACACACACTGACAAACGGGGGGGATGCTTAGAGTCTCGTTACTGTAATAGTTTAAATAGCCATTTCTTGTCAAGCTATATGCCCTTGGCACTGCCATTGTGAGTCTTTCGGAAGCACCGTTTAAAAGCAGTCAAGCTTAGAATGCAACAGATTAGCATCGTTTTCCTCCCCAATAAATGTTCAAAGTTGCTATCATGTTGCAACTTCATGTTTATTTTACACTGTATTTTTCCTTTAATGATGAAAATCTGAAAGATGTGATCTTGAAGCCAGTTTTAAATCATTCCCACAGACACACTCCACCATCCTGTGCCAAGCCTGTCCACAGGAGTGGAAGATGTTATAGTTGCAAACTCGCCTAAGTATTTGGAATGGAATGTCCAGGTGTTCCAATACTTGTGGTCATTTAGTGCACAAACACACACAAATGTATGTATGTATGTATGTATGTGTGTATGTATGTATGTATGTATGTATGTATGTATGTATGTATGTATGTATGTATGCATGTATGTTTGTATGTGTGCATGCATGCATGTGTGTGTGTATGTGTGTATGCATGTATGTATGTGTGTATGCATGCATGCATGCATGTATGTATGTATGTATGTGTGTGTGTAAGTGTGTATGTGTGTGTGTGTGTATGTATGTATGTGTGTATGTATGTATACATGTATGTATGTATGTATGTATGTATGTATGTATGTATGTATGTACTATGTAGGTATGCATGTATGTTTGTATGTGTGCATGCATGCATGTGTGTATGCATGTATGTATATATGTATGTATGTATGCATGTATGCATGTATCTATGCATTTATGTTTGTGTGTGTGCATGCATGCGTGTATGTGTGTGTATGCGTGTATGTATTTTTTTTGTGTGTATGCATGTATGTATGTATGTAGTATGTGTGTGTAAGTGTGTATGTGTGTGTGTATGTATTTATGCATGTATGTTTGTATGTGTGCATGCATGCATGTGTGTATGTGTGTGCGCGTATGTGTGTATGTATGTATGTATGTATGTATGTATGTATGTATCTATGTATCTATGTATCTATGTATATACATTTGTATGCATGTATGTATCTTACTGTCTTGTGTATAGACCTTTGGCAGTGGGAACCTGAAGCGAGTAGGTGAGATTCTGCAGCGAAGCACGCTGGTCCTGTTGCTGTTCTGCATGCCATGCTGGGCCATCCTCATCAACGCAGAGACCATTATGTTGGCCATGCGGCAGGAACCAGCGGTGGCCAGGTGAGGGCGCTGTAACACTCAGGCACAGCTATGACAGGTCTTACAATCACTATTGCTATTGGTGTTTAAGAAAAGGATGTGTTTATTTTCCGTGGAGCAACCATACAAACAGTAATATGCAGTAATCATCTTCATAGTTTAGCTGTGAAACAGCTCACACCTGTGTGCATTTGGTACTTGCTCTGTTGCAGGATAACTCAGCTGTATACCGTGGCAGCCATTCCTGCTGTTCCAGTAAGTCTTGACTGTTAAACTCTAATTGATGACAAAGAAAGTTTAAACAAACTTCTCAGTTCCAATTATAGCACTTTTGTTACACATAACAAACACAGAGCATAATGTTTCCTGCTGTATAGGTTCATATATTAATATGGGACAAACATGTAATTGTCTGTATCTTCTTTTCTCAAGGTCATGTTTCTGCATAAGTTGCAGGTGTCCTACCTACAAAATCAGGTAGAATATGGCACTGTATCTTTTGCTTTTTATTGCTTTTATAGTACATCGGTGTAAGGCTACATAAGTGAGTATAAACTTGATGAGCAACCTGATTTCAGAGACAGTAATCCAGTACCACATATTTGTTCCAGCCATGCATTAACTCAAGCCAGTTCAAATGGTTAACCAGTGAAATCAGCTGTATTAGGTGCACAGGTAGAACCAGGTGATTTGGAATATGTTGAACTAGACTGTAGCTTCTGAATCCAGGTTGTCCATCACTGCTTGTTCTAAAAGGTATAACCAATCTGTGAACATGTGAAAAGTAGCATTGGTGTTTTGTTTATGTACAGTGCCACCCAGTGTTGGCTTTGTAAAGTGTTTGTGTTAGTGACTTGCAAGCAAATGCAGAGGTACTGCGTGTCTTCTGGCTACTCTAGTCTGCTTGTGACATAGGGCTTCAGTACTACACAAGCATAAAAGATAAAAGTATTTACATCTGAAGGTATGCGTAAGTAATAATCTGAAGCACTTTAACCACAACTGAAATTTGGAGAGATGTGCAGCTTTACCTTAAATATGAAGCACTTAATTCACGGGTAAGCACTGAAACCTGTTTTTTACTTTTTACCCAGGGCATTATCTTGCCCCAGATGTATACAGCTGCTCTTACCAATGTCATCAACCTTGCCACCAACTACATCCTCGTATCAAAGATGGAGCTCGGAGTAAAGTAGGTGTTCTACGTGTAACAGATTTAATCTGCCTTGTGTAGAATCAATGACGAGGCGGGAATTCCCAGTTTTAATGATGGCAATCACTTGCACGGACAAGACAACTGGGCAGGGCATGACCTATGTCATTCCTGATTTAGGAGAGTTTACTATGGAAAAGAGTTGAAGGGCTACGACGTCAGTTTGTACAAAGACGCTTTTGGGATGAAAAAACAATAGAGAAAGGAGACGAAAACCCAATGCACTCTTTTTATTAAACTAAATTAGAACATAATTCGGCCACAACATAGGCCTTTTTTAGGGCTTGTCCTAATACCTACAGTAGTATCACCTGCTTCCTCTCACATCCCCCTCACAGGGGCTCCGCTGCAGCCTCCAGCCTCTACCCAATCGTCGAGTTCCTGCTGCTCTTTGGGTACATCCACTGGAAACAGCTTCATGTCAAGACATGGGCAGGTAAGCCGGACCACATTTCAATACTTTTACAATAAAACAACAATAAAAACAAAATCACAAACACACACACACATTTTTAATACTTTTATTTAGATCTTGACTGAAGGAAATCATTACAGATCCAAACACTGATGAAAGTACATCATAGTAATAGTTAGGCTTGAACAATCACAAAATGTCCTGTACTATAAATTGCCCTATATTGTTGATTAAGGGTAGACATGGCATCTCCTTGGGGGTGTCTACCTCTGTTTGGAAACTAGCAAAAGCATTCACACATGCACACTCCGATAAACTCAAAATGTAAAAAGTAGTTTTGTACTTAGTTTAATAAGAAAAACACAATTCGTAGTTGTTTAGACCAAGTTGTTTGTGTGTGTGTGTGTGTGTGTGTGTGTGTGTGTGTGTAGGTTGGTCCAGTGCCTCTCTGCAGGAGTGGGGCTCCTTCATGAAACTGGCAGTCCCCAGCACCTGCATGCTCTGCTTCGAGTGGTGGATCTATGAGATCGCAAGCTTCCTCGGAGGTGTGTGTGCGTGCATGCGTGTGTGCATGTGTGTATGTGAGAGAGTTTTTGTACTGTTTTTTTCCCCAAGTCAAAATCTATGGATTTTTAAACTCGTTTCTACTTATATTTCTATTATTAATTTTTTTCTTAGGTATGTTCGGCGAGGTGGAACTGGCAGCACAGCACGTTGTGGGGGAGCTGGGGACAGCAGCTTATATGGTATGTAGCTCCCTCTGGAGCTCTGCTTCCAGGGAACAGTTACTGCCCCCTGACCGACTGTCACTTGACCCGTTACAATACATAACTCTATGCTAGAGTGTCCATAGATAAGTTAATGACACACTTGTGGAGAGGCTGTATATTGGCTGTGAATTGGTTGATGGTGTGTAGATTTTATAACAAAGTACAAACTTTAAAACCAGAGTTGTATAAAGTACAAGTAGAAGTACTGTTTTGGATGTAATTACAACACAAGCAGTACGGTACTACGCAGTTGCAACTGCATAATACCATACTACCAGTGTTGTAATTACATCCAAAACAGTACTTTTACTTCTACTTTATACAACTCTGTTTAAAACCCACAACTTATAAGCTTCTTGAGAAGCAGATCGAGTCAGTTGACTGAAGTTCAGCAGCAGGACACACACCACAGTCTGTACACTGTAAACCCGGATAAGTCAGTACAACTCAAAACTTTTGATGTAACTGATTACGTCAATAGTTTTGAGTACATTAACTAAATATTTTAATTAAATTAATTTGAAAAGTTTAAGTACATGAATTTTGTACTTAAACTTTTAAATTAACTTTAATTGAAATATATAGTTAATGTACTCAAAACTATTGACGTAATCAGTTACATCGAAAGTTTTGAGTTGTATTGACAATCCGGGTTTACAGTGTAGGACATCAGCACCCCTACCCCTGAAGAGGAAGAACAAGGTACAGCAGAGCAACCTGAAACCAGCACATCTCGCCCTCCAATAGAGAAGAAGATCTTAGGGCGAAGGCCATTAGTCAAGTTCCTGCAAAAAAAAACAACCTGGTTGACACATCAATCCAAAAAGCAGGCATCTCGGGCTTCTCAGGATGTGTGGCGCACGCTAGCGTCATCTGGCACCAAATCCAGCTCGCCAAGAAGGAGGGGGCAGATCTTCATGTGGTATTCCTAGACCTTGCAAACGCTTTTGGCTCGGTCCCTCATGACCTCCTGTGGACAGCCTTTGATCACTTTAGAGTCTCACCAGCCCTTACAACCCTGGTCAAGGCCTACTTCCAGGACATCCAGCTCTGCGTGTCGACAGCAGAGTACACCACTGCATGGCAACATCTGGAAGTGGGAATCATGGCCGGTTGCACCATCTCCCCACTGGCATTCACCCTGGCCATGGAGGTCATAATACGGGCTTCTCGATGGAAAACTACAAGAGAATATCGAGCGGGCTCGCATGAAGATCAAGCCGAGAAAGTCCAGAAGCATCTCCATTGTCAAGGGGAAGCTGGCAGAGCACTGCTTTCACATTGGCGATGGACCCATTCCAACGGTCTCTGAGAAGCCTGTGAAGAGCCTAGGGCGCTGGTATGATGCCTTCCTCAAAGACAAAGAGCAAATACAGCAGGAAGGACACAGTAAGCGCCCTAGAGAACATCGACAGAACCCTGCTTCCTGGCAAGCTTAGGCTCTCTGGTGCATGCAGTATGGACTCCTGCCACGTCTCCAATGGCCACTAACCCTCTACGAGGTTCCACTCTCCAAGGTGGAAAAACTGGAGAGGCTGGTCAATTCCTATGCCAGGAAATGGCTTGGCCTTCCCAGGTGCCTCAGTAGCATTGGGCTGTATGGCAGAGGCATGCTGGAACTTCCCATTACCAGCCTGGTAGAGGAATACAAGTGCGCCAAGGTCAGACTGGAGATGACTCTCCAAGACTCCTGTGACCCATTTGTGGCCCAAGCAGCACCCATCCTGGCCACCGGAAGGAAGTGGACCCCGCTGGCTGCAACAGAGCAGGCAAAGGCAGCACTCCGACACCGTGTCATCGTGGGACATGTTCAGGAGGGGAGGAGCGGTCTTGGACTTGGTACTAGCAGACCGACTTGGAGCAAGGCCAATCCAGCTCAGAGACGCAAGCTGGTGGCCCAAGAGGTACGCCGGGAAGAGGAAGCAGCAAGGCGCACCCAAGCCGTGGCACAGGCAAAGCAAGGGCAGTGGATGACGTGGGAAGGGGTAAAGAGGAGAAAACTCTCCTGGAAAGATCTATGGGAGATGGAGGCATTCAGGGCAAGCTTCACCATCAAGGCTGCATATCTTACCTTCCCCCGCAAACCTAAGCCAATGGTATGGCGATGACCCCACATGTGCCTTGTGCCCAAGCCCAGCAACACTAAAGCATATCTTAGTGGGCTGCAAGACTAGCCTCACCCAAGGTCGCTACACCTGGCGACACAACCAGGTGCTAAGATGTTTTGCGGCAGTGCTGGAATGCCAGCGGGTGAGCGCAAATGCACTTCGTCCCCCGCCATCCCACCGGCAGCCAGTACTCTTTGTCCGGGAGGGTCAAGCCAGCTTCACTATCACCAGCAGGGCTGACATTGGGCAGCTGGATAGAGCACAGGACTGGAAAATGCTGGCAGACCTGGACAAAAAGCTGTGCTTTCCACCGGAAATTGCATCCACCAACCTTCGTCCAGACCTTGTTTTGTGGTCTTCCTCACTCAAGGTCGTGTACATCATTGAGCTCACGGTACCATGGGACGGTGCAGTAGAGGAAGCCTATGAGCGGAAGAAGCTGAGACACCCCGATCTCGCAGCAGACGCCCAACAACAAGACTGGAACGTGAGGGTACGCCTGGTGGAAGTAGGCTGCAGGGGATTCATAGCCACCTCAACATCTAGGCTACTCAGGGAGATGGGGGTACGAGGGAAGGCCCACAGTCGGGCAATCAAGGATCTTTCCGAGGCTGCTGAGAAAGGGAGACAGTAGCTGTGGAGCAGGAGGAAAGACCTGACCTGGTGCTCCAAGTGTGTGGTGGTTGATGGGAGTGAACCTGGGACGCTGGGATTCACTGCTGAACCCTCTGGAGGTGTCGTGGGCCTATCAGCGAAACACCCAAGAAGGAGGGCACCCACTTGAGAACCCAAAGGATGCCATCACTCACTTGATGGCCACAGTGTCTCGTCGGTGCCTTAGGTATCTACTGGGATATCAACACCTAGCCCTACACAACAGATCTGTCTCAACAGCCTCAAAAAAAGTACAGCCTCTCATCAAACACAATGCTGGCCCACAATGAATGCCCCAGCAACCAACAAACACCCATCTGGAAAAGTACACAGCCAGTCCTATAACTCTGTCTCAACAGCCAAAAAAAGTGCAGCCTTTTGTCAAACGTTGCTGAGTGGACACACTTAAAGCCCCAGCAACCAACAAACGCCCAACTGGAAAAGTACACAGCCTGTCCTATAACTCTGCCTTAACAGCCTCAACAAAAAAGTGCAGCCTTTCGTCAAATGTTGCTGAGTGGACACAAAGAAAGCCCCAGAAACCAACAAACATCCTGTCTGGATCCCGCACCCCACTCTTACTTCTACTTGCTTTCTGTTTTTCTCCAAAAAGTATTCTTTCATGTATATTCATGCATATTTCCTGTTTGTCTGACGAAATGATACAAACACTTAAAGATGCACTGTGTAGTTTTTTAGTAGTTCGTTATCAAAATTTATGCTGCCCATTCACAAATTAGACTTTTCATGAATATTTACTACTATCATCAATTCTAAGTATTCCTTTTGGCTTCGAAATTCCATTTTTATATACATGAAAAGGGGGAAGACTCTCCATGTACATGACATTTTGAATTACCAGTCATACACATCATAGACATCCTTGGCTGTAATACCTACTCTGGCCTGAGTGGCGCCAAATCCTACACAGTTTATTTTTAAATTTGAATCGTAGTCAGTGCACTCTGTCTCAAACGTTTGTAAATAAACCTACTTAAATTCAACTCACTTACATCTAATGAGTCTTATTTCGTGGGCCTATCAGCGAAACACCCAAGAACCCAAAGGATGCCATCACTCACTTGATGGCCACAGTGTCTCGTCGGTGCCTTAGGTATCTACTGGGATATCAACACCTAGTCCTACACAACAGAGAGCACTACAGATACTACTGACTCTATGTTCATGACAGAGAGACTGTCTGTTGAATGTAAATTGATAATTGGCCAACAGTTAAGAATTGTATACATGACTAAATATGAACATATGAACTTATAAACACTACAGGCACCATTGACTTCTATGTTCCTCTAATGTTCTTGCAGATCCCTCTGGGGATTCAGGGTGCAGTGTGTGTGCGTGTGGGGAACGCTCTTGGCGCAGGGGATGAGGCCCAAGCCCTGATAACGGCTAAAGTTGGTCTAGCACTCTCTGGTGAGTAGTATCTGTATTTTAGTCCATTTGTCCATCCATCTATTCATCCATCCATCCATACATCCATCTATCCATTCATCCATGCTATCCATCAATCGATCTATCCATGTTATTCATCCATGCTATCTATCCATCCATCCATCCGTCCATCGATCTATCCATGCTATCCACCCATCCACCTCCACTTAAAAAAATGAAACTGCATAACAGTGACATGACATCAACCTAACATTTCACACATGACAGGTGCGGTGGCGGTGTTTCAGGGCATTGTGATTGCTTCAACAAAATCTTTCCTTGGCTACATCTTCACCACTGACGCGTGAGTTGCTCTGCATGTTTTCACAAGGTACACGAGTACAGAAAGAGCCTTTGTCACCTTTGACAACGACATTTCTCTTTCCAGGGTCATTGTGGGGATTGTCTCCAAGGTTCTGACCGCTTTTATAGTACTGGAGCTCTTTGATTCCCTTGTGGTCAGTTGTTTCTCCTTTACAATAAATAATATTCTTTACAATCAATTATCAGTTTTTTTATGACTACAGGACCAGAGGTCACAGCCTGTAAAAGTTTCCTACATATAGCATTACATTTATTTTAATCCAAATGTTGTTTTTTGGGCTGTTCTATACAGTATGACAGTAGCCCATGCTACTCTACTCAAAGATACACTTACTGTGGTGATATGCAGCTTCTTCTAGCATAAAGATAAAGTATACACACTATATGTGGACACAGATCTTACATTCAACCTATCACCAATTGGGACTACATTATTATGTACCATTTAATAAGCACATTTTTTATGCGAAAATACTCATGGAGATACTTCGTATGACAGGGCGTCTCAGGGGGTACAAAGCAGTTAAAAGTTTGGGAACCATTGCTTTAAGTCAAACTAATGTTTCCTCTCCCCTGTCTGTTCCTTCCATTTGTCTTGTACTGTAGTGTGTGAGCTATGGGATCCTGGTGGGTGCAGGGAAGCAGAAGATTGTTGCCGTATTCAATCTCATTTCCTACTACGCTATCGGTCTGCCAGTGGGCATAGCCCTCATGTTTAAAGCCTGTCTCGGGATTTTAGGTATGTTAGGCAGTTGTGACAGAAACACAAAACACACTTTTGTGACATGTTGCATCTTCAAAATTCATTTCATATCCCACAGTCTACTACAGTATATCTCAATCTGTAATATTTAAAATAGGTGTTATTTTTGTGTGTTTTTTTTTTATTTATGTGTCATTTCGCCATATCTGTTCTCCTCTGACTCCCCAGGCATGTGGCTTGGCTTTTGCCTTACTGTCATTCTGCAAGCATGCTTCTTTATTACATTCATCTTCAGACTCAACTGGAGGAAAACAGCTGAGGAGGTGAGCATGCCATCTTCCTCACGTATACTCATGGCATACACTACTTGATTTGTTCAGCAGACCACTGTCATTTACTCAGAAACAGTTCCATTAACTAGTGCACAAAATAATAAAAACATAACATCTACAGTCGTACAGATTGTACGTACAGATGTTTATCGTTTCACTGTGCCTTATTATCACCACATGAAGAAGTTAATTAGTTAATTACAGCAAACACATGTGAACCTCTATGTTACCACCCCCCCCACAGGCACAGAAGCGTGCTGGGAAGAAAAGTAAGGTGACATGTACGGGACAGAACCCACCCATTGCCCAGTCTGAGGTGGACACCCTGGTGCCGGAGGGCCCCGAGACCCGAGAGAAGAGCCCTGATGTTGGGGCAATGGTGAGCACCACGACACCCTTAGTGCGCCATCCCACTGGGACGCACATACACTACCCCACTTAGGGTGCTTTTAGTGGCAGTGATGTCCCATGAGTTCCATGAATATTTACTTCAACGGTTCTTCTGCTTTAAGCTTTGATTATTAATGCATTAATTCATTCAGCCTTTAATCTCTGAAGTACAACTCAGGGTAGTGCTAATTGTCACTGCAACTGAGTGCAAGAAAGTATATAATATAACCTGCAAATGGCTATTGGTTTCAATTTTGTGAGCACTTTGTGAGCACCTGACAGTGCCAAGGCTGGTTTAACACTCACTGCTATGCTATGATACGGTGGGAGCCTGTCTAGACTACTGACTATCTCTCCTTTTCCACTGTCTCTTTCTGCTTTCGCCCCAGACTGATGCTGTGGGCACCTGTCAGAAGGAGAAGGGTTATGCCGCAGTGAGCACCGAGGACCAGGGCCGGCTGGAGAGCGGGAAGGATGCAGGGGGTGACCCAACACCATCCCCACCAACACCAGCTCCATCACCACCACCACGCCTCTCTGTCTCACAGCTTGTGCTGCGCAGGGGACTGGCTCTGCTGGTGGCCATTTTGTCTCTGGTTGTTGGGGTGGTAATCCACCTGCACTACCCGACAGAGGTCTTTCACTCTCCGATGGCCAACGGGACACTGGGAAACAGCTCGGCTCACCAGAGTGTCGCCTATAATTGTACTGCCCCGTTCTGAGACACATACACCAGCACTCATGTCAAGTGACCCTTTAGGAGGACACTGTTCTGAACCTTCTTTTTCTGAGAAGCATTTGAGGTTTTTTTTACTGCAAGAAAAAGATTGAGTTTGTGACTTCCATACTTTTCTTAGACGGAGAGTCAGTGGAAGATGACCAAAGATCAGGTGTTGGATTTTACCGTCCCGTTACACTTTTAATCAAGTTCACTTCATTTCTATTTCTGATCTTGTAATGGTCTGCCATGTGTGCACTCAGAAAAAGGCAAGTATATTGCCACTGTGAATGGTAAATAAACAGAGTCCCTTGGACTAAAACACTACTTTAGACATGCCTCAGAAGCACCGAGAAGAGTTTAATTTACCTCTTAAGTTCAAACATCAACAATCTTGACCTGCACTGATAATTGCACCTTTTATTTTGTGTGTGTGTGTGTGTGTGTGTGTGTGTGTGTGTGTGTGTGTGTGTGTGTGTGTGTGTGTGTGTGTGTGTGTGTGTCTGTGTGTGTCTGTGTGTCTGTGTGTCTGATAGAAAAACTCAATTTTACTTTTGCATTGTGGAGAATAAATGCTTCAAATGGCCCGACAGTACACGTCACATCACACATCAGCAAATTAGTGTTTCAGTAAAGAAATAACTTGAATGGGTTTGAAAGGTATAGACATCAGAAAACAAACAACTTTAAGCGGACATAAAAACAGACATTTCTGATAATTATATCTTTCTTTTTCTGCTGCCGTGAATAGAAAAAGAGTAGAGAAAGATTTTGTGTGGAAATGACAAAGACTGAAATTAGAATCACATTATTTGTTTGATCCAACATTACGCTCACTCTATCTAGAGGTATTTGTCAACCCTCATGTTACACTCTGAATATGGCCTTACCTTCTGCTGTGAAGATACAATGAACAAGGTAAGCATTAAGCAAACATGGCTGTGCATATTACTCCCATCATTACTGCAAAGGAAGCTTCAATCCTGGACAGATACAGTAACAGACAAGATTTATTTCACCTGGAAAATTGAATTAATTCAGGTATGCCCTTTGACATGACAGACATGATTGGCTTTGAACACATTCAGTCAGGTTAAGAAAGCTTCAGTATCATTGAACAATGTGTATTATGAATTCTGCTTTCTTTTATTGCTAAGTATATACAGTAGCTCAGTGGTGTACTGTGTACCCTATCAACCATCCTACCAGATCCAAAGGAAGTACTCTAATGTTACCAGGGAAGTTGCTTGTCCTTGATCCATAAGTAATGTAGACCTCTTTTCATTCAATGACAAAACGTTTATGTACAACATATTCATTTAAGCCTTCTGTAGCTTTGACTCCCTAGCCTTTTAGGATTCCCCCTGTTACAACAAAACAGTGCTTCCTCATTTCTATATAACCACTATTGGTTTTAATCTGTTAAAGAAACACAATGTGGTGATCAAAGAATAAAAAATGTAATAAATGTAGGCTACATATAAGGAGAACATACTGTTATGTGAAGTAGAGCTAGAGGCTCTAAAAGGCTTTCTCACCGCGTCCTGTGTGATGATTGTCCAAAAGTTGCTGTGAGGGATCCAAAGGTTGGTCCTGACTTTTAGAGAAAAAGACCCAGAAGCCTGCTGCACACATTTTGTGCACTCTCACTTCAACCGTCTTAAACTTGGACTATACAACATCAGATCCATCTCCAACAAGGCTCCTTTGATCAGCGACCTTATTACAGACCATGAAACTGACTTATTGTGTCACACTGACACTTGGCAGCAAAGCAACGACTTTTTCCACCTGAATCAGGCTGTCCCGCCTGGATTTGTTTACTGCAAGCCTCGCTCTTCCGGGAGATGGGGCTGTCTCGCCCTGCTCTATCGTGAGAACATGAAGATGACACCGATCACTCTACCTGATCAGTCCTCCTTTGAACTGATGGCTGTCAAACTCCAAGGAACTCGATTCCACTTTGGACTCTTTATTTCTATGCTTTTGTAAAGTGTAAAGTGACCTTGGGTGTCCTGAAAGGTGCTTTTATATTTGAAATAAAATGTATTATTATTATTATTATTATTTAAGTACACCAAGTGCTTTTTATTGCATTTTCCCAGCACAATAGTTTAATACTTTAATCTATCACAATTATAGGCTGTTCTTTAGGTGTGCATTGTGCAAACGTCGTTAAGATGCATGTTTTAGTGCCTCTGGCTTCCTTGAGAGAGCTTCTTCTTGCATTTAGGACAGTGGTTCTTAACCTGGGTTCGATCGAACCCTAGGGGTTCGGTGAGTCGGTCTCAGGGGTTCGGTGGAGCCTCGGTGGAACTGTTAATGCACGGTTCATTTTGTGCACCAGTAAAAAAAATCATATATATTTTTTTATTTTTTTCTAAAGAAGGGTTCGGTAAATGAGCATATGAAACTGGTGGGGTTCGGTACCTCCAACAAGGTTAAGAACCACAATCAGCTAAGGTAAACATTACAAAGATGGCACATTGTGTCGTAAAATGGGATGCACTGAATCACACTGCAGTTGGCATTGACATTCCTTTGGACATGATAACATCACAAATCACTCAGAAGATCTATAGTGTTATTGCATGTCTTTCAGAGTCTAAGACAAAGAAACGTGCTTTTGGTACACTCAATAAAGTCAAATCCTTACGTGTGCTTATGTTTGCCAATGTTTACATTTTTCAAATTGCAAATTAAGGTGCAATTAATAAGATTAAGAGTTGGCTATGTAAATATTCAAGAAGTAAAGTATTAATCAGTATTCTAGGCTTGAGGTGTAACTCAAAACACATAACTTACTGGAACAGAAACAGCTAAAAATGGATGTCTGTTTTGAGTGTAGTACTGGGAAAAGCATTTGGCTAATAGCACCGCAGAATACGATTTGTTTGTTTGTTTGATGAGGAGATGTTTACATGACGTCCTCACAAACAAGTGTTGTCATTTATGCCAACAAGCTCTAGGATTGCCACTTGAACACCTCCAGCGCGCCTATGAGAGCGGTATCCAGTGGAATGTGAGTGATGCTTTAGACTGGGGAGTCCTGGGGCTTTCCACTGTTGGTCCATTCTAAATAATGCATGTACTCAAGACACTGGTTGCTCTCTTTTAGTAAATAACTATGATTTATTCACTCGTTTATTCATTCATTCATTTATTCATTCATTCTTTCATTGTTTCTTTCTGTCTTTATTTATCTATTCATTTATATTAACTGAGCATAAAACTCTTCTACAGCAATGGCCCGAGGTTAGTAGAACATTGTATACAAATATGAACTGTAGAACACCAAAAAACAACAAACAAAAAAGACACAATCGTTATAAAAAATACATACATATCGTTAGCTTCATAGCATAATTGGTTAAGTCATTTTTTGGTCAAATTGAGATTTTTGCACAACTTTACTCCCCTACCACTTCTGCATCATCCTGTCTGTCTGCCTATGTCATTGGCCAACCACAACACTCATAAAAGTAAAAAAAAACATAGCTGCCTAAGTCATTCATTTGACTTAGGCAGTTTTACCATTGGACTTAGGCAGTTTTTATACAATCAATTTGACTTAGGCAGATTATGCCTATGACTTAGGCAGTTTTACCATTGGACTTAGGCAGTTTTTATACAATCAATTTGACTTAGGCAGATTATGCCTATGACTTAGGCAGTTTTTCTGAGAATATAAAATAAACATTACATCTTCTCAGCCATTTTGCATACATCAAAACTGCCTAAGTCACTTTTATTTGATAAAAAAAATGATGTTCGGTTTTGTTCTTTTTCCAAACTTTTTCTCACATCTACATGAATGTTCTGTGAAAATATCAATAAAAAATATGCATGTGATTTTTAGAAAATGTGTTTTTTCTTGTTTTCCAAAAACACAAAAAAATGACTTGGGCAATTATGCTATCAAGCTAACGATATGTTATAATTACGGAGCCTTTGAAGTAACGTGCTCTGTCTTGTCAGAGTTCACTTAGCTTAGACCGTTGTTGATGCTGCCTGTGAAATTACACCACCAACAACAATAACAACAAGGACATTTTTCCCTCATAAAATGAACTCAATATCTTCATAGACATGGCGTCCACTGTGAAGATTGTATATTGTGAGTACTGCGTTTTTCCAATAGATGGCAGTATGTTGGCATGGTGATGTTTGTCTAAAGTCCGTGTGCGCTGAGCTTTGCTGTCATTCGGTCAAGTTTAAGCCAACTCAAACTCTGAGATTAATATAGTTCACTTCTGGACTGGATCCAGTGGACTGGTCAACGCTGTTTGAGTCGTCTTGATAAATGCATTCAGGGCCATACCATAGAGTGCGCGTGCTGCAGTCAGATAGAGAGGCGAGTAGCCCATGCTAGTCAGATAATCAGTGGATGTAGAGCGGCTGAGGAGACAAAATGAAGAAAAAAAAAACGATCGAAAACGTTTTCAAGTCAAGGCCTGAGCCGTCCGAACAAAACGCTATTTGTAACGCAGTTAATATTCACAAACATCGTTTATGACTTGGCTAACATTAGTTTCAGGCGCGCAACTGACTTTTGCTCTGCACGATAGCCAATTTCATAGGGGGGTTAAAACTTGTTTACCAATTTTATTTGACCGTCTCCTCAGTAATCAGGTTTCCATACAACTTGTAAATGGGAGTTCAATAAGAAATTCTCGCCTGGACACACTTGAAATGGACATTAATGTCCCCGGTTTAGAAAGGTGATGGGCATATTCATTACTAGTGCTCAAAACTGTCTCTACAGCCCCAGAAAGTCTTAAACAGCCTAAAAATGTCCTGTCATATTTGTCCAGTGTGCATTGGTTGTCTATAAGTAAAAAAGCTTCAGGTTAAATAATTTGGTGGGCTTTTGAGTAAGTTACCTCTTTGAGTAAGTTGTGCAATTCTGTTTCAGATAAATAACTCTTTATGTTTACCAGATTGTTAATCATTTACAACATTGCCTAATTCATAAAATGTAACTGTGACGTTAAATGCAAAATGTGAAAAATTTCGGTGCACCTAACTTTTGTGCTGGTACACCTAAGAAAAAAGTTACGCGCACCAGTGCAACCCGCAACATTAGTCTAGATTATAGAGCCCTGGCATCTGTAAAGGGAGCAGAATCATACAACACCAGGCCAAGGCTAAACTAAGGTGAGATATCAGCATAGATTAAAAAAAAAACAATGTAGTGTTAATCATTGAAACACATACAGCGCATGTGTAACCTATTAAAAAAAGCATGATGGCACTGATAAGTGTAACAGTTAGTCAATGTATTCTTGAACAACAGCAAGTGATCCAACTGGAACTGGAACATAATCTCTGTCAATTATCTAATTTGCCCTACTAAGTATCTGTGCTCTTTTGTGTAAAACTCTCTTCCTTCTCACCTCCATCTGATTGGCTGTCCTGCTGCTCTTCCTCTGTCCATTATCCCCTCCTGATAAAACCTACGTGGCAGAGGGCGAAGTTCCAGACCTCACTCACCCCCTGAGAGGTTCTCAGACAGTTGTTTACAAGGACATCATATACACAGCAGAACTCCACAAGCATTTAGACCCATTGACACTTTTCACATTTTGTTGCAGCATTATGCTAAAGTTGTTGAAATCATTTTACTGCTACAAGGTAAGGGAAATGTGAAAACATTATATTCAGTTTTATTAAATATAAGGTGTTGGTTTTCTTTTATTTGCAGAATATGTTGTCATATATCCTATGGATTGGACCTGGGAGGAAAAACCCACATAGCCTGCAGCATTTATTGAGGTTGTGGAGGGACTTAAACAAATACAATGAGTGTCGTTGCCAAAGCACGTGCTGTTTCACTGGGAGTAAATGTTATCAGAAAGGAACTCTGGCGCTGATGAGGCCCTCGTCTGGCTAAGGTATGGACCAGACCGCCAGCAGTGTGGGAGCCAACGTGCTTCAGGATTGGACACTATCTCTGGTGGCAGCTCTGTGGCAACAGTTGTGCAAGAGTGGGTAGGGTGACTGCTCGTGAAAGAGAGAGAGAGAGAGGGATCAACTGGGCAAAGGTTGAGTACGATGTGCAGTGCCTGACAATGAGGCTGGAGCTGCTCTGAAAACCCTATAAGGCATTTAGTAGGCGCCCGTGTCTGAGATGGAGTGAACTGATAAGTGTAATCACCTTACTACAGAGATCGCTGTCATGTCTGTCAGTTAATGAGGCCCTGACGTTGCCACTTCAGGCTTTTTAGTGGAAGGTTGTAATGGAAGTATTAGAGTAGAGTAGAGTAAAGTAGAGTAGAGATACTTTATTTATACCGAAGGAATAAATAGTAGCGAGCTGACTTTTGTTTTGCTTTGTGTTTTGCAATATTTGGCTGGGAGAATGCTGTGCTAGGATCAAGGCTATGGCATGTAAGCAAAAACCCGTATCCGTCAAAACAAACAGACAGATCAACATTACACCCAACAGAGAGTATTCTGAGTGAAAAAGCATGAAAAAGACGTACTGGGGGAGGAGCTTCATAAGGAACCAATGGAGGAGGCGCATTTAAAAGCCCTAATGAATGTGTGAGGTGAAGAGGTGAAGGAATGGCAGGTTGTGTAACTCAGCTCATGTGACACATGAAGACAAAGGTCAGGTCACTCAGTTGTCATAAGGGATGCTTGAGAGCCATTCTCCTTCTGACTGCCACCCTACAAGTTTTTTTGTTTTTCTTTTCTTTTTCCAATTTATTGTGTATTGGAAGACTAATAACACCACACAACAAACACATGAGCCTTTGCTGTTTACATAGGCATTCCTGATAAGATTACCAACATTTAAGACCCCGAAACCCCCTCCTTTGCCCTCTCTCCCTCTCTCAGGGCTGCTGCTGCGTCTACCGGAATTAAGAGAGCTTGATTGTGGCCCTTTTTCTCTCTCCCTTCCTCCCTATCTCTCTTTCTTTCTTTCTCTTTCCTGGAGTGGCTGCAGGTTATTTAATCAGTAACCCTGCTGTTTTTTTTCTTGTGTTGTGTGTATTGGTGCAGGCTGTATGAGGGAGTGTGTGCATGCGAGTGTCAGAGAGTAAGTGGGAGAGCGTGTGCGACATTGTGTGTGTGAGTGTGTGCGTGTGCGTGTGTCTCTGTGTGTGTGTGTGTTTACCCCTTTGTGCTCCTTGACTTTCTGCAGTGGATTGACAGCAGGATCTGTGTGTCCCACTGCAACACAGAATCTTTCTGTCTCTCTCCCACTCTCTCTCTCGCTCTCTCTCTCTTTCTTTCTCTCCTTTTGCACTTGTCTCACGGTTGAATGGATAAAGCAGGGATTTCGTTGTCGGGAGGGCAGCTGGCCGCTGGGCAGCTCACCGAGGAGACGGCGGCCAGCAGGAAAGTGTTCCGCTGTGGCTGGCTGAGGCGCCTGCTTCCACTGGCCTACAGAGAGGAGCTCTACCACGTCGTACGCATGACAGGGCCTGTGGTGAGTGTTGGAAACACACACACACACACACACACACACACACACACACACACACACACACACACACACACACACACACTCTCACACACACAGGGGGCCAAACACTGGGGCTGTTATGATACCATTCACTTGCCCCCAAACACAGGGACTCTTATATTACAGCTCTGATCAGCAGGGGGCTGCTTGGACACACAAGCAAGTGTGGGAGGGAAAGCAAAAGAGGTCCCTTCTCCGGAGACAAACACAGGAGATGAATGTATGAATCAGTCAGAGTACCGAACAAGTGCTGATTGAGTCCAAAAGAGCAGAACTTGTCTGAATGTACAATAGGACTAAATAGTATTGTATGCCACATTAAGTTTTCATGATTTTCTTTTTTGCCTCTTTGCAGTGTATAGAGTTACCTTTCTGAAAGTATAGTTAAATTGTTGCTAGTGGGATCTGATTACTGTTTGCATGTGTGTATTTGTGTGTGTGTGTGTGTGTAAGACAAAAATGCTATTTCACACTGAATTCCTGTTTTCTTGGTGCTTAGGTCTGTCTGTGTGTCTGTCTGTTCATGTTCAGTTTATCTCCCACGTCCTGAACTTCCTGCTGTCATTTGTGAACACCATATTCTGTGGTCACCTTGGAAACGCAGAGCTGGCTGGATATGCGTTGGCCTCAGCGGTAAATATTCCCGTGGCCCTCTTGCGAGGGGACATGCGCTGATGTCTGCTGCTTGTGCTTCTGCCCCACATGTGGTCTCTTTCATATCCCTACATACCCATATCATATATAATATTCATATCCAATATGCCCATTAAATCACTCTCTGTATAAGCACAGACACTGGTAGGAACTTACAACTTTACCACACTTGATGTTGCAACAAAGGTAACTTAGCAACTCTTATCAGACAATGCCAGCTGTGTAAACCTCCCAGTTGTGTGTTTACACCTGAACAGAGAAGCTTGCTGACAGATGTATAGTTGCTAAAACACTGATGCTCATGTTTTTTTTTTCTGTCATCCTTGCTTTCCCCAGTTTATGAACTGCATCACAGTTGCTACGGGCTTTGGCCTCGCTCTGTCCTGCGATACTCTCATCTCTCAGGTACACTCACTGGGTCCGCCTACGACTCCCTATTACACTAGAAAGGTTCCATAGGGAGGATAACAGGCAATTCTGTGGAGTTTGCCCAAAATACTTTCTTAAATTGATATGAAGAGTTCAGATGCAAAACCCTCCAAGTCCATTTGCGATGAATTACTTTATTGTCAGTCCACCTCCAATTTCATTGGTTTGGCTTGATTTGTTTTTACTTGATAATACTGTTTGAATAGTAGTTTGATAGAGATTACTTGGAAATCATTATTAAAACAACTTAATTTTTGTTTATTTCTCAAAATGGCCTTTGCATCTACCCATTGCAAAACAACCCCAATCCCCATTACAAAACAAGTTACAAAATACTGGTATAGTGCATGGTGCTACAGGGATGGAGAATAATGTACAGCGCCTCAGCACCTCTGTCTGTGGTGTCAACGTCCTTGTGGTTAGGTGGGCAAGAAGATAAAGGTGGGATTCTATCCAAGTGGGACATAAGCTCAGATCTGGTGCTCGGGTAGGCCACAAGAAGATGTCCTTACACAGTAGATTAGATGAAGGCAGTGGTAACAACAATGTCAACCTTCAAAAGATGATAGACAGTGAATTTCAGCTGTGATTTTTCGAAATAAATGTGACATGCATGCATGTGCGTGGTTGTGTGTGTATATATGTGTGTGTGTGTGTGTGTCTGTGTGTTTGTGTGGGTAAAAGTATTGGACACCTGGACATCACACTAATAAGAAAGTGTGTAAGTAAGTTTGGTGTGGAACAACTCCACAGATCCCTGTTCTTAAAGAACAATTCTGGGGAGAACTTGGGGTATATATTGCAGCATGATAAGTTTAAATGGGGAGCAAAACTATGCTAATCTGTTGCTTTTTGCCCCCAACACTTACTGACAAACGGGGGAGATGCTTGTTACTGTAATAGTTTAAAAATAGCCATTTCTTGTCAAGCTATATGCCCTTGGCACTGCCATTGTGAGTTGTTCTTTTAAAAGCAGTCAAGCTTAGAATGCAACAGATTAGCATCACCCCCCCCCCCCCCCCCCAATAAATGTTCAACTATCATGTTGCAATATACCCCACATTTATTTTACACTGTATTTTTCCTTTAATGATGAAAATCTAAAAGATGATCTTGAAGCCAGTTTTAAATCATTCCCACAGACACACTCCATCATCCTGTGCCAAGCCTGTCCACAGGAGTGGAAGATGTTATAGTTGCAAACTCGTCTAAGTATTTGGAATGGAATGTCCAGGTGTTCCAATACTTGTGGTCATTTAGTGCACAAACACACACAAATGTATGTATGTATGTATGTATGTATGTATGTATGTATGTAAGTATGTATGTACTATGTAGGTATGCATGTATGTATGCATGTATGTTTGTATGTGTGCATGCATGCATGTGTGTGTATGTGTGTATGCATGTATGTATGCATGTATCTATATATATACATTTGTATGCATGTATGTATCTTATTCTGTTGTGTATAGACCTTTGGCAGTGGGAACCTGATGCGAGTAGGTGAGATTCTGCAGCGAAGCTCACTGGTCCTGCTGCTGTTCTGCATGCCATGCTGGGCCATCATCATCAACGCAGAGACCATTATGTTGGCCATGCGGCAGGAACCAGCGGTGGCCAGGTGAGGGCACTATAACACTCATGCACAGCTATGACAGGTCTTACAATCAAAGCCCAGATGACCTGAGGTTAACAGCAGCCAGAATTACCAAGGAGTGTAATGGCAAGTCTAAGTGAATGTCAAATTATCACTATTGCTATTGGTGTTTAAGAAAACGATGTTTATTTTCCGTGCAGCAACCTACAAACAGTAGTATGCAGTAATCATCTTCATAGTTTAGCTGTGAAACAGCTCACACCTGTGTGCATTTGGTACTTCCTCTGTTGCAGGATAACTCAGCTGTATGTCATGGCAGCCATTCCTTCTGTTCCAGTAAGTCTTGACTGTTAAACTCTAATTCATGACAAAGAGAGTTTAAACAAACTTCTCAGTTCCAACTACAGGACTTTTATTACGCATAACAAACACAGAGCATTATGTTTCCTGCTGTATAGGTTCAAACATGTAATTGTCTGTATCTGCTTTTTTCCAGGCCTCGTTTCTGCAGGTGCTGCAGGTGTCCTACCTACAAAATCAGGTAGAATATGGCACTGTATCTTTTGCTTTTTATTGCTTTTATAGTACATCAGTGTAAGGCTACATGAGTGAGTATAAACTTGATGAACAACCTGATTTCAGAGACAGTAATCCAGTACCACATATTTGTTCCAGCAATGCATTAACTCAAGCCAGTTCAAATGGTTAACCAGTGAAATCAGCTGTATTAGGTGCACAGGTAGAACCAGGTGATTTGGAATATGTTGAACTAGACTGTAGCTTCTGAATCCAGGTTGTCCATCACTGCTTGTTCTAAAAGGTATTACCAATCTGTGATCTGGTGTTTTGTTTATGTACAGTGCCACCCAGTGTTGGCTTTGTAAAAGTGTTTGTGTTAGTGACTTGCAAGCAAATGCAGAGGTACTGCGTATCTTCTGGCTACTTTAGTCTGCTTGTGACATAGGGCTTCAGTACTACACAAGCATAAAAGATAAAAGTATTTACATCTAAAGGTATGTGTAAGTAATAATCTGAGGCACTTTAACCACAACTGAAATTTGGAGAGATGTGCAACTTTATCTTAAATATGAAGCACTTAATTCACGGGTAAGCACTGAAACCTGTTTTTTATTTTTTACCCAGGGCATTATTTTGCCCCAGATGTACACAGCTGCTGTTGCCAATGTCATCAACCTTGCCACCAACTACATCCTTGTATCAAAGATGGAGCTCGGAGTAAAGTAGGTGTTCTACGTGTAACAGATTTAATCTGCCTTGTGTAGAATCAATGACGAGGCGGGAATTCCCAGTTTTAATGATGGCAATCACTTGCACGGACAAGACATCTGAGCAGGACATGACCCTATGTCATTCCTGACATAGGAGAGTTTACTATGGAAAGGAATTGAAGGGCTACGACGTCACCGAAGTTTGTAAAAGCTTTTGATATGAAAAAACAATAGAGAAAGGAGACGAAAGCCCAAGGCACTCTTTTTATTAAACTAAATTAAACTAGTTCATATTAGAACATAATAAAAAACAGCCAATGTGTTTTGGCCACAACATAGGCCTTTTTTAGGGCTTGTCCTAATACCTACAGTAGTATCACCTGCTTCCTCTCATATCCCCCTCACAGGGGCTCCGCTGCAGCCTCCAGCCTCTACCCGATCGTCCAGTTCCTGCTGCTCTTTGGGTACATCCACTGGAAACAGCTTCATGTCAAGACATGGGCAGGTAAGCTGGTCCACATTTCAATACTTTTATTACACAACAACAATAAAAACAAAATCACGAACACACACACAATTTTTTTAATACTTTTATTTGGATCTTGACTTAAGGAAATCACTACAGATCCAAACACTGATGAAAGTACATCATAGTAATAGTTAGGCTAGATTAAGGGTAGACATGGCATCTCCTTCTCCAGATTGCTATACTGCCTATTATGGCGGAGATTGAGCAGTTTTTGGAAAGTCTTTTTGAACTGTTGTTATCCAGTCCGCAGTTACAGTCCACGCATGGCAAGCCTATGTACGTGTCCCAGGCTACTAAACACTAGGACAATAATCTTACAGCTAAAGCCAAACACACACACACACACACTGAGAAACAGAGGTGGAAAAACTAGTGTGAGAAAGTCCTGCCATGTATTCAATCTGACTGTGCTCTTAACTTGGTGATTTCTCTAATTAGCTCATCTACTTGGCTCCTTTTGTAAGTTGCTTTGGATGAAAGTGTCTGCTAAGTTTAATGTAATGTAAAAAGAGTGTTGTTCATTTGGATCAGCTGGTTTAATGTATTGTGGCGGAACTTTTACTTGCTGAACTTGGGGGTGTCTACCTCTGTTTGGAAACTAGCAAAAGCATTTACACATGCACACTCTGATAAACTCAAAATGTAAAAAAGTGTGAACAAATATTTTTGTACTTAGTTAAATGAGAAAAACACAACTCGTAGTTGTTTAGTTAAGTGTTATCTGTGGTGACATTGTTATAAAGAATTGCCGTACTCTGTGATCCACACCAACCACACTTATAAAAAGGTTAAGGTCTCTCTTTGGCACTGTAAAAGGGAGTCAAAACACCTGCTGTGAGAGAGAGGAACACAACCAGAGCTCATCCTTCACAAACACACTGCTGCTGATCCCCCTGCCCTCTCTCACGGTCACGTCACACACACTGCTGGTGTTGGGTTCTGTTTGCCTCTGTGTGTATGCCTCTCAACGCTGTGTGTGTTAAACCCAAGAGCAACCCCCCCCCCCCCCCCCCCCCCCCTCCCACATGCACACACACACACACACACAGTAATGACTGCCCTTTGATGATGTTGCTTGCCCCGCTCTCCCTGATACACCTTGCAGTGCTGCGTGGATGTGCGTGGATGTGTTTGTCACAGTTACCTACAGTGGTTGATTACTTGGTTAAGTACCAGAGACAATTTTTGGCACTTGTGGTGTTATGGTTTCCTGCAATCTATTAACCAAAAAAAACCTTTTTCTTTTGTCCAGCCATTCTGGGAAACTATGGTTCCTATGCATAGTGCTGATGTGTGTGTGTGTGTGTGTGTGTGTGTGTGTGTAGGCTGGTCCAGTGGCCTGCGTGCCTTACGCATAGTGCTGATTGTGTGTGTGTGTGTGTGTGTGTGTGTAGGTTGGTCCAGTGCCTCTCTGCAGGAGTGGGGCTCCTTCATGAAGCTGGCAGTTCCCAGCACCTTCATGCTCTGCTTCGAGTGGTGGATCTATGAGATCGCAAGCTTCTTCGCAGGTGTGTGTGCGTGCGTGTGTGTATGTGAGAGAGAAAGAGACAGAGTTTTTGTACTGTTTTTTTTCCCAAGTCAAAATCTATGGATTTTTAAACTCGTGTCTACTCGTATTTCTATTATTTCTTTTCTTCTTAGGTATGTTCGGCGAGGTGGAACTGTCAGCAGAGCACATTGTGTTGGAGCTGTCGACAATAGTTTACATGGTATGTAGCTCCCTCTGGAGCTCTGCTTCCAGGGAACAATTACTGCCCCCTGACCCACTGTCACCTGACCCGTTACAATACATAACTCTATGCTACAGTGTCCATAGATAATTTAATGACACACTTGTGGAGAGGCTGTATATTGCCTGTGAATTGAAAATTGGTTGATGGTGTATAGATTATACAACTAAATACAAACTTTAAAACCCACAACTTATAAGCACTACAGATACTACTGACTCTATGTTCATGGCAGAGAGACTGTCTGTTGAATGTAAATTGATAATTGACCAACAGTTAAGAATTGTATACATGACTAAATATGAACTTATATGAACTTATAAACACTACAGGCACCATTGACCTCTATGTTCCTCTAACAATCCTGCAGTTGCCTCTGGGGATTTATGCTGCAATGTGTGTGCGTGTGGGGAATGCTCTTGGCGCAGGGAATGAGGCCCAAGCCCTGATAACGTGTAGAGTTGGTCTAACACTCGCTTGTGAGTAGTATCTGTATTTTGGTCCATTTGTCCATCCATCCATTCATCCACCCTCCATACATCCATCCATGCTATCCATCAATCCATCGATCTATCTATGTTATTCATCCATGCGATCTATCCATCCATCCATCCGTGCATCCGTCCATCGATCTATCCATGCTATCCACCTCCACTTAAAAAAATGAAACTGCATAACAGTCACATGACATCAACCTAACATTTCACACATGACAGGTTCGCTGGCGGTGATTCAGGGCACTGTGATTGCTTCAACAAAATCTTTCATTGGCTACATCTTCACCACTGACGCGTGAGTTGCTCTGCATGTTTTCACAAGGTACACGAGTACAGAAAGAGCCTTTGTCACCTTTGACAACGACATTTCGCAAATTGATTTTCTGTGCTCTTTCCAGGGTCATTGTGGGGATTGTCTCCAAGGTTCTGACCCCTTTTATATTCCTGCAGTTCTTTGATGCCATTGTGGTCAGTTGTTTCTCTTTTACAATAAATAATATTCTTTACAAGGTACTAGGGCTACCTAGATGAACTCTAGGGGGTACAGAAAATAAATCTGTGAATGAGTTCTCAGCTTCTACTAGCATAAAGATTAAGTATACGCACTATATGTGGACACAGATCTTACATTAAACCTATCACCTATACAAACCAATTGGGACTACATTATTATGTACCACTTAATAAGCACAATTTTTATGCGAAAATACTCATGGAGATACTTCTTATGACAGAGCGTCTCAGGGGTACAAAGCAGTTAAAAGTTTGGGAACCATTGCTTTAAGTCAAACTAATGTTTCCTCTCCCCTGTCTGTTCCTTCCATTTGTCTTGTACTGTAGTGTGTGAGCTATGGGATCCTGGTGGGTGCAGGGAAGCAGAAGATTGTTGCCGTATCCAATCTCATTTGCTACTACGCTATTGGTCTGCCAGTGGGCTTAGCCCTCATGTTTAAAGCCTGTCTCGGGATTTTAGGTATATTAGGCAGTTGTCACAGAAACACAAAACACACTTTCGTGACATGTTGCATCTTCAAAATTCATTTCATATACCACAGTCTACAGTATATCTCAATCTGTTATATTTAAAATAGGTGTTTTTTTTATTTATGTGTCATCTCTCCATATCTGTTCTCTTCTGACTCCCCAGGCATGTGGCTTGGCTTTATCGTTTGTGTAATTCTGCATGCAGTCTTCTTTGTTACACTCATCTTTAGACTCGACTGGAGGAAAGCAGCTGAGGAGGTGAGCATGGCATATATACGTGTGCGTATGGCATACACTACTTGATTTGTTCAGCAGACCACTGTCATTTACTCAGAAACAGTTCCATTAACTAGTGCACAAACTAATAAAAACAGAACATCTACAGTCGTACAGATTGTACGTACAGATGTTTATCGTTTCACTGTGCCTTATTATCACCACATGAAGAAGTTAATTAGTTAATTACAGCAAACACATGTGAACCTCTATGTTACCCCCCCAGGCACAGAAGCGTGCTGGGAAGATTAGTAAGGTGACATGTACGGGACAGAAGCCACCCATTGTCCAGTCTGAGGTGGACACCCTGGTGCCAGAGGGGCCCAAGACCCCAGAGAAGAGCCCTGATGTTGGGGAAAAGGTGAGCACCATGACACCCTTAGTGCACCATCCCACTGGGACACACATACACTACCCCACTTAGGGTGCTTTTAGTGGCAGTGATGTCCCATGAGTTCCATGAATATTTACTTAAACGGTTCTTCTGCTTTAAGCTTTGACTATTAATGCATTAATTCATTCAGCCTTTAATCTCTGAAGTACAACTCAGGGTGGTGCTAATTTTCACTGCAACTGAGTGCAACAAAGTATATAATATAACCTGCAAATGGCTATTGGTTTCGATTACTTTGTGAGCACCTGACAGTGCCAAGGCTGGTTTAACACTCACTGCTATGCTATGATACGGTGGGAGCCTGTCTGGACTACTGACTATCTCTCCTTTTCCACTGTCTCTTTCTGCTTTCGCCCCAGACTGATGCTGTGGGCACCTGTCAGAAGGAGAAGGGCTATGCCGTGGTGAGCACCGAGGACCAGGGCCGGCTGGAGAGCGGGAACGGTGTAGGGAGTGACCCAACACCATCCCCACCAACACCGGCTCCATCACCACCACCACGCCTCTCTGTCTCACAGCTCGTGCTGCGCAGGGGACTGACTCTGCTGGTGGCCATTTTGTCTCTGGTTGTTGGGGTGGTAATCCACCTGCACTACCCGCCAGAGGTCTTTCACTCTCCGATGACCAACGGGACACTGGGAAACAGCACGGCTCACCAGAGTGTCGCCTATAATTGTACTGCCCCGTTCTGAGACACATACACCAGCACTCATGTCAAGTGACCCTTTGGGAGGACACTGTTCTGAACCTTCTTTTTCTGAGAAGCATTTGAGGATTTTTTTACTGCAAGAAAAAGATAGAGTTTGTAACTTCCACACTTTTGTGGGCTTCCATTATAGTAGTGTTAGTTTTGTCACCTATTTTTATTTTATTTAATCTTACTCTTGTGACTGTCATTTCCCGCTTTTGTCATATTTAGTCAGTCACATACAATTTTTTTAGTCGAATTTTAGTCGACTAACATTCTGGAAATTTTCATAGAGTTTTAGTGAAAAGAGAAAGCAATGTATTTCAGTCTAGCTTTAGCTTTAGCGTACAGCAGGCTATTGTAGTCCAACATACAAAGATGTAATTTAACAATGCATAGGTTATGTTTTTGTATTCTTTGACATATGTTTTTGTGCTGATAAGACATTTAACATGTAGAATGACAGGTATGATTTAGTTCTGCAGCAACAGTGTCCACCATAGTCACACTATCTGACGGTCACAGAAATCAGTGCAACACAGAGCTACTGTGCATGCCTAGTCATTTGTATGGAAGAGGATTAGGACCACGTGTACAGATTTTTTTTAATTCTGAGAATAAATCTAGATTAAATTCTGACTTTTTTTTTTTCTGACGTTAATCTCAGAAATTCAGAGATTTTTTTCTCAGAATTAAAAAAAAAAACTGTTGGTGTGGCCCTAATCCTCTTCCATACATTTGGACCATAGCTTTTGGGCTTGTAAGAGTATGGAACCTACCAGTAGGTTTTAGGGTCCCATTTTTAAAAAAACAAGCTAATAAGCTATAATAAGCTTTTAAACAAAAATGAAAATGTGATTTTATTTTAGGTTTTATTCCATGCAAACCATTTTCATCTCGACCTTCTTCCTTAGAAATAATGCATGCTAGCAAAAATGTTCGCCAGTGTTTTAGACCAAAGATATCGTCTCGTCTTGGTTGTGAAAAAAAGGTGGTTGACGAATGTTTTCTGTGGTCTAGTCTGACGAAATTAAGACTACATTATAAACAAACACAGAGATTAGTCAAATGAGCTAAGTTCTAAGCAACTGGACTCCTTTAAGTAGTTTATAGACGTTTCACCTTTCATCCAAAAGGCTTCTTCTTTTGAAACGTCTTCAAGCTACTTAAAGAAGTCCAGTTGCTTACAGCTTAGCTCATTTCACTAACATGACCTGGATGAATGGTAATCTTCACAGACAGACGCAGAGATGTTTTCATAGTTGTCCAAGAAGGACTTCAACAGAGGTGTGCTGCTCTGTGCCGTATTCGCCTTATGACCACACTCCAGGTCCTGTGAGCACCCTTTATTAGGTGGAACCTATGGCACATTGCATTGTACCCACAATGCAGTTCTGAAGATCGCATACTGCTAAAAAGCTTCTGGAATTTTCACTTACATTTTGAGTCCACAAATGTAGTCAAGAGAGGTGGTGGATGTTCTGTGCTCAACAGCCAATCAAATTACACAACAACTCCCTTCACTAAGTCCTGAGGCAGCATGCTGACGGAACTGTTTATGGCTGGACCTGAGTCGCTCTCTTTGTCTCATAGGACTGTGCCTGAATGCTGTAGTTTCTTTATCTGCAATGGACTAAAGCAGGGGCGAATCTAGAAAATTTTTATTGTCATGACCCTGGCATTTAATCAGAAAAAGCTCCACTTCCACCTCATAACCACTGAACCCATTACAAACAGATCATCAGATTCAGATGAAGCTACACCAAAACTGGCTTAAAATGTCCAAAATCACTTCAAAACTATGTTCCTAGCATGTTAGCATAGAATGAAACACAAATGGCATACATTACAAAAACAAACTTAACCAATTTACTTTAATGGAGGACAGTTTTTTTAAAGGTATTGCTTTTACAGTGGTATAAATAGCAAGCTTACCACTTGGCTGTTTTGGGTTAAAAGTATAAAACATACAAACTCCAGTGAATCAACTGGTTCAGTAACATTTAGCAATAGTATTCATCTCTACACAGCAGCATGGTAAACCATGGTAAAACCACTTCCCTTTGGGTAGCCTCCCTCTCCTCATTTGTTTATTACTTTGGTCACAGGGTCAACTTTGTCTTTTCCTCTGGTTCCTGAGTGCACATATGTTTTGTACGTATACGTATGTTTTTTTTTGGCTTGACTTACATATTGCACAGAGTAGGCACAGTGATAGGTACAGTGTCTTAACAGGCACATATATATATATGTGGTATACGTATGATCTTTAAATATCAATCATTCTGGCTCAAAAGAAAATGAACACGAACCTTTGGTTCCAAACAAAACTTTGGTTTACAAAATGATTGCCACAGCTTAACTCCACAGTACACAAGTATGTTGAGGGATTGCTTTGTGTGTGCATGCGCATGTGTGTATTTGTATGTGTGTGTGTGTGTGTGTGTGTGTGTATTTGTGTGTATTTGTGTGTATGCGTGAGAGAGACTAAAGCTTTCAGCCTGCATGCAAACCATGTGCACAAATATGATATGAACACACTAATTTAGGGCTGGGCAATTAACCGAAAAATTCATCGGACCGACAATCGCAACGGTTAATCAAAAATGATCAAGCACATGACTAATAATTGTTTATTATTATTATTATTTATTTTGTAAACTCTATGATTATATCCTGTGCATTCCACAGTGTGTGTTCATGTACTGCTCCTTGAAGGCACACTACCACGTGTTGTTATGTGATTCTGCCCAGTCCAGTCAATTAAAGACAGTTTTGATTTGAAGTTCTATCGTCCAGCCGAAATTATGATAAAAATGGATATCGGTCAATATGAAAAAATATATCGTGATCAAATTTTTCATCACAACGCCCAGCCCTACACTAAACACAATCTAAAAAAACCAAACTGGTTCTGAGATTCAACTATGAAGTCCTAGTGACAAGTGGCAGCTCGCAGCTTGTTAGTGTTAGCTGTTGCAGAAGGTTGCTTCATATTTTACGTCTTTCACCCTCACTTAACCGTTTCCTTGTCTGATTTTTAAGGCTGTTCACACAAAACTTCATTCAGCTTGCTGGCCACCTTTTTTTGATTTGTCACTCCTGTTTTGTTTGTGGTGTTTGTCACTTTTTTTCTTCTGTGTCTCTCAGTGTATGTGTGTGTGTGTGTGTGTGTGTGCGTGTGTGTGTGTGTGTGTGTGTGTGTGTGTGTGCGTGTGTATGTGTGTGTGTGTGTGTGCGTGTGTGTTTGTATACACATGTCCCCATCACTCGAATTCACCTGAGCCGGCCTGTGAGGATCTCATTGATCAGGATACCAACTGCAAGGATGAGGAGCATACAGAAGATGGCCGCTCCCCGTCTAAGGACCAGCTGTGTGTTGGAAAGCACCTCGCCTACAATGGTCACCTTCCTTTCAACCTCTTTCTCTGGCTTACAGCTGTCCTCCATGTCTGTGGGCGTCTCCATCTCTGTGTGTGTCTGCTCTGACACATCCTCCTCACTCACATCTGTGGACATAATCACATCTCAATTCGTTCGGATTCACATTAAACATTTACATACATACATTAACCAATGAAGTATTTATATCCAATGTCACTAGAAACATACAATAAACGATGTGGCCAGCTATAAAAAAAATGGGTAAACACATGCATATCTTAACTACAAACACTCACAAAAAGACAAGTAAACACTGTTACTCTGTAGTTTACAAAGATGCGTAAATGGCATACATACTTACAAATGGCATACATACATACAAATGGCTTACATACATACATCATACACTGGACAATATTATGAATGAATCATACTTGTTCATTATTCATAAAACAAAATAAAAAGATCTTGTAATGTTTTTTGAATATACTGTATATTCCCATTGTAGCGCCCCGTACTGTTAGTCCGGGCGCGCCCATACTTCCTGTGATGCTGCATTTTCATTTCCCATGCAGTTAGTCTGGCCAAACTGTCTATCTACACCATTTCTACCTTTGCACAGGAACGGGGGCCATTTCAAAAAGGCAATGACGTGGTAGTTTAGCGACCGGAAATCTACCTCAGTCACTGTCAACATGCCAAACGTCGAGCAACAGCAAGATTTCAATGCAGCTGTAGCTGCTGTTTTGGAAGAATTCAAAGGGAAATTCTTTCTGAGAATAGAGCAAAGGGCAGCCTTTGGAGCATTTATTACAGAAAAGGACGTTTTCGCAATGCTACCGACCGGCTTCAGTAAAAGTTTGATTGATCAGTTAGCCCCGTTGGTAGCCAAGTCAATGGGGATTTGCGAGAACCCTGTTGTTTTCCTGTTCATTTCGGGGTGTGATTGGTTGAAGCTTCGTCCAGTAGCAAACAGAGGCATTTGAAAGAGGCGGGTTAAGCCTGCCTCTCAGAAATGGGTTTACACACAGCGTGGCCAGAGTAATGCTCGCAGAGCATTGACAAGTCGCGATAGCCAGGCTACTGCACTGTGGGAATTTAAGAAAATTTGTAGGGCCTCCAAAGTTCATAGCACAGATGAACTATACCAGGTTTTGTTATATTTGCATGTTCCAATGACAAGATAATAGCTGAAAAGTGTTTAGAGGCCAAGCCCAGACATTTGATGGGACGACATTTGGCCCAACTTCAAAACAAATCAAAAATCTGAAAAAGTCATTTTTTTCAGCATGGTCTATAGATGACCAATGCCTAATTTGAGGAGAATTATTTACCTTAGAGGAGACATTAGTTTCGCTTTCAAATATTTACTAAATTCTAGGACAGACATGGGTGTGGCTAGGTTTTTGAAAAACAGCAGCCACTTGTCATGCTAGACAATGTATTCAAATGGGACACAATATTGCCATACCAAATTTCTGATTTTTAGTGTTTAGAGTCAGAAATTTGCCCAGAAATTTGATTGGCATGTAACTTCGAAACAAATGCGTAAATCAAAAATCCAAAAAGGTACCTGGATTTCCACCTGACAGAAACCTTGAGAGGATCACATGAAGAAGACTACCAGACTCTTCAGAATACTGTGACAGGCCTATGCTGCTTCACACAGAGGCACTTCTGAGTTGTGCTGGACACTTACTGGTTTTGGAGGCAGCCTTGTTCTCCAGCACCACCCCATCAGCCTGGCCATTTTCATGGACCTCTACTCCAGCTCTCCTTTGGGCCTGCAGAGGGAGAGGCCATACTTAATGCTTAAATGGTCTCTTTTTATTAAACTCAAAGTCAAAGTCAAAGTGTACTTTATTGTCAATTCACTATCTAACAGGCATTACACAGAGGATTAAAATTGTGTTTCACCAGACACCTATGTGCAATTTAAACTAAAACATGCACAGACACACAACCACACTCATGGGCATGAAGACACGGACATGAACTCTTGAACTCATGAACTCAAAGAAGGACAAACTAGGGCATTTAATTACTCAGTGGGTGTGAAATCCTCAGGAAATACAGCAAGAAAATATCAGACTCTTTTGAGACTGAAGTTCAAAAAAGTTGAAAAGTTCAGAGACATGATGATGTTGAGAATAGGAGGAGAAAGTCTACACCACAAACATTCCTCACACACATCTGCTGATTAACCGAAGATGCTAACCAGACAACCAACTTATTTGGCAACCACCAGGATCACTCAGTATGTTGCGTAAGCCTTCTAAAGCTTGTTATAAGGGAGTATATTTAACCTCGATGGTGGTTTTCTTCCAGTCCATCTTCACCAACAAGATGATGAAAGCCAGTGATGCCATACAACCACACACAAAGAGGCCTGTCCACAACCCTATAATGGGGGGGGCAGAGAAAGACAGAGACTTAAATAATTCTGAGGTAGGCTTAATACAGTGGTTCTTAACCTGGGTTCGATCAAACCCTAGGGGTTCGGTGAGTCGGTCTTAGGGGTTCGGTGGAGCCTCGGTGGAACTGTTAATGCACGGTTCATTTTGTGCACCAGTAAAAAAATCATATATATTTTTAATTTTTTTTCTAAAGAATGGTTCGGTGAATGAGCATATGAAACTGGTGGGGTTCGGTACCTCCAACAAGGTTAAGAACCACTGGCTTAATAATAACTGGTAAATTCAAACTTTTTGAGATGTCAGATGTAGTTGTTCGTTGATCTCTACTGCCCACTGCAGATGTCTTGCAGATGAAGTGAAATATGAAATATGAAAGTGGCTGGTAGATTTCGGACACAAAATAATAATTTACTGTTGAGTGGTTGGTAAATTTTACAATTTTTTTTGTCAGTGTTTGGTACAAAAATTTACATTTTGCAAAGTTAATTTCCACGCCTGGTGTGGGTATGTAGAAATACTCACCTATAATTCCCATATTAGCAGCAAACATTAGCGACACTCCGATGGGAAATCCAACAAAGTAGTAACCCAGGATTATTCCAAGAGCTCCAAAGAGCTGCTTCCCAGCACCTCTTAAAATACCCCCCATTACACCCTGTGGACATTTTGCACATTATGAATTATATTATTATATAATAACAAGTAACACTTTATTTGAAGGCATCTACATAAGAGTGCCATTAGCCCTTTATAAACATGACATGAGACATATCTTGAACATTAATGACACTTCATTCATAAGTGTTATTCGGTGACATTGCAAAAATCGAATGACAACAGTCATAAACATGACTTATGGCTTATGTCACACTTATGTAGACACCTTTAAATTAGGTGTTACCTAATTATATATTATATATAAATTATCTTATGAAATTTTAGTTCTGTTGTATAGCATTGTATGTTAAAAGTGAAAAAAAAATGCACTGTATATTTGCCGTCATGCATCTCTTACCGCTAAGGCATCAATGAGGTGGAAAAATCCGTACATGACCATAATCTGGGCCACCCGCTGAATGATCTCTCTATGGAGAAGGCAAACATATGGGGCAAATGAACAGCTGGTCTATGACGAAGCAGGAGTAATACAAAAATAAGAAAATAGATAGACAGACAAATGATACCGGAATTACTTCAGTGCCTGAACTGTCGTGTGTCATGGTTGTCAAGACAAGTGCCTAAACTGTTTCTGTGGAAAATTTGTGTAGGGTGTTTGAGCCAAAATTACCTACAATATAGCAGTTTGCTCCTTCTTTGACGAAGTCAATAAGAGTTGCCATTTAGAAAGCAGACTCCTTCTATAGACTTTCTTCACAGACTCTTTGAAAGCAGCCTATTTTTGTATTTACAGCATATTTACTACCACAAATTAACACACTATTCACAAGCATATTAATATAACACTTATCTTACATTATTTTCAATTGAGCTCATCTTTTCTGACAAAATGTCTGTGCTTCCTTACGTGTATGCATTGTAGCAGAGGACATGTGTGATTGTGGCCAATCTTTTTATATTCATATTTCCCAGAAGTTTCCAGGAACCAGTTACTTTCAGTCACAGACTCCTGGAACTCTTTCTGTGTAGTCAAACAGTCATACTGAGAATAGAACACTACTATTAACTAAAACCTTGCCCTGTAATAACACAGTCATAATGACTGTGCATTACTCCACACAGTCTAGCTTTTTTGTGCCCTCTGTGGAGCTTGTTAATACATGACACACCATGGTAGTTTTATAATACATTGAGTGAAAGTGACCTGGGCTGATGGTTCACTGTTTAGGTAAGGGGTCAAAACATCCACTGCCTCCTTCTACACGTGTCATAGTCACGGGTAAGCACAACAAATATATAAAGGAAAGCATGTGAGCATGTATTACCATACGTACTGATCTGTGGTGAACACGTAGCCAATCACATCTTTGGTGGCACCAAGAAAAACGGCAATCACACAAGAGAACGACACTACACCAAACACACACACATACAAACAGAAACACACATAATGCATTTACGCTTCATACGCTAAATGTCATGAACAGGTAAGGATTATGTTTTGTTTTTGGAAACTTTCTATCTCCAGTACATACTTGCTGACACAATCGCAACCTTTCCAGACATGATAGCTTGTTCAGTTTTCCCTGCGCCGAGGGCATTGCCTACTCGAACACTGGCAGCAACAGAGAAGCCAAGTGGACTCTGAAAAAGACCATATAGTCTGTTATAATATACATGTATATATATGCACATATATATATAGATTACATACAGTTACTGCTCCCAGCAATCTCAACAATAACATAATCAGGCTGAAACCATTAATTTGTCATATTCCAGTTAGAAATTTTAACTGAGACTAAGAAGGCTGGGGAAGCCAAGAAAGCCTTAAATTCTGTCTTGCTTATTGAATAGCACATATGCACAACATATGAAAGGAAATTCACGAGGAAACAATGTAAGATGGTAAATTAGTTTAAAAAATGTAAATAAAAAAAAGAGTTAAATCATTTTAATATGTTTACAAAATTAATGATTGTGGTAAATATATTATTCCAAATATATTATTATAAATATGTTAATAATATTTTATCATTGATCACATTTTCATGAGGAGCCTACAAACAAGTACTTTATTTTATTACATAATAGATATTGTTTTATTGGTTCAGGCTTATTGGTTGGTTTACCATGTATGCAATGGTCGCCACCTCGTACACCACAGACTGAGAACCCAGCTCTACCTCACTGATCAGACCTAGTAGAAAAAGCATGACAGCGAGACCTTTAGACACATGTAATATGTAAAACAGTTGGACAAAAAAAAATGTTTACCTACACAAAAGGTGCTATGTCAGTATATTGACATATTTATAGTCTCGTTTTTATGGTTTTCCTGTCTTATTTTCACACTTGTGCTGCAAAGCACTTTTATGCTTGTGCTGTAAAAATAAACTGACTTGATTTGACTTGACTTGACTTCCATATCTACAGGACTTCAGACTGTGTTGAGTAAAGCTTTCTAGCTCAAAGAGGCTTTAAAAAATCTCACCACAGGATACATATTACACATTAGTGCCCTGATGACCCCCCTAAACCCACGTACTCTTGTGACTCCTGTGACATCACTCCGTGAGAGTGAACTTCAGAGTGTCCGTCAGTCATGTCACTTAAATGTTTCCTTTTATCTTTAATGTTCATTCTGATGGTCAGACCCAATCATAACAAATGCAATAATGCTTGTTACTTACACAGCATAATGACATTAGGCATGCCACTTAAACCACTGGGCTTGCATGTCCTCACATGATGATCAAAAGCAAATAGACATCTCACCTACACTGTAAAACCGGATTGTCAATACAACTCAAAACTTTTGATGTAACTGATTACGTCAATGGTTTTGAGTACATTAACTATATATTTTAATTAAAGTGAACTTTAAAAGTTTAAGTACAAAATTCATGTACTTAAACTTTCAAATGAACTTTAATTAAAATATATAGTTAATGTACTCACAACTATTGACGTAATCAGTTACATCAAAAGTTTTGAGTTGTATTAACTTATCTGGGTTTACAGTGTACACTCTAAAAAATAATGGGGCCAGTACTGGTTTTTAGAAGAACCACTGCTTCAAAGAACCTTTAAGGCAACAGTCCTCTAAAGAACCATTTGATGCCAATATGACACAGCATAGCCCATTATAACCTGAGGCTCTGAAGAACCTTTTACATAATGTAATGGTTCAACACAGAGTTTTTACTCTTCATAGAACAATTCAGAGATTTAAAGAACCATTTAAACACCCTTATTTCTTAGAGTGTATGTAGTTGTTGTTACCAGCAGTTTACCATATCTTTAAAATAAAACAGACCATGTTTTCATAATGCACGAAGGTGGACAAACCAGCTTCAGAAAGTACCACAGGTCATGTCACAAACTAGTTGATCTACCTGTAAAAAGAGTTGTGCTTACTAAGACCAGCTGGTTTAGTGCATTGTCTGGACCTTTACTTTCTTAACCCGGGATGTTCAACTCTGTTTATAATTCAGCATGGAAGTGTCTTATGATTCTAGGTAAACAGAGTCCGATGACAGAAAATGGCAGACAACGACCTTTGCTGACCTGCGAGAAATCCGCCGATCTCATAGGTCCACCACTCCACACAGAGCATGAGCATGCTGGGCAGGGCCAGGCTAATGTACGCGCCCCACTCCTGCAGACAGTCCTTGGACCAGCCTACAGGGTCACAAGAGTTCACAGACAGACAGACAGACTACAGACGGGAATGCCACAGAAGAGATCATACAGTCCTTGGACCAGCCTACAGGGTCACAAGAGTTCACAGACAGACAGACAGACTACAGATGGGAATGCCACAGAGGAGACCATGCAGAGAGCTTTTTATGAACGTCTCCTAAAGAAAATGCATCCCAAACAGTGTTTATGGAGGCACCTAGGTGGGGTGCATATCCTTCACGTGGGGGCACGTGTCACGTGTGTATATGTTTTGATGTACTGTCGAATGTTACAGTGGATTCTAGTTCAATGTTCAGTGCCATTATATGGTATTTAATACTTTCTCACAAGATAAGTAAATATACTTCCTACACAGATTTCCTTTCTAAGTTAGTTGTTTCATGATATAGGCATTTCTGTTAATGTTAGGGAAGGATCAGGAGTAGCGATATAGAACAATATATATACCAATATGTACACACTTTTCTTTCAAAGGTGAACTCTCTCTATTCCTCTCTGGCTTTGCAAAAGGATTACATATTATGCACACATTATGCTAATGTGGTAAAACATTGCAGAGTTGCACTGGAGTCTTAACTCCAGTTACCAACTAAAAACAGCAGTCTGATTACTCATTACTCCCTCACCAGGTTGCACTCTCAGAAATGAAGGTACAGAACTGTACTTTTACTTTTACACACATTACCCTCAAAGGCACATCACTGTACCTTTTAACCACTGTTTTACAACTAGTTTGTACCTTCTCCAGAGCTGAAGAGGTACACATTAGTACCTTAAGGTCCAAATACAAATCTGTACCTTTTAGGGTACTGCTGGTGTGACAAGTAAAAGTAGAATTGTTTTCTGAGAGTATGGGATTGGACTCACCATCCCAGGTGGCTTTATGGAGGCCCTTCCAGACAATGTAGGTGTACAGGAACACAGCTAAGGCATATTGGGAAATGGAGTTTGCTGCTGCCGATCCACTGGGATGAGAGAAATGACATTACAATCACATTGAAAAGCACAGTTTATCATTGTGTCTTATCTAGCTATATCTAGCTAACTTCAGGTGAAGAACTGCCAAAGAACTGCCACAGGTCCTGTGCCACAAGCACTGCCAATAAACAGCCTAAATTGAACTTGTATTACTAAAATTACTACTGAAAATGGAATATGTATTATATATGCTATGCTTATATTGTTATGTTTTGTTATTGTTATTTTTTATTGTCATGTTTATTAAATGTTTAATGTTCACTGAGAGCCTAGGGAATGCTGCAATGCTGCAAATCCAGTGCAACAACAATAAAGCTGACTTTGACTTGACTTGACTTGATTTTGACTAAATCACTGGCACACATATATAAAGTATTTGCTTCTATTTGCACATACACATACACATGCATAGTGAATCCAAGTCTAAAACACACATAAAAAGGTACAGATGCATAATGAGGGTGGTCATACTCACGCTACACCCAGGTCTAACACATGCAGGAAGACGTAATTGATAAGGGCGTTTAAAATGTTTCCTGCTGCGCCAACTCCCACCAGAGGCCATATAATTCCCTGACAGACAGACCGCACAAACACATTTCAGTAATGCGACTGCAGTGCCAGCCTGCAATCTGCTAGTAAACACCATGTAGGTCGTAACTCATACAGTAGTTCTGCTGTAATATACTTTTTATATTAAATTAAGATACTTTCAAAAGCACTTAAAGGGTCTGATCATATGATCCTAACCCAAAACTTTAACTCAAGGCCTAGATTAGAATTACATTACATTACAAATGACCAATGTTATGTTATTTCTGTTACCCAGTGGATTACATTGCTTGTAATAGCACAATTACATAATCTACGTATAGTGGGGGTTATGGATTCTGTGACTATTACAATGTATCATACTGCATGACAGCAAACTGGGAATGGCGTAATGTGAATTAACATGACGTGTAATGTAAAATAACATGACAGATGTGATGTTATGTGGTGTTGTCGGTGTTGTGCTGTGATGTGATAGTGCTCCCCTGCCCTCACCCACCTGATTCTGAAGATATCTGCCCAGCAGCTGATACATGAAGGCTGCCTGTGTGAGATGTAAAGGCCGGTTAGTGAGAGGTGGCTTACACTATTAGCGCAAAGCTACTTAGCATAGTATGACAGCAACGCTACCAGCACAATTCAACTCACGGGCAGGGCAGGCATGAAGATCTTCACATATAACTGAGATAAACTGGGATAGAGAGACAGAGATCTGTTAGTTTGACAAATGTAAGCATCTATACACCCTAGCCCACATTTTCTCACCTTTTCATCCATGCATACATCTCTTTCATGTACCTGTTGATCCAAAATATATCTATCCTACTCACTGCGCACTGCATGAATGACATTATTTGATTTGGAAATGAATGTGTTTTTTAGAGTGCACAGCTGAAAGATGCAGATCCGGCCCAGCTACGGCCCAGCTGTGGTACAGCACATGTTCAGTCTCAGAGGATACATTCAACAAGGACCGAGAGGAGCACAAGTTGTCAACGTGTGACCTATTGCCTTTTTTACACTGCCTTTCTCTGTTTAAGTTATTATGTTGTTATTAATATTAAGAACATAAGAGGTTACCAAAGTTTCAGGTTAAATAAAAGACCTCTATATGGCCGAATGTAAAACGTATGCACTTTATACAGTAAAGGTGCCTGTGTCATTTAAAAGATTTAATTACCACAGTTTAACCTATGTGTCCGACTAACACATGACTGTGATTACAACGTCTGTGGGAAAATCCACTAGACTTTACCTAAAATGCTACTGCTTTGCCTTCTATGGCAACAGAAAGCCGGTGCGACACAAAGGCTCATGTGTTATTTGATCTTGGACTAAAGTAAAGCTACACACTGTTGGGCATTTGGGAAGACTGTACCTTGTTTAGGATAATTGTAACTTAATGTGGAGACTCTGGTCATTTGATTAGTTGATGACACAACTAAGCTGATTACTTGGCAACATGGACTGGTAAGTGCTATCCTCAGTTTCATTATATGCCATTTAAGTCTTTCCGAGAAAGTCTTGTAAAGACAGAGTCACAGGGAGCAAAGGGGAGAAAGAGGAGGGGAACAGACAGTAACACTTTTTTTGGATAGCCCATCTACAGAGACTTTACGGATGGTTTGTTAAAAAGTCAATTTCATTTTGTTTATTGTTTATTGACTATCACCTTAATGAAACCCCATAGCCTTAATCTTAACCAAATGCAGAGATTTAACAGATGGTTTTCTAATAGTCTCAGCATCAGCAGAGAGTCTACAGAACCATCTATAGGACTATCCAAATGAAGTATGACCGAAAAGACTGTACAACACAGAAGAGGAAGAGAGAGGTAGCCTGGTAGACCAACCCTTCGTGCTTCATTTCATTTTGGACAGAGGGTCTGGCTGTGTTGTATTGAGAAACGTTTTCTTCCGGGAGGTGTAGACTGAAAGTTTAAAGTTTAAAAGGATTGGATCTGCCTTCACCAATTGCTAACATCTGGTCCTGACGTATGCAATTAGTCTGGCTATAAGCCTGCCTGCGCACTACAACTCAAATGTAGCACAAGTCAACGTCATTGCCCACAATCAATCCCTCTGTTCGCTGATTGGTTAGGCAAGATTCTGCCTGAGAAAACCATGTCAATGGAACCTCAGCCAGACCCTCTGTACAAAACGAAATGAAGTATGAGGGGCTGAAGTACCGGGGCGAGGTGCTTCAGAGAGTGAGAGGTGCTTTTGGGAAACTGTGAAATCTTTCTCTCTCTCTCTCTCTCTCCTCTCCTGGCCTATCCCCCCTCCAGCTCTCTCACCTGGCCACCTGTGGACTCTGCCTGACCAGCAGCAGCAGGGGCTCTGTGTTGATGAGGATGGCCCAGCATGGACAACATGCCAGCAACTGGATCAGCGCGCTTCTCTGCAGGATCACACCCACTCTCTTCAGGTTATTACTGCCAAACGTCTGTGAGAGAGGACACAGAAGATACACACACACACACACAAAGAGAGCTGACACACTTGTTCAGGATACTTTTACAGAGCTGATTTTCTCTTTGTTCTCCATATACTTAAATTTAGTATTTTGCCCAGTAAATTTGAACGAGAACCCAGTCTCACAGCACACTATCGATGATACATGTTGTGCATTTAAAATAATATTATGGCCATGACTTAATCCAAAGCAAACATGGCACTTTGAGTCCTTAACACTGGTGAGTGTTTTTAGATAGCCTGTGTATTTATCCTGAGTCAGGCCAATGTTTACGGATCATCCCAACGAGCAGCGTGGCGGGGACCTTGGGTGGGTAGGTGCGGAGACCGAGCAGGGTGCTAGCTTGCTCTGCTCCTCAGCTTGCAATAGAACCTCTGCAACTGATATGTGATTCCCCAGCTGAAGAGCGCTTATCATCACAGACTCATTCACCACAGGTAGGGACACACACACAGAGACACCATGCGGACAGTGAGCTGTGAGACTGGGGTCCCATTCAAATATCCTGTGTTGCAGAGTGGAGGGGGTGACAAAGGTATTGACACAAAATACATCCCCACTGTGAGTGAAGTGTATAGCAGTAGTGACACGGGAAATCAGATACACCTTAAAAAATAAAGGTGCTTAAATGATTCTTTAAATCTCTGGACGGTTCCATTGAGAGTAAAAACTCTGTGCTGAACCATTACATTATGCGAAAGGTTCTTGACATTAGAAACGGTTCTTTAGAGCCTCAGATCATAATACGCTATGCTATGTCATATTGGTGTCAAATGGTTCTTTAGAGAACTGTTGTCTCAATGGTTCTTTGAAGCAGAGAAAATGGTTCTTCTATGGCATCGCTCCAAGGAACTGGTACTGGCCCCATTATTTTTTAGAGTATATAGAGATCCTGACATGAAGATAAAAACAAGGAGGACAAAAAAATAAAGACAGCAGGCCTGCTTGTCTCAAACCCTGATTGCATTCAATGTCAGTTTTAAACAAGTGATCCGATTAACATTTGTTTCCAGGTGTAGTTCAAAGATCCTGCTTGCTACCAGATTACACATAAGCATCTGAACACATCTTCAGTACATACTGTGTACCTAAATATTTTTTTTGTACACTGTTAAACTATAACAGTTACAGCGCTACATCTTTAGACAAGGTAACATCCCCAAGTGTACTGCAGATCAAGAAAAAGCCTACCACACCAAGACCAAAGCTACAGCTTTACCGTAGGTCATGTTAAAGTATGAGGGCTCAGTCTGTGATCTTACCTGTGATATTAGTGTATCGCATGCTGAGGCCAGCCCAGCGCCGATAGAAATACCTGTGACGTTGATCACCTGGCAAATTACACACCAACAGAGGGAAAGTTTGGTAAGGTTGAGCAATAGTTTATTAAATAAGCAAGACAAGACATCATCACACCATAATAGTTAATTGAATTCAATAGAGTACATATATTTTCTCTGGATAAAACGTTTAATGGCTTTTAAATTTTAACAGAAATCGGATACACACAATGCTAAACTATTTAATACTACATTTAAATAAACTACATACATATTTTCCTGATTTTACTTCAAAGACACTTTTTAATGACACAGTGGACACTCACAGTGTGTGTGTGTGTGTGTTTACTTACAGCAATGGCCAGGGCCACTCCGGCCAGTTCTGTCTTTCCCAGGTGCCCACAAAATATAGTGCTGACAAAACTTATCAAAAAGATCATCAACTGTGAAATCACCTGGACAATCACAAGATATTAATGTTTGCAGACCTAGAAAGTGCACATGATAATGTAGTAACTGCAACAATGAAAAAAAAAAGGATGCTCCAGTCGTAAGGCTATATAGGATCATTTAAAATATGTATTTTGAATCTGTTAGGATCATCTGGATGATTTATATCATACATACACATACATAAACTGAAATAAAGACAATTTGATGTACAACATACAATAGCCTACCATTTTTAGATATAACTACTATAGAACTATGCTAATCACGAGCATATAGGCAGACCGTGTAGTCTACTGACCAAACTTGAGGACGTGTGGCTCAGAACTTTACAATTGGAAGTTGTTGCTTTCTGTGACTCACACAGGGACCATACAAAATCTTGGCTTTTTAAAAACCACACGCTGTAAAATGCTGTCGTAAATCACTGATAATATAATGCATACAAGGAGACAGGACCGAACTACATTTATGGAACACACATCGGTCCACCCAATCTGTGACTTCAGCGACACTCATGAATTGTAGTGTGGTAGCCCCGCGGCAGTATCTTACCACTGGTCCAGCTAATTTCAAGAGTTGAACAAGCTCGTCCTTAAAGCCAATAGGTATCCAACTTAGTAATCGCTCCCTACAACTTCCACATGCAGTCCGTGAGCTTGTGGATTCAACATCTGATTGCTTGTCATCGCTTTTAGAGCCCCCGTTTGAGCAAGGGTTTGTTTTTGTGACCTCCATTCTCAGACAAAAACGTAAGTGGTTAAATACTGTCGCAGTGCGCTGGTCTCTGCCCAAATCACCTCAACAGAATATCTGCTGTCACGCTTACTGTATAGCCTACATGTGGACCCTATTCTGGTGGGCAGGGAAACACCGGCAACAGCCGTGTATAGTCCAACCCCTTCAGTGCACGAGGTTCTTATATCAGAGTTTTAGTGACCCCGTCTTCTGTTGTTCTTCGATAAAGCCCAGTGCGCGAATGGGATAGACTGCTAGTTTATAGGTGACACATAACGGTCGGTATCACGGTTTCATTAAAGCAACACATCGTTAACGTTTTACCACGTCGCTCTGTTACTATATAGCTAAAGTATGTCCGAAATGAAAAGACCTACGTTGCACCGGAGACAAGGGTTATGTCGTCATCCAATGATTTGTCTGTTTTATCGCTTTATCGTCACATAAAAGTTACAATGGCACAATCACATTTGATCAGAAATGCCCACGTGATCATAAACATTTATTTATTTATTCCCTAGTTTTTCTCAGTCGCTTTGGTGTGCTTCTGAAATCAGAATTGCATTTCACAGAACTGACTCATCATTCTTGCGCAATTTGTCACTTGCGTAATTTGCCACTGTATATATACAGTAGGCTACACAAAAGTCACAAAAGTGAGTACACCCCTAACATTTTTGTACTTTTTTTATTATATCTTTCCATGGGAGTAGTCTAAAGATATAATACTTTTCTACAACGTAAAGTAGGCAGTGTACAGCATATATAACAGTGCAAATTTGCTGTTCCCTTAAAATAACTCAACACACAACCATTAATGTCTAAACCACTGTTAACAAAAGTGAGTACACCCCTATGTGAAAATGTCCAAATTGTGCCTAATTAGTCATTTTTTCCTCCCTGGTGTCATGTGATCCATTAGTGTTACAAGGTCTCAGGTGTAAATGGGTAGAAGCTGTGTTAAATTTGGTGTCATCACTCTCACACTCTCTCATACTGGTCATTGGAAGTTCAACATGGCACCTCATGGAAAATAACTCTCTGAGGATTTAAAAAAGAAAATTGTTGCTTTACATGAAGATGGCCTAGGTTATAAGAAGATTGCCAACACCCTGAAACTGAGCTGCAGCACAGTGGCCAAGACCATACAGCGCTTCAAGAGGACAGGCTGTACTAAGAACAAGCCTCACCATGGTCGACCAAAGAAGTTGAGTGCATGTGCTCAGCATTATATCCGGAGGCTGTGTCTTCACAATAAGCGTAGGAGTGCTGCCAGCATTGCTGCAGAGGTTGAAGGAGTAGGGGGACCGCCTGTCAGTGCACAGACCATATGCTGCACACTGCATCAAACTGGTCTGCATGGCTCCCCCCAGAAGGAAACCTCTTCTGAAGATGATGCACAAGACAGCCCGCAAACAGTTTGCTGAAGACAGACTAAGGGCATGGATTACTGGAACCATGTCTTGTGGTCTGATGAGACCAAAATAAATGTATATGGTTCAGATGGTGTCAGGTGTGTGTGGCGGCAACCAGGTGATGATTACAAAGACAACTGTGTCCTGCTAACAGTAAAGCATGGTGGAGCACGTGTCATAGTTTGGGGCTGTATGAGTGCTGCCGGCACTGGGGACCTACACTTCATTAAGGGAACCATGAATGCCAATATGTACTGTGACATACTGAAGCAGAGCATGATGCCCACCCTTTAAAACTGGGCCGCAGGGCGGTATTTCAACATGGTAATGACCCCAAGCACACCTCCAAGATGCCCACACCTTGGGTGAGGGTGAAGGTGATGGACTGGCCTAGCATTTCCCCAGACCTGAACCAAATTCAGCATCTGTGGGGCATCCCCAAATGGAAGGTGGAGGAGCTCAAGGTCTCAAGCTCAAGGTCAGCTCCATGATGTCGTCATGTAGTAGTGGTAGAGGATTCCAGTGACAACTTGTGACGCTCTAGTGAACTCCATGCCCAAGAGAGGCAGTACTGGAAAATAATGGTGGCCACACAAAATATTGACACTTTGGGCACAATTTGGACATTTTTACTTAGGGGTGTACTCACTTTTGTTGCCAGTGGTTTAGACATTAATGGTTGTGTGTTGAGTTATTTTGAGGGAACCGCAAATTTGCACTGCCTACTTTACGTTGTAGAAAAGTATTATATCTTTAGACTTCTCCCATGAAAAGATATATATAAAAAAGTCCAAAAATGTTAGGGGTGTACTATATATATATACACACACATACATAGGTGTATATATACACATAGGTAATGCTCGTAAGGTAATGCTCGTCAAAAGTACTTGTTCCCTGCTGTATACGCGGCCCAAAACAAAGGCAAAAAAGCAATTGTTTGCTAGATTTGTCAAAATCTCAAACATATTTTATACATTTCTGGTAGGCCCTACATTTTTCTGAAACTCCAAAAACTGATAAATTGGTCACATTTGAACCTTTCTTCCCATGCAATACAAGAAGCATTACGTCCTGGGCCTTGTTTTTGTTCTATATAACAATGTTTTCCTTTGTTCCTATAATAATGAGTCATTGTGGTTTTGAAATAGCTATGCTGCAAAAAATAGTGACACCTTATACATTTTTCTGGAAGTGGTTTGTGATCAGGGAAAACTTCTGCATTGTGTGTTTTTATTATTATTATTTTTATAATTATTATAATTATAATTATTATTATTATTATTATTTTAATGACGACCCAAACATCCAGGTACTGGTTTACGTTCTGTTCAAAACATGAACACAGTTTTAGCCGTACAGCATCCACAACACAGCTAGCTCCCACATGGCATGCAACATGTAATAAAATACAGCAGCAAGCTGCGACAACGGGCCCTCACACCCCCGGTTCTGCAACCCATGGCATTTCAGGAATTGCGAATTTCTGGCACATTACCTGTTCATGAGATATGTGAAGTCAGGACCCTAGTGAGTTTACACACACCTAACCTGAATTAATCTAGTGAGATAAAACATAGGAGCAAAATTCAGCAACATGGGAAAAATCCCACTATTGCCAAATGGCAGAGTTATGCCAGTTTCGGCATGACAGATTGTGAGTGTGTGTGTGTGTGTGTGCACATGTGTACCTGTGTGGATGTGTGCAATCAGGACACTGGTGAGTTCACATACACTTCACCTAAATTAATCTAGTAAACTACAACAGGACTTAGGAAAAACATTTAACAAAAGTGGGGAAAAAATCCTATTGTCAGCTGGTGGTGCTATGCCAGTTTGGGCATGTCAGTATCATCATATTATCATACACAGCCTGGGAAAAGTGTGTCAAAGTTGTTCACGTGTCATAACACAAACGTCAGCTGGTGAGGCTGCATCAGGCAAGCATATTGGTTGTCTGGATTTTATCATAAACATAGGACCTAATAACCTGAGACATTTCAGACAAATCTTTCAACTGCACTGACTTAATACCACATTTCCTGTTTATGTGGCGAGATACTAAAATCCTCTCTCTATTTCAACGCATTATAACATATCAATAATCCCTTCACAACCTAACATCGGCAACACCTTGGCATCATATATGCCCAATCTGATGAACCGTCTAGGAGGACTATGTTAAAATTGATAATGTGTCAAAACCCCATATAACCTCAATAACCTGACTTACTGTTGGGCGTTGCTAAGGCAAAGTATATGTCAAAATTGGCCGTTGTGGTGAACCCATAGACAGTGGGTGAACCCAACACACCTGCCAAATGTGGTGAGTGTAGCTCAAACTACTGTATATGCCCAGCACAGAGCTCTGTGGCTCACTCACACTAGACACTAGAGAGCAGACATTAGCCACTGCATCAAAAGATGGCCAACACTGTAAACACTGTGGCCAGGGTATGTGCTGTTACTGTGAAAGAAGGCCCTATAGCTTACAATACAGTGAATGCATTGGCATCTTAAAAAGTCAAAAAGATGTCTTAAAACAGTAAAATCAACAATTACTGTGCAGTACACACACAGGAAAATGTAATGAAAAAGGTACGACAGGGCATTGTAAAAGAAGTAGTACATTACAGTCTGCAGTCTACAGTGGACTGTAAATGTGATCAAATCAAAGGTCTGCAAACAGGTGATTTACTCAACATCACATGCTACTTTCTAGTTTCTATTGCACCAAGGTAATATTTTGCAGCACAAGGGCTTGGCAATGCAAAATGTGTTTTATCTTGAAAATATGTTTAGCAGATTTCACAATAAGCATCTACAAGATGTGGAAATTCTGTTGTTGTGGTATAGTGATTATTTTATTAAATGGGTTTTGGCAAGTGAAAACTTGGTAGAGACAATGGGTTTTAGTATTTCAGTTTTTAGTATTTTAATAGATCATAAAAACAGTAAAAGTTCGATTCTTATCTGAGGAAAGTGACTGAAAGTAACAAACTGGTCCTCGATGGCAGCGAGACCTCTTTTTATATTAAATGGGAATTCCAGAGAAAGTCAAGCAATTGGTTTGCTACTTCTTCGTCACTAGTGAAACAAGAGCAGGATAAAAAAAAGACATGACTTAGTCAGCACACGGAGCAGTTTTAAAAAAGACCAATCTGTTGCCACATCAGAAGGGAACTGTGTGGAATCAAATACCTGGCAGAGACGGTCAAATAAATACCATTTGGATACATTTACAAATGTCTCTTCAGTAAAGGGTAGTTCAGAGTGTTTTTTTGAGAGGCATACTGCAGACTAAACTTAGCGGTCGTGCTGACCAGTATATGGAATGCTATGTAAGGTCACCAAGGTGGGAAACTAATAGCACCACCTTGTTTGGTGTCTCTATATGTAAATTCTCAATACCAGCTGGAGACAGGAAGGGGTCAATAAACTCTGTACTTATATGGACTGTCCTTCTTGGATTAGGCTGTTTAAGTTACTTTCCACTGTTAAGACAGATTTACAAGTTAAGATTTGAGTATATCTATCTCCCGTTTTCTCATCTTTAACGAGACAGATCGAACCAGCAGGAGAGACAATATCTAACAGGGTTTTTCCTGTCTCAAACACGGAGGAGTAACTCAGACTCAGACACTTAAGAAGTGTTAGGCCTTCATGCTAATATTTCATCCGCTTTTATTTGAACCAAGTCAAAGAACTTAATTTATAATCTCATTTATGTAATAAACCATCAACCCTGATCCAACGCAACAAAACATCAACATCAAAACATCAACACAACACAATTAATAGTGGGCAGAGAGATTCATCAATGAACTTCATAAATGAAAAGATTTGTGTGTTTTTGTGACCTGAAGTATTGTAGCAATTTCTGGAAAGCTCTATGATGACATTTTTAGGGATTTTGACTGTTGGCCTCTATGCTTTTCAACCGAAATTTGATGCAGTATCATTCCAAAGATATATTTTGATTACATACTTGTGGCAAGCCAATATGTTTTGCAAGTTCACAAAAGTATGCCATAGTCCTCTTTTGGCCTGGTAAACCAGCCCCTCGTGCTACACTTCATTTCATCCAGAGGGTCTGGCTGTACTGTACTTTACCCAATCGCTAATGCTTCGTCATGGCATGCAGTTAACCTGGCTATAAGCGTGCCTATGCATTACAGTTCAAATGTAGCACACAAAGTCGACGTCGTCGCTGACGAACACTTCCTCTGTTTGCTGATTGGTCAGGCAAGATTCTGCCTGAGACAACCTGTTACATGTTAGTGGAACCTCAGCCAGGCCCTCTGTACAAAACAAAATGAAGTACAAGGGGCTGGTTTACCAGGCTAATTCTTGTTAGCCATGACAATTATGTTAGAATCAGGATTTGCAGGGTTACACAAAAACTACACTAGCTGGACAAATAAAACATTTTTAATAAGCGTAGAAAAAGTCTTTTCCCCCATATGGTGCTGCACATATGAATACAGAGTGCCCATTCAAACACTACTACAGACTGATCACCTCTCTGCTCCAAGTTTACAGGCATCTTCTATTCCACAAAATGCTGTCACCACTTTGTAAACCACTTAAATCGAAACCAAAATGCTTTTTTGCTCCTGCTGTCCCATAACAGTCCATGAATCAAATGAAGTCTGTGCACTTCACCTGTCCTCGCATATTTACAAAAGTATTGGCTGTTGGCTTTATATCTAAGAAAGGAAAGGGGGCAATCTAGCCGCTGGTTGTAAAGCAGGCAATGCCACAGGTAGACCTAGTCATGGTGTGAGCTTCCATCCACTCTTTTTTTCACTCGTTCACTATACAGTGCACCATATAGGGTTTGAGGTACATTGTCTTGCTCCCTACACAGTGCATTACATTGTGAATGTGTAAATATTTTTTTTCCTTTTCCTCCACCATTCTCTCTTCCCGTACAGCTGTGAAGAAGCCTTCCCCTTAACAGTTACCCTGGCAAACAGCACACTGGTGTCCTTGTATTCATTTTCCCCTCACGAGAGTGTCCTCAGAAGGCTGTCAGGAAAAAAACAGTCCGTCATCTCTCTCTTTCCTGTCCTTTCATCCTCCAATCTCTCCTCCAATCCCCTTCACCCCTGTCTGTCTCTCTCTCTCTCTCCCTCTGGTCACTTGGCCACGGCGTTGCTGTGCGGGGGCTGCTGCTGGGCCTGCTGCTGCTGCTGCTCCACCAGGGCCTGCTGGAGGCGGGTGCGCTTGCGGGCGTAGTGCTGCCAGTGCAGCAGCTGCTGCTCGTCAATGAACTTGGCACACTGGGCGTTCACCAGCTCCTTGCGGAAGTGCTCGTACTGCAGGAGCTCCAGCATGTGCAGGCAGTGGGGGTATCTGCAGGAGGTCACGGAAATCACCAAGAATGAAATTAATGATACAGTGATGACATTCGTGTTCGGTGATGAATTCATGAGTGCGTTCTAACTATGCAATCTAGCTAAAGACTGGTCATCAAATCTGGGCATATGAAAAGGACAGACTTATTCTATCCCATGCAACAGAACAGAAAAAGAGCAGAAAGTTCATTCTATGCACTGCACAGAAATGACTAACCTTTTAGTAAGAGACAGAGACAGGTAGAGAGGGAAGAGATAGCCACCATTCTGTCACTATGGTAATACAGTTTGATATCAGTTAACTCAGTGAACCACTTGTTACTGTAACAATTGCTTACTTCAGGAATTTGGCATATTCAGGTTCCTTCCAGTAGAGCAGGTACTTTAAGTAGTTAACAAAGGGCTTGTCCCTAAAGTATCCTCTCTGAGCAAGAACTATGGGCAGAAGAGAGAAACAATCTGTTAGTAACACTGTGGCAGAGTCATACACATGAAATATATAAAACACAGTAAAACACACTTAAACACGTTTCATCAAAAAATTAGCTTACGCATACCTTAAGTATGTATGTTTTTTTTTCAGTAAAGATACTAACACAGTTTGACAACAGCCACTGAAATCATTGAAGCGTGCTGTGGATTGGCTAGGATTGTTTACGGTTTTGTCTGAGCCAACACGGTTGGTTTGTCCATTACAGAAACAGAAGCAGTAAATAACCAGGGTATGACGTGTAAATAATTCCCACCAAGTTACTTACAATTAAGATAATTTGGATTTGCCAAACACTGAACGAATTCCAGCTCCGACTGAAAACGGTTCTTTGCTTGCTCCTCTGTTGAGTAAAAGGAAAGAGGTTATCAAAAACTGATTAATGCTATAGTACTACCCTTTGACAATTTAAAACTTGGCCATATACATGTATGGGAGCACTCCAACTTTGCCATGTCAAGCTATCTGTCACCTTTCCTATCCCCACTCCGATGCTCTTCGTAGGCTTATTGTACATACAATTGCCACAGTATAAATAATGCCACCAGCAAATTATCAATTATCTACAACAAATGATATACCCAATAAACAAACTAAATCTTTTGCTGCGCTTTTGAGCAATGACATTTTCGCACTTCCACTCAGCCTGTGGCCCAGAATTAATATGTGGCTCCCTAACTCACAACAGAACAGAACACAAGAAGTCAACAATACGCAACTATACACCACCACACCCAAATGATGCACCGTAAGAAATAACACATAAAAGCTCATACACACATTGCGCTATTTAGTCGGCCTGTAACCCTTAAATGTATTATTAGTGATCTTAAAAGATCTCGTAAGCTAACAGACCTAGGTGGCTAAACATAGCCTAACTTTTCTTTCCATCAGCTCGGCTCATTTTGATCGCTTAAAGTCTGAGGACAAGAAAATATTACCTAAGGGTACTAATCAACTAATATAACACAAACAAGCTAATGTGAACTTCACCTTAAAGTTTCGTATGGAGTTTAAATTCAAGCAGGTCGTAAAGCCCTAAGCAAGTGTAGGTAATGTTAGCAAGCTAGTTTAGTAATATTTCAGCCTACCCGTTTCCATCCCGTCGTTTTTACTGTAGACTTCAGGCAATGTTAGGCATATGCTGCAATGGAAATATCGTGGTAAGACTGGGGCCAAAATAAGAACCCGCGCCAAGAGTGTAAAATAATAATTTGACACTACGCAATTATCTAGACGTGCTTTCTTTTCCTTGAATGTGCACGACTTCTTCTACTAACGTAGACGTTAGTAGCTGTTTGCAGTCTCTATGCATTACTGCCATCTGCCGGAAAGAGGTGTAACAGCTGCTGATAAAATGTTGCTGAAGCGCGAGTAGCCTATGGGAGTAGCGGGGATTTTTTTGCTGCTCATCAGGTAGAACAGGCAGACTTGGAATTTTAGAATTGCAGATGTGTGGTTTATGTAGTTCACTATATGCCTTTGGGGCACTAGTTGCTATTGGAGGGCATGTATTATCAAACAAACAAACAAATAAAACAAGCAAACAAAATTAGCCTACTAACAAAGTAGGCCTAATCATTAATCGCAACAACGAAATTGTCGAAACAAAATGCCTTTGTATGCTATTTATTTATTTGAACATATCAAATGTTCTTACTTGTTGATCACTTTAATCCTCTCTGCTTTTATGTTGTGGATGATGTTTATGGTTAATATACAGTAAGTAGCCCAGAGCCAGAGCCATAGCCCTGAGTGATCATTATGACGCAGCTCGCGTCACGTCATTATGGGTATGGTTCCATTTAATGAATGTTCTCACTTACCACAACACTACATTTGCAGGCGGTGTTATATTTTCGTATTTGGCACACACTGATTTATGTTTATTTAACTATCAAATATAGAAACTATAGACCATTTTCTCTGGCGAGGCTGTTGTCTTCTTGACCGAAAATGTCGGAAGAAATCGGGGTGAGTAGGGCAACAGTGCCAGAAGCAAAGACAGATGGAGAACCATCACTGGCCCAAGTCCAGGCAGAAGATACTTATGAAATGCTTTTGGCGGCAGCCAAGGTGGAAGTGAGTGAAGTTTTGCGCCAGTCTATCATCATAGTCACTGGTGTGGCACCAGGTGTGGGTGTCTCTCCATCCTTTGAGTCAGCAGTGGTAGAGACACTGGCAGAAGAGATGAAGACCTGTAGCCAACCAGACAACACAAACATTCCTCCAACTCAAGATGTTCTTGGGCTTCAGGCCAAGCACTCAGAGAAGACCAAGAGGAAATTGTTTTCATTCAGGCTGAGAATGCCATTTAAGTCAAAGGTAGACTATCAAGCATATTGTTTAAGCTCATTGCAAGATTTTACCAGCTGCTTGCTTGCTGTCAATCCATGAGATATCCATTTGTAGGATATAACTTGCGTTACTACACAATGACCCTTTTTATTTCAGAAATCAAAGGTGGGATCACGCGGTCAGGTGGATCACCAGACCTCTGCAGATGCAAAAAGTATGTTCATGCTGACATCTAGTCATACAGATATATAAAGAACACCTCAAAATACTTCATGTTCTCACTTCCTCTACATAACCTAATGTATAGGATGCAACTAATTATGTATTTATTCACAGGTTCTGCTCAGGTGCAGACGAGTGCTAAGCTGACAGAAGAGGCAGAGACTGTGGGATGCTGCTGTTTCAGGATCCCGAAATTTAAACTGTCTTTTAAGGTGAAACTTAGTTTGTAAATGCAGTGTTATGAAGTAAAAGACTAAGTAGAGTAGCACTGTGTGGTTGTACGCAATTCAGATGTGTACTTATTTTGTATTTGGAAGTAATTAGTGTGTCTTACTTCATTAGAACTTTATGAGGGGTGCCAAAATTGTGCCTTGTGGTGATAACGCCCTGAACGACAGCAGCAATGTCCAAGGTAATGAAATTAGAATAAAATCCGTACACAGATCAGAAATGTGTTTTGTCATTGAAAAACGTGTTGTTATACAGTGTAAAGTCAGCGCTAAGGGTGTTTGTTTTGTCTTGACCTTGCAGTGACCTCTGCTACGATTCCAACTGTGGCGGAAGAGGTTGCATCTGGGCTGACTGACACCTCTGCTCTGGAGATGAGACTTTCTCTCCAGGATGTCTGAGTCACTCGACAACGAAATGTTCCTTTGTATCATTGGATCTTCCATCAACTCAGAGGATTTTTTCTACTTTATTTTTTCCCCCCTGAATCTTAATTAAATCCTTAATTAAATCCTCATATAAATCCACACTTGTGTTATTTTCCAATTGTCTTTACATACTTTGAAGATGGCTACATAATTGTAATCAATGACACATGTCTGTCATTATTGACAGTTCCAAACAAACCCAGCATTTTAAAGACACAGCAACATATGCATACACAGACAACACAGACAAAACATGGGTATAATAAATAAATAAATACCACATTGTGACGGTCACGGACAAGACCGCACATTCTCTCTCTCTTTCCCCTCAAAGACTTATTTATAGTGTTCCGGCCGCAAATGGTCCGATCTAACAGGTGGTGATATCATAGGGACGATCAAGGCAGTCCTGATCAAACTGTCTTTATTTTTCCTTGTGTAAGATGATTAACAGGATTGTGTCGTGATGTTTAGATTGCTAGGCCGTGGTGTAAATGTTGTGAAATGTCTTTGTGGTGCACTATTGTAATATTTGTAGTCATTGTAGTATTGTTTGTGTATAGTGATTTGTTCTGTGTTCCCCTATTGTGTAGAATTGGTGCTGGCCGCCTTCTATATATGTCTAGTGTAGTCTTATATCTTTAGTCTAGCATTGATCTCCATGGGTAAGTGTTTGATTTTTCGCTGCTGTAAGTACCTGTTACGCTTTGCACACTTGACCCTTCACATGAAGGGTTGGTGTGAGTGACATTGTTTGTCTTACAATAACAGCATGAGATCATTAGCATCTCATGTAAATCTCACAAGCTGACCACTCTAACCTTCACAAGCCTTCCACACCACATGCGAGAGCACTCGGACGCCTCTATGGGACATATTTACATAAAGCTTTTTTTTCATTCAAACTCTCCGGTGAACCGTCGACCCTCTCACCTCTTGCACACAAATGCTACCATCACACACACACACACGCACACATATTAGCTAATATTGCTAATTGCAAATATTACAGTAATCACACAAAATAACCTTTCTATGTTGTTACACGTTATGTTGTGTTATGGATCGCCCCTTTGCTTGGGAGTACTGTAGTAGAAAAATCAAAGATGCATGTATGTTGGGCCGTGCTTCCATTGACACCGCGTATCCCAACCCCCAACCAGATCTCCCGGATCTCCCGCCACACGAAACAAAGGCGTCACACCTGTATATAAGGAGGACGGTGTGCCCCATATGATTGAGTTTGTATGGTCACAGCCTTAGGTGCACGCTGTATTAAGCTCCCGGATCCGTCACAATAAACCTCGAGGGTTTTGTCATTTACCACTACTCGGCTTGGCTTTGTCTCTACTTTGTTGATAACTAATTTTTGGACGACAGTACCATCATGCCTCTGCTCTACCTTCAGAACGTGGGGTACCTCAAGGGCTGCAGGAGCCCCTGACAAGGCCTAAAGGCCCGAAGAACCGGCTGTGTGTCAGTGACCAAATACAGTCTACAGACCCAAAATCTTTCATCTAGTTTAGCCATGGCTACTATTTGATGTACCGTGTGTCCCACAGTCATTCTCCACATTTAATAAATATCTTAAAACTGTTCTTAGCTGGATTAAGTTTATTCATTATTCATCATCAACAAATGAGACATTGCAGTTGTCAACTCATAATTTATTGTTGTTATTTGCACCGTTTTATTATTTTTAACTAAATTTACTCTGTTCGGTATGGCCATTTTAATTAGTTTTAATCATGTTTTCGGTTGTCATTTCTCATGACGTTTTTGTGGTCCTACTGTAAGTCTCAGCTCTCTTGTACAGCACGTTGGTCAACTTCTCTTGTTTTTAAATGTGCTTTGGAACTTGACTGGACAATGGCCTCTCCAATGTTTCTGCAGCATCTCTCGCCCTGCCTGTGAAAATAAATGAAACCACTATACAAACCAATCACACTTCTCCGTCAGACAGACAAAATGGGGATTAACTCTGACAGACATTAGCCCCGTTTATATGGACACATTTTTTGAATCCGATTGAATTTAATCAGATTATTAGAATTCTACCGAACTGTTTATATGAGCCTCAAATAAAGAGATTCGCGTTTGAAGAAAGGTGTAAACCACCTATTTTAATCGGTTTGAAAATTTAAACGGTTTCATTTGAATCCGATTATTTGACTGTATATATGGGGCGTTTTTAATCGGTTTCTGTAAATAAAGAGATTAAAAGTGAAATTTTGTGTCCATGTAAACGGGGCTAATATTTCAACAGAAATTCACCAGGTGTTTGGTGTTTGTTTTAGGTCTGTGCCTGTGCCACAGAGCAGGAGTACAGCTCTGATTTACATCGCTGGCCTCTACAGTACACAGCTTGGCTAAGCCCTGGCCAACAGGCCTGCCCAGAGTGCTGGACCCCTGAAAAGATCCAATTAATGGGCACCCCCCACCCCCACCCCCCCAATCTGAATGTCTAGCCCCAAGTGGGTTATATTAACAGGTCGAGCAGGAAGTTAGTTATGCCTTGCTTTCACATCCAAAATGAGTCTGACGTATGCATTTTTGTGATACTGAATCTTTAATTGACATTAACATGAGAAACAAAGAAACTAAAACCATTTGTTTGATGTTTCTGGTGTGTATACATGATATATATACATGTGCAAAAACTAAGATATATATAAAGTATTCAGGAAATAGTCATTAATATAAACACATTTCATATAAAATACATATAACATTAGTTTTACTATTTAAGGTTACTAAAGTCTTAAACAGATCAGATACAGCATACAGAGAAGTTCAGTCTGACATTCTGAAGTGTTTTGCCCCTGCCCAACCTGTTTCATAAGCAGTAACTTGTCTAAAACTTTAAAAATAATCTTCACATAGAATGGCTGTAGCTCACATCGATAAGGGGCAGTTCAGGAACATCAGTAGCGCCTCTACAGTGTTTTACTCCCCGGGCGAGACCCCCTCTGACCCCCTTTTCTGATTTGGATGGCATTTAGATTTTGGATGTCCAAATTGAACAAAAAAACAGTATTCCTGCATCAAATATCTCCAACAATAATTAAAACATTTTTGAAGTTTTCTTCTATATTTGGGCTGGTGGGGGTTAAAGCTGTTGGGCTGGCTGTCCTGAGAGGTGTGTTTGGTCCAAAGGCAGGTGTGTTTCGTACTGAGAGTGGTGTGTTTGGTCCAAAGGCAGGTGTGTTTCGTACTGAGAGTGGTGTGTTTGGTCCAAAGGGAGGTGTGTTTCGTACTGAGAGTGGTGTGTTTGGTCCAAAGGCAGGTGTGTTTCGTACTGAGAGTGGTGTGTTTGGTCCAAAGGGAGGTGTGTTTGGTCCAAACGGAGGTGTGTTTCGTACTGAGAGTGGTGTGTTTGGTCCAAAGAGAGGTGTGTTTAGAGCTGTTGGACTGGCGGTCATCGCGAGGGTCCAGTGGCGCGTGTGCACTGCTGCAGACCCCGCAGGCTCCCCAGGCTGTGCAGCTGGAGCAGAGGCATGACCACGCCCCCGATCAATGGTGCGATCATAATAGGAACTATTATGATGCAGAACTTCACCTCGTCGCTAACGGACATGAGGCTCAGGAAAGGACACACAACCAGCACAGGCAGGTAGGACACCAGAGTCATGACCAGGCTGGTGGTGATGGTCTGCAGGGCCCTCTGCTTCTGCGGGTGGACATCACCCCTTCCGGAAGGATCTGGCTTTCTCAATGTGTGAAGGATAGCGAGGTCACAGGCGACGATCACTGGAACAGACAGGACGTACGGGAGCCCGATGTAGGACGAGATGGCCAGATTTCGATTAAGGACAATAAGCGAGCCAAACAGCAAAGTGAACCCCCAGACGGCTGCACAGGGTAGCAGCCTGTATCTTGAGCGCTTCACCTTCATGTAGGTGATGGGGTACACCACCGCCATGAAGCAGTCCACACAGATACACGCCATGAACAGAGGTCTTCCGCATATGTTCAAACAGTACAGAACATTGTCTACTGCCATAAACACATCATTCTTCCATACAAGAAAATTGAGTGTAAATGGTACAATGAGGATGTTAAAGACGACATCCATGACTGTGAGGTTGAGGATGTAGATGTCGTTGGTCATGCCACGTCGCTGCCTCTGAACGAGCACCCACAGGAGCCACAGGCTGGCAGGAAAACCCACACAGCTACCGAGGACACAGCAGCCAACCGAGACGAACAAAAAACCCGTGCCAGTGCAGAAGTAGTCAAAGCCCTCAGTAGTGGTGATAAAGCCCTCAGTAGTGTTGATAAAGCCCTCAGTAGTGTTGATAAAGCCCTCAGTAGTGGTGATGCTGGTGATGTTTGAGGATGCAGGCCTCATGGTCATTATGACACCTGAAAATTGTGTTTTGATAAAACACATCAGACATGTCACAAACACACAGCATAGGACACATTAAAAGGCAAATACAAAAAGTAGATGAATATTCAGGGGTGGATCTGGTCAGACTTATGTATTTGGTGCTTGATCTGCCAAAGATACGTGGGGGAATATGTCTATGTATTAGCAGACTAGAATCATTTACACTGACTAAGAATAAATTACACTGACTGCCACTTGAAGATGTAAAAAAAGCAAAAACAAAAAAATCTTATTGATGATCATCTCAAGAATGAAATAAATGATCTATTAGCAGACCTGAATAATGAGAAACATAATTACACTGACTGCCACTTAAAGATGTAAAGCTTAAAAATGTTTTATTCATGACCCCAATACTTAAATTATTGAATTTTATGTTAAACATGGAAAAACACCATTATCCTTCAACACACTATTTCATAACCCCACCCCCCGAGTTTTCTTGAAATAGACCATAAAGGACCACAGCAAAAGTTGTCCCATGATACATAGTTGTCTCAGATGTGCAACCAAACAGCTCATACTTAAGACTCTGTGGTGTTAGCATTAGCATAGCATCTATGCTAAGGGAGTTAACACTGTTTTCTAATGTAAAGAGGTGCATAAATGGCACTTACGATACCAAGCCTCCTCAGTATTCCAGTATTCTCCCTTAGATAGATAGATAGATAGATAGATAGATAGACGGACTTAATTGATCCCAAACTAGTAAATTAAAAGGTATTACAGTTAGTATTAGTATGCATACAATTAGGAATTATATATAATAGTATAGCATATCTGTCCAGACCTACAGTATTATTGTACTTACCCGTTGTCACAGTCTGGCTTCAACTGTATGTCTGTGGTGTCACCTCCAATCCTAGCAGAGAGCAAGTGGCAAGAAATGATTTGAATGTGACCAGAGTTAAACCACCTGAATTGGATGGCTGTGATTAATCATTGCTGACACATTTTCCTATGTAAAGCCTGCAAGGCAAATCAGACGATCAGGTGGTCGCGCCCGGGGAGTAAAACACTGTAGATCCGCCACTGACCAGGTGTCTTAAATATTGAACCTTTCCACAATATTTCATTAGTTGTCAGTTATTAACATTAAAACAAACTAGATGTACCGCATAGCGGTACATGGTATGACCGCCGCAGTTTATTGAAGGGAATCATAGGTGTGGTGAGTTTGTGGTAGGTCAGTGTTGTGAGGTGAGAGTTTGTGTGGAAATGATTTACTGGATGTGGGCATGGATGTGAGTTTTGAATGAATGACATTCTGTGTGTTTGTGTATATTTTCTGTAGTTCCCACCTCCTTGGTCCAAGATATTGGCAATGCAAAATCCCTATTTTTGCATTTAACTATATCACTAGGTGGCGCTATTTCTTCAAGTGAGTGTTTATAGGATGGGTTGATACGCCTCTTTAACACTGGCTTACTAACACAAAATCATTGTCTTGGGCAACAATTTTGATAAGTTATTTAACAAAAACTGTTTTAGTACACCTAGCTTTGAACGGAAACATTGCACCCTGTGATGAAATGTCACAAAATTTTGTGCACATGAAAAGAAAGCCGTTCAGAGTTGTCATGTCAACTTTGACCAAATATGAGCAATTAGACGCCGAGATATGGACTTTTGAAGAATTTTAAGCTATGTTTCAAATATTTATTGACATGTAACTTTTAAACGGTTTATCTCAAGACAAATCCTTTGATAACTTTTTGTCATCATTGTCTGTAGATGACATGTACCAAATTTGGTGAGATTCACATGAACGGCCTATGACGAGTTCGTTTGGTTTCGCTTTCACAATGTTAAAATTTTACGGAAATTGTTTTTGTTGGAAGTGGGCGTCGACCAGTGTTTTCAATGCGGGAGGTTCAATAGATTTCACGACAAAAAAGAACTGCTTGTAAACATTACTGTTCTCTAGATAATAGGCAAAATGACATTTTGTACAATTACAGCGCCCCCTATGGGCCAAATTGTATGGCATGTGCTGTGCTTTTAGAAGTCTTTGTGCTGATTGTGCATGACATATTTTGTGCAGTTTCCACCTTTCCAGTCCAAGACATTGGCAATACAAAATCCCAATTTTTGCATTTACCCCCATCACTAGGTGGCGCTATGCTTCAAGTGACAGTTTATGGGCTGGGTCAATGCGTCTTTGTAACCCCGACATACTACCACAAAATCACTGTCTTGGGAAAAAATGTTGATGAGTTTTTAAAAAAAAACTGTTTTTGGACACCTAGCTTTGATAAAAAACATTGGCCCCTTTTGACAAAATATCACAAAATTTGATGCACATGGACGGAAAGCTGTTTAGAGGTGGCATGTCAATTTTCACAACATTGGAGCATTTAGAAGCCAAGATATGGACTTTTGTAGAATTTTAAGCTATGTTTCAAATTTTCATTGACATGTAACTTTTAAACCGTTTATCTCAAGACAAATCCTTTGATAACTTTTTGTCAACATTGTCTGTAGATGACATGTACCAAATTTGGTGAGATTCACATGAAAGGCCTATGACGAGTTCGTTTGGCTTCACTTTCACAATGTTAAAATTTCACGGAAATTGTTTTTGTTGGAAGTGGGCATCGACCAGTGTTTTCAATGCAGGAGGGTCAATAGATGTCACGACAAAAAAGAACTGCTTGTAAACATTACTCTTCTCTAGATAATAGACAAAACGACATTTTGTACAACTACAGCGCCCCCTATGGGCCAAATTTGCTGTGCTTTTAGAGGTCTTTGTGCTGATCGTGCATGACATATTTTGTGCAGTTCCCACCTTCTCGGTCCAATATATTGCCAATATAAGATCCAATTTTTTGCATTTACCCATATCACTAGGTGGCGCTATACTTTAAGTGAGTGTTTATGGGCTGGTTCAATACGCCCCTGTAACACCGACATATCACAAAAAATTCATGTTGTTCGGTAAAATATTCATTGAGTTATTCAGCAAAAACTTTTCGGCGTCTTCCCCCCTTTGACGGCCCTTGGTGGCCAAAACCTTCTATTCGCTCAAAAACTTCTAGGGCTACATGCCTGCAAAGATTCATGTCTCCCAGAGTTCCAGTGTCCTGGCAATCGTTGCCGAAAAATCGGTGAAAAAAAACAAAATTAAAAAAAAAAAAAAAGGGAAAAAAGTCTCGGCAACACTATAATGACCGCTTTCTCTAGCGATGGTCATAATAAACACTTAAAGTATGTCAGTTTGTGTGAAATGAATGTACATATATATTATACAAGTTTCATTTTTAATAGAATTACTGAAATAAATCAACTTCTTCATGATTTTCTAATTATATGACCAGCACCTGTACACTGAAGAGCTTGTGAGGCAGTGAGAGTGTAATGACCAGGTGGCAGGCTCACCTGTGTTCATCTCAACATCTGTATCAAATCTGCAGCATGTATCTCAAGATATTCTTAAGACTGAACACTCACAAATGGTGACATTTGTCTATAAATGATGAAATATATTTGGGAATTTACAAGGATATAAGGATGGTTTATTGTCACATGCATAGACATACTGAAATAATTGCTGCAAGAGGCAATAGGCAATTCTGTTTTTTTTCAAAGCTTTTATTGTATTCTTTACACAATTCATAAGTTTGTGTGTTAAATTTACATCTGTATGAAAGATTAGATTTCAAACAGGAAATTCTAGGACTAATGATTTTGAAGATTATATGTCCTACTCAGATTTCACATGTGTAATGGCAACGCAAAAAAAAAAAAACAATTCTGATACCTCCTTGCATCAGAATGAACAACAAGGAGCAAGTGAATGGACACTGATTTTCTGTAGGCTAAAGAAAGGTTCTTGTAATGTTGTGCAAGCAATAACGTCTGTTCATTTTAATTTTTCCTTATGGCTGCATGTATATTTTGCTAAATTATAGTTCCCCCCAGCTGCCATGCCATGACTGAGGAAGTCGGCACCCTGGAATTCATTTGCTCAGTGCAATGACACTGACATTAACATTCTAAAATTGAGAAATTATATAATCATATTTGCTCTTCTTCATTATGATATCAGTAAGTAACATTTAAGCTATATAATAGGCTACCTCTGCATCACGTTATTACATTTGAAAACCAGTTAGTTTGCATTTTGTTAATGCAAGACCATGACTTCTGTGCACAGAGGTGGAATGGGGCCCGCTCATGTATCACGTTAACTTTGGGCACAACATAGCTGTCAAACCTCCCCAATACACTCTCATGCTTCTCTTCTTCATCAAAATCGAAAACGAAGGTTTTATATATTTCTTCAGCTTCTTTCCCCATGGCATGAATCAAGGTACAGACCTGTACATCCTCTCTTCCTCTTTATTGAGTTTAACCGCAATCCTGTAGCGGGAAAAACGTTGCTTCCATTCGGGCCACCGTTCAGGATGGTTGAAGTCGAAGCTCTCTGGATGGAACTTTGCCATTCTTCAGCTTCTGACAGCATGCGAAGTTATAATGAGACGACTGAGAGTAGTTCTTAACTTTGTTTACTGAACTTATTCATAGCAAGCAAACACGTACACACATATGTGTTGTGTCCTTAATGTTCGTGGCCAGTAGATGGCGATAGTATACCATACAATACCTGCTATGTACTATTATGCATAGTAGAGATACTGTACGTACGTTCCATAATTCTATGATGTACAGGACAGGAAGTGGGGAGAGTTCCGAAGTAAAATGTTGGAGAAAGACATACCGTGAATGCTGCGTCTTCATTTTGAGTATTTACTTTCTATACAGTTCATTTAGTTACTTGGTTTGTATGCATACACAAACCATAACAAATTGGCGACGAGTCTACCCACACTGCTGCAAGAATGGCTACTTTTGCACCATTTTCGACACCGTTTTTGCAAAGTCCCGGTGAACCTGCATTGCCTTTCAACACGTGGAGGAAGATGTTCGACAACTATCTGCAAGTAGTTGCAACCAGTGAAGATGAATGGTCCGACGCTCGCAAGCGTGCACTTCTCCTTCATTGCCTGGGAATTGAGGGCCAGAGACTGTTTTACACGTTGCCAGAGACAGGTACCACTCTTACACATGCATATGCTGCGCTGGATGCTTACTTTACTCCCCGACGGAACGTAGTGGCAGAACGTCATGCTTTTCGAAAGCGGGCTCAAGCTCCGCATGAATCAGTGCTACAGTATGTTGCTGCTCTGCGAGACCTAGCCTCAACCTGCGAGTTTGGAGCAAATGCGGATGAAATGCTGCGCGATCAGCTGGTGGAATACATAAGCAATCCTCGCATACGCGAAAGACTACTTCTTGAAACAAACTTAACATTACAGAAAGCAATAAATCTTGCCACCCAGATCGAAGCTGCTGGTGAGCAGTCTAGGCGTATTGCCGCTGAAGGCTCGGCGCCTGTGCGGGCAGTGTCTGCTGCTCCGACGTCCCGCCACCGCCGCAAGCCATCTGCGAAACCTTCTTCTGCTGTTGCTGCCGCTCCTCGTTCCACTGCTTCTCTTGCCCACCGCCCTCCTGTAACTACTTCGCGTCCATCCAACCGTACTTGCTACCGCTGTGGTTCAGATCAACACCTTGCCAACGATGCCTCCTGCCCTGCTTCTTTAGTTAAGTGCAAGAACTGTAATAAGATTGGACATTTTGCCCGAGTATGCCGTTCTGCTCCAATACGCTCTGTGCGCGAAATCGACATGCCAGAAGTGCGGATCCTTTATTTGCAAGACCACACAACAGCTGATAAGATAAAGTGCACAGTTGAAATTGAGACCACAACCACTGCTACGGTGCCTGTTGAGCTCACAGTAGATTCAGGCTCCTCTGTGTCCATCCTGCCGAAATGCATTTACAACAAACACTTCAAACATGAGAAATTGCTTCCTCCTACAGTTAAACTAGTGACTTACTCCCGTGCTCCGATCCCCGTCGTTGGCTGCCTTCCTGTTACAGTGTCCTGGAATTCTGCAAAATGCCAGTCCTCTCTCTTCATTGTGGACTCTGGAACAGCCCTCCTCGGAATGGACTTGATCAATGGCCTGAACCTGTGCTTCAAGGGCTCAACTGTCTTACCTGCTGCTGCGCTGCCTCCTACTTCTCAGACGTCTGCTCCGGTCATGTCCACTGCTCCTCTTCCTCCAACCAACCTTGGCTGCGCTAAACACTTTGTGCATAAGGTTAAAGTGTCTGAGAATGTCGTGCCTGTGCGTCAAAAATTACGCCGCTTACCTCTTTCTGTGCGGAATGCTGTAAGTGCTGAAATACAACACCTCCTTGATGCTGGCGTGATTGAGAAGATAGATGCGTCTCCCTGGGTTTCCCCAATTGTAGTTGTACAAAAGAAGTCCGGCAAAATACGTATGTGTGTGGATCTGCGAGAGCCCAATAAAGCTGTGGTTGTCGACTCCTTCCCTCTTCCACACATCAATGAGATGTTAGACCTACTGCATGGGGCCACAGTGTTCTCCACAATTGACTTGGAGAGTGCCTACTTTCAACTGCCTCTTCATGAGGAAAGCCGAGATCTGACTGCATTTATTACACATGAAGGACTGTTTAGGTTTTGTCGTGTTCCTTATGGTCTGGCGTCTGCCCCCTCTGCCTTTCAGAAGATGCTCGCAACAATTCTTAAAGGACTGCCAAATGTTGCAAATTACCTTGATGATGTGATTTTGTGGGGCGATACCCAAGCCAGTCATGACGCAAACTTGACAGCTGTCCTGCAACGCTTGAAGGATGCAGGTCTACAACTTAATTCTTCCAAATGTCACTTCAACAAGTCCAGTCTGTGTTTTCTTGGACATACAGTGACTGCAAATGGCATTCAACCAGATGACGGACACATCTCTGCTGTTTTACATGCTCCAGCCCCTACTGATGCAGGCAAGCTACGTTCATTTTTGGGTCTCCTGTCGTGGTATAATAAGTTCATCCCCAACTTTGCAACTGTCGTTGAGCCTCTACGCAACTGCATTCGTCAAGACAGTGACTTCAGATGGTCAGAAGATGCACAGAAAAGTTTTGAGACTGTGAAAAGGCTCTTGGTAGAGAGTCCAGCCCTAGCTCTGTTTAACCCAGACCTTCCTACTGTTGTCTCCACTGATGCCTCCGACTACGGCCTTGGTGCTGTGCTCTCACAGATTCAACCCAACAGCACTGAGCGTATAGTTGCGTTTGCCTCCAGAACACTCACTCCTGCGGAACGCAAATATTCAACTGTTGAGAAAGAAGCCCTGGGATGTGTGTGGGCTGTAGAGAAATGGCGGACATATTTGTGGGGCCGAAAATTCACCTTACGCACTGACCACCAGGCTCTGACTACCCTCCTGACCACCAAAGGAGCTGACCGTGCTGGCATGCGTATTGCGCGCTGGGCCGCGCGCCTACTCTGTTTCTCTTACAATGTTGCCTACCTGCCTGGTAAACAGAACAACACTGCGGACTGTCTCTCCCGTCTGCCTCTGCCTGCTGCTGCTGAACAGGAAATTGAACCTGAGTTTGTTGCCATGCTGTCTGCTGATCACCTGTCTGCTATCTCTCCTGCTGAGTTTGCTGCAGCGTCTGCTTCATGTCCTGAGCTATGTGCACTGCGTGCCCAAAACACTGATGGTTGGCCTCCTTCTCCTGCTGCCGTGAGTACATTCACACGTCCATACTATAAACTGCGTCACGAACTGTCCGTCCAAGACGACTTCGTCTTTCGAGGTCTACGGCTCATCCCTCCTGTCACCATGCGTCACATCCTCGTTGATCTTGCTCACGAAGGGCATCAAGGCGTAGTGAGAACCAAGCAACGTCTCCGTGAAGTCTACTGGTGGCCAGGCATGGATAACTTTGTGAATGCACAGATCCAAAACTGCTACATATGTCAGTCCATGGATAAGTCTGCTGCCCCCGCTGCTGCTCCTTTGCTACCCGTAGAGTTTCCTGCACAGCCTTGGGAAAAGCTTGGGGTTGATGTGGTGGGCCCATTTGAGAATGCCTCTCCAGACTGCCGTTTCGCACTGACACTCATTGACTATCACACTAAGTGGCCTGAGGTCGCTTTCTCAGCCTCTGCTTCTACAGCAAACATTATTACTTTTCTCACAACAGTGTTTAGTAGATTGGGTAACCCAACACACATTGTATCCGACAATGGTCCCCAATTCATATCCACAGAGTTTGCAACGTTCCTGAAGGATAGGGACATTCAACACATCCGTACAGCAGTCTACCACCCTGCAGCGAATGGAGCGATTGAACGCTTCCATCGTGTGCTGAGATCTTCCATTCAGTCTGCCATCCTGCAAAAGACTCCCTGGAAAGCTACAGTGACAGAGTCTCTACAAGTGTACCGTGCCACTCCACATGCTGCTACGGGACTGTCACCGTTTGAGTTACTACATGGCAGAAAAATGCGCACACGCCTGCATGTCCTTGCTCCACCGCCAACAAACATTGACACTGATGAGCTTCGCAAGAGAGTTACCTCTAGGCAAGCGCACATGAAACACTACACTGACACCCGCCGGAGAGCTCGCCCTTCCGTTTTCCAAGAAGGGGACAGAGTGCGTGTCCGGAAGCCCTTTCATGTACCAAAGGCACACCCCCGCTACTTCGATCCCGTGCTGGTGAGACAAAAAGTTGGTCCAAGCACTTACCTCCTGTCAGATGGAAAGAAATGGCACGTTTCACGTCTTGCTCGATACCATGCCCAAGTTACTACAGACACTCTCAAACCAGCACCGGATCTAAGGCCAGAGACCTGTCTTGATCCTGAGACAGAGCCAGTACAGGTCCAACAATCTGGAATGTCCAGACCTGTGAGAGTGAGAAGGGAGCCTGCTTGGCTTGAGGACTACGTCACTTAAGCATACACACACACACACACACATCACATACAGATAGCCGGTCATGATGTTCCTATTAGACCACTGACATTACTACTACACATTGATAGTTATGAATCTTGATTTCAGTTTAAAACGTTCTTAATCTCATATGGAAAGGTAAATTTGCTATTAGCAACAGTTACATTACTGTTAAGTGTCATTACATGGTTCAGTTTAAAATGTTCTTAATCTCATATGGAAAGGTAAATTTGCTATTAGCAACAGTTACATTATTCTTAGGTGTCATTGCATTAACTGTTTTGTTATAATCATACTGAGGATTATTCTTTTAAGTAAGAGGGGAATGTTGTGTCCTTAATGTTCGTGGCCAGTAGATGGCGATAGTATACCATACAATACCTGCTATGTACTATTATGCATAGTAGAGATACTGTACGTACGTTCCATAATTCTATGATGTACAGGACAGGAAGTGGGGAGAGTTCCGAAGTAAAATGTTGGAGAAAGACATACCGTGAATGCTGCGTCTTCATTTTGAGTATTTACTTTCTATACAGTTCATTTAGTTACTTGGTTTGTATGCATACACAAACCATAACAATATGGACCCACTCTTGAGTGACTGATTGACTGACTGATGTTTAACATGGCTGATGATATTTATATATGGAACGTACCACAACCTCTTTATATGATGTTGGTACGCAATGAAAAATAGATCCTTACATCACAGCCTACGGTAGCAGGGAACTTTTTCTGCTCATCAAATAAAGCAGGTGGACTTGAAAATGTAAATTCGAGCAGATTCGTGGTTTATGTAGCTTACTATATGTCACTATTTGCTATTGGAGTCCATGTGTCAACAAGGAAAACAATCAAACTACCCTATCCCAACAAAGCAATGAAGTGGAAACGAAATGCAATTTATTTACTTACGTATTAATTAATTAATGTATTTATTTAAGCATATTAAATGCCCTTAATTATTGACCACTTCAACATCTCTGCTATTATGTTGTGGATGATGATTATGGTATACATAGCCTGCAGCCCAGAGCCAGAGCCACAGACCTGAGTGATCATTATGACGCCGCTCGCGTCACGTCATTATGGGGTATCGTTCCATTTAATGAATGTTCTCACTTACCACAACACTACATTTACAGGCGGTGTTATATTTTCGTATTTGGCACACACTGATTTATGTTTATTTAACTAGGCTATCAAATATAGAAACTAGAACATTTTCTCTGGCAAGGCTGTTGTCTTCCTGACCGAAAATGTCGGAAGGAATCGGGGTGAATAGGGCAACAGTGCCAGAAGCAAAGACAGATGGAGAACAATCACTGCCCCAAGTCCAGGCAGAAGATACTTATGAAATGCTTTTGGCGGCAGCCAAGGTGGAAGTGAGTGAAGTTTTGCGCCAGTCTATCATCATAGTCACTGGTGTGGCACCAGGTGTGGGTGTCTCTCCATCCTTTGAGTCAGCAGTGGTAGAGACACTGGCAGAAGAGATGAAGACCTGTAGCCAACCAGACAACACAAACATTCCTTCAACTCAAGATGTTCTTGGGCTTCAGGCAAAGCACTCAGAGAAGACCAAGAAGAAATTGTTTTCATTCAGGCTGAGAATGCCATTTAAGTCAAAGGTAGACTATCAAGCATATTGTTTAAGCTCATTGCAAGATTTTACCAGCTGCTTGCTTGCTGTCAATCCATGAGATATCCATTTGTAGGATATAACTTGCGTTAGTTACTACACAATGATCCTTTTTATTTCAGAAATCAAAGGTGGGATCACGCGGTCAGGTCGATCACCAGACCTCTGCAGATGCAAAAAGTATGTTCATGCTGACATCTAGTCATACAGATATATTAAGAATACCTCAAAACACTTCACGTTCTCACTTCCTCTACATAACCCAATGTATAGGATACAACTAATGATGTATTTATTCACAGGTTCTGCTCAGGTGCAGACGAGTGCTAAGCTGACAGAGGAGGCAGAGACTGTGGGATGCTGCTGTTTCAGGATCCCGAAATTTAAACTGTCTTTTAAGGTGGAACTTAGTTTGTAAATGCAATGTTATGAAGTAAAAGACTAAGTGAAGTAGCACTGTGTGGTTGTATGCAATTCAGATGTGTACTTATTTCTGATGTGGAAGTAATTAGTGTGTCTTACTTCATTAGAACTTTATGAGGGGTGCCAAAATTGTGCCTTGTGGTGATAACGCCCTGAACGACAGCAGCAATGTCCAAGGTAATGAAATTAGAATAAATTTCATAGTACACAGATCAGAAATGCGTTTTGTTTTTGAAAAACGCATTGTTATACAGTGTTAAGTCGGCGCTAAGGGTGTTTGTTTTGTCTTGACCTTGCAGTGACCTCTGCTACGATTCCAACTGTGGCAGAAGAGGTTCATCTGGGCTGACTGACACCTCTGCTCTGGAGATGAGACTTTCTCTCCAGGATGTCTGAGTCACTCGACAACAAAATAGTCCTTTGCATCATTGGATCTTCCATCAACTCTGACTCAACATTTCCATCAACTTTTTTCTACTTTATTTTTTTCCCCTGAATCCTAATTAAATCTATCATTTCCCTATATACACTTGTGTTATTTTCCAATTGTTTTACAGACTTTGAAGATGGCTACATAATTGTAATCAGTGACACATGTCTGTCATAATAGACAGTTCCAAACAAACCCAGCATTTTAAAGACACAGCAACATATGCACACACAGACAACACAGACAAAACATGGGTATAATAAATAAATAAATACCACATTGTGATGGTCACGGACAAGACCGCACATTCTCTCTCTCTTTCCCCTCAAAGACATATTTATAGTGTTCCGGCCGCAAATGGTCCGATCTAACAGGTGGTGATGTCATAGGGATGATCAAGGCAGTCCTGATCAAACTGTCTTTATTTTTCCTTGTGTAAGATGATTAACAGGGTTGTGTCGTGATGTTTAGATTGCTAGGCCGTGGTGTAAATGTTGTGAAATGTCTTTGTGGTGCACTATTGTAATATTTGTAGTCATTGTAGTATTGTTTGTGTATAGTGATTTGTTCTGTGTTCCCCTATTGTGTAGAATTGGTGCTGGCCGCCTTCTATATATGTCTAGTGTAGTCTTATATCTTTAGTCTAGCATTGATCTCCATGGGTAAGTGTTTGATTTTTCGCTGCTGTAAGTACCTGTTACGCTTTGCACACTTGACCCTTCACATGAAGGGTTGGTGTGTGAGTGACATTGTTTGTCTTACAATAACAGCATGAGATCATTAGCATCTCATGTAAATCTCACAAGCTGACCACTCTAACCTTCACAAGCCTTCCACACCACATGCGAGAGCACTCGGACGCCTCTATGGGACATATTTACATAAAGCTTTTTTTCATTCAAACTCTCCGGTGAACCGTCGACTCTCTCACCTCTTGCACACAAATGCTACCATCACACACACACACGCACCCATATTACCTAATATTGCTAATTCCTAATATTACAGTAATCACACAAAATAACCTTTCTATGTTGTTGCACGTTATGTTGTGTTATGGATCGCCCCTTTGCTTGGGAGTACCATCATGCCTCTGCTCTACCTGTAGAACGTGGGGTACCTCAAGGGCTGCAGGAGCCCCTGACAAGGCCCAAAGAACCGGCTGTGTGTCAGTGACCAAATACAGTCTACAGACCCAAAATCTTTCATCTAGTTTAGCCATGGCTACTATTTGATGTACCGTGTGTCCCACAGTCATTCTCCACATTTAATAAATATCTTAAAACTGTTCTTAGCTGGATTAAGTTTATTCATTATTCATCATCAACAAATGAGACATTGCAGTTGTCAACTCATAATTTATTGTTGTTATTTGCACCGTTTTATTATTTTTAACTAAATTTACTCTGTTCGGTATGGCCATTTTAATTAGTTTTAATCATGTTTTCTGTTGTCATTTCTCATGACGTTTTTGTGGTAAGTCTCAGCTCTCTTGTACAGCACATTGGTCAACTTCTCTTGTTTTTAAATGTGCTTTGGAACTTGACTGGACAATGGCCTCTCCAATGTTTCTGCAGCATCTCTCGCCCTGCCTGTGAAAATAAAAGAAACCACTATACAAAGCAATCACACTTCTCCGTCAGACAGACAAAATGGGGATTAACTCTGACAGACATTATTTCAACAGAAATTCACCAGGTGTTTGGTGTTTGTTTTAGGTCAGTGCCTGTGCCACAGAGCAGGAGTACAGCTCTGATTTACATCGCTGGCCTCTACAATACACAGCTCGGCTAAGCCCTGGCCAACAGGCCTGCCCAGAGTGCTGGACCCCTGAAAAGATCCAATTAATGGGCACCCCCCACCCCCACCCCCCCAATCTCAATGTCTAGCCCCAAGTGGGTTACATTAACAGGTCGAGCAGGAAGTTAGTTATGCCTTGCTTTCACATCCAAAATGAGTCTGACGTATGCATTTTTGTGATACTGAATCTTTAATTGACATTAACATGAGAAACAAAGAAACTAAAACCATTTGTTTGATGTTTCTGGTGTGTATACATGATATATATACATGTGCAAAAACTAAGATATATATAAAGTATTCAGGAAATAGTCATTAATATAAACACATTTCAAATACATATAACATTAGTTTTACTATTTAAGGATTCTAAAACCTTAAACAGATCAGATACAGCATACAGAGAAGTTCAGTCTGACATTCTGAAGTGTTTCGCCCCTGCCCAACCTGTTTCATAAGCAGTAGCTTGTCTAAAACTTTAAAAATAATCTTCACATAGAATGGCTGTAGCTCACATCGACAAGTCGCAGTTCAGGAACATCAGTAGCGCTTCTACAGTGCTTTACTTCCCGGGCGAGACCCCCTCTGACACCCTTTTCTGATTTGGATCACATTTGGATTTTGGATGTCAAAATTGAACAAAAAAACAGTATTCCTGCATTAAATATCACCAACAATAATTAAAACATTTTTGAAGTTTTCTTCTATATTTGGGCTAGTGGGGGTTAAAGCTGTTGGGCTGGCTGTCCTGAGAGGTGTGTTTGGTCCAAAGGCAGGTGTGTTTCGTACTGAGAGTGGTGTGTTTGGTCCAAAGGGAGGTGTGTTTCGTACTGAGAGTGGTGTGTTTGGTCCAAAGGCAGGTGTGTTTCGTACTGAGAGTGGTGTGTTTGGTCCAAAGGGAGGTGTGTTTGGTCCAAACGGAGGTGTGTTTCGTACTGAGAGTGGTGTGTTTGGTCCAAAGGGAGGTGTGTTTCGTACTGAGAGTGGTGTGTTTGGTCCAAAGGGAGGTGTGTTTCGTACTGAGAGTGGTGTGTTTGGTCCAAAGGGAGGTGTGTTTAGAGCTGTTGGACTGGCGGTCATCGCGAGGGTCCAGTGGCGCGTGTGCACTGCTGCAGACCCCGCAGGCTCCCCAGGCTGTGCAGCTGGAGCAGAGGCATGACCACACCCCCGACCAACGGTGCGTTCATAATAGGAACTATTATGATGCAGAACTTCACCTCGTCGCTAACGGACATGAGGCTCAGGAAAGGACACACAACCAGCACAGGCAGGTAGGACACCAGAGTCATGACCAGGCTGGTGGTGATGGTCTGCAGGGCCCTCTGCTTCTGCGGGTGGACATCACCCCTTCCGGAAGGATCTGGCTTTCTCAATGTGTGAAGGATAGCGAGGTCACAGGCGACGATCACTGGAACAGACAGGACGTACGGGAGCCCGATGTAGGACGAGATGGCCAGATTTCGATTAAGGACAATAAGCGAGCCAAACAGCAAAGTGAACCCCCAGACGGCTGCACAGGGTAGCAGCCTGTATCTCGAGCGCTTCACCTTCATGTAGGTGATGGGGTACACCACCGCCATGAAGCAGTCCACACAGATACACGCCATGAACAGAGGTCTTCCGCATATGTTCAAACAGTACAGAACATTGTCTACTGCCATAAACACATCATTCTTCCATACAAGAAAATTGAGCGTAAATGGTACAATGAGGATGTTAAAGACGACATCCATGACTGTGAGGTTGAGGATGTAGATGTCGTTGGTCATGCCACGTCGCTGCCTCTGAACGAGCACCCACAGGAGCCACAGGCTGGCAGGAAAACCCACACAGCTACCGAGGACACAGCAGCCAACCGAGATGAACAAAAAACCCGTGCCAGTGCAGGAGTAGTCAAAGCCCTCAGTAGTGTTGATAAAGCCCTCAGTAGTGTTGATAAAGCCCTCAGTAGTGGTGATGCTGGTGATGTTTGAGGATGCAGGCCTCATGGTCATTATGACACCTGAAAATTGTGTTTTGATAAAACACATCAGACATGTCACAAACACACAGCATAGGACACATTAAAAGGCAAATACAAAAAGTAGATGAATATTCAGGGGTGTATCTGGTCAGACTTATGTATTTGGTGCTTGATCTGCTGAAGATACGTGGGGGAATATGTCTATGTATTCATTAGCAGACTAGAATCATTTACACTGACTAAGAATAAATTACACTGACTGCCACTTGAAGATGTAAAAAAAGCAAAAAAAAAATCTTATTTATGATCATCTCAAGAATGAAATAAATGATCTATTAGCAGACCCGAATAATGACAAACATAATTACACTGACTGCCACTTAATGATGTAAAGCTTAAAATTTTTTCATTCATGACCCCAATACTTAAATTATTGAATTTTATGTTAAACATGGAAAAACACCATTATCCTTCAACACACTATTTCATAATCCCCCCGAGTTTTCTTCAAATAGACCATAAAGGACCACAGCAAAAGTTGTCCCATGATACATGGTTGTCTCAGATGTGCAACCAAACAGCTCATACTTAAGACTCTGTGGTGTTAGCATTAGCATAGCATCTATGCTAAGGGAGTTAATACTGTTTTCTAATGTAAAGAGGTGCATAAATGGCACTTACGATACCAAGCCTCCCCAGTATTCTCCCTTAGATTGATAGATAGATAGATAGATAGATAGATAGATAGATAGATAGACGGACTTTATTGATCCCAAACCAGTAAATTAAAAGGTATTACAGTTAGTATTAGTATGTATAAAATTAGGAATTAGTATAGCATATCTGTCCAGACCTACAGTATTATTGTACTTACCCGTTGTCACAGTCTGGCTTCAACTGTATGTCTGTGGTGTCACCTCCAATCCTAGCAGAGAGCAAGTGGCAAGAAATGATTTGAATGTGACCAGAGTTAAACCACCTGAATTGGATGGCTGTGATTAATCATTGCTGACACATATGTAAAGCCTGCAAGGCAAATCAGACGATCAGGTGGTCGCGCCCGGGGAGTAACACACTGTAGATCCGCCACTGACCAGGTGTCTTAAATATTGAACCTTTCCACAATATTTTATTAGTTGTCAGTTATTAATATTAAAACAAACTAGATGTACCGCATAGCGGTACATGATATGACCGCCGCAGTTTATTGAAGGGAATCATAGGTATGGTGAGTTTGTGGTAGGTCAGTGTTGTGAGGTGAGAGTTTGTGTGGAAATGATTTACTGGATGTGGGCATGGATGTGGGTTTTGCATGAATGACTTTCTGTGTGTTTGTGTATATTTTGTGTAGTTCCCACCTCCTTGGTCCAAGATATTGGCAATGCAAAATCCCTATTTTTGCATTTAACTATATCACTAGGTGGCGCTATTTCTTCAAGTGAGTGTTTATAGGATGGGTTGATACGCCTCTTTAACACTGGCTTACTAACACAAAATCATTGTCTTGGGCAACAATTTTGATATGTTATTTAACAAAAATGAAATGAAATGTCACAAAATTTTGTGCACATGAAAAGAAAGCCGTTCAGAGTTGTCATGTCAACTTTGACCAAATATGAGCAATTAGACGCCGAGATATGGACTTTTGAAGAATTTTAAGCTATGTTTCAAATTTTCATTGACATGTAACTTTTAAATGGTTTATCTCAAGACAAATCCTTTGATAACTTTTTGTCATCATTGTCTGTAGATGACATGTACCACATTTGGTGAGATTCACATGAAAGGCCTACGACGAGTTCGTTTGGTTTCACTTTCACAATGTTAAAATTTCACGAAAATTGTTTTTGTTGGAAGTGGGCGTCGACCAGTGTTTTCAATGCAGGAGGGTCAATAGATGTCACGACAAAAAAGAACTGCTTGTAAACATTACTCTTCTCTAGATAATAGACAAAACGACATTTTGTGCTTTTAGAGGTCTTTGTGCTGATCGTGCATGACATATTTTGTGCAGTTCCCACCTTCTCGGTCCAATATATTGCCAATATAAAATCCAATTTTTTGCATTTACCCATATCACTAGGTGGCGCTATACTTTAAGTGAGTGTTTATCGGCTGGTTCGATACGCCCCTGTAACACCGACATATCACTCAAAATTCATTGAGTTATTCAGCAAAAACTTTTCGGCGTCTCCCCCCCTTTGATGGACACTGGCACAGCGGGGGGATGGCCCTTGGGGGCCAAAAGCTTCTATTCGCTCAAAAACCTCTAGGGCTACATGCCTGCAAAGATTCATGTCCCCCAGAGTTCCAGTGTCCTGGCAATCGTTGCCGGAAAATCGGTGAAAAAAAAAAAAAAAGGGAAAAAAGTCTCGGCAACACTATAATGACCGCTTTCGCTAGCGACTGTCATAATAAACACTTGAAGTATGTCAGTTTGTGTGAAATGAATGTACATATATATTATACAAGTTTCATTTTTAATAGAATTACTGAAATAAATCAACTTCTTCATGATATTCTAATTATATGACCAGCACCTGTACACTGAAGAGCTTGGGAGGCAGTGAGAGTGTAATGACCAGGTGGCAGGTTGACCTCTGTTCATCTAATCTGTATCAAATCTGCAGCATGTATCTCAAGATATTCTTAAGACTGAACACTCACAAATGGTGACATTTGTCTATAAATGATGAAATATATTTGGGAATTTACAAGGATATAAGGATGGTTTATTGTCACATGCATAGACATACTGAAATAATTCCTGCAAGAGGCAATAGTCAATTCTGTTTTTTTCAAAGCTTTTACTGTATTCTTTACACAATTCATAAGTTTGTGTGTTAAATTTACATCTGTAAAAAAAGATTAGATTTCAAACAGGAAATTCTAGGACTAATGATTTTGAAGATTATACGTCCTACTCAGATTTCACATGTGTAATGGCAACGCAAAAAAAAAAAAAAACAATTCTGATACCTCCTTGCATCAGAATGAACAACAAGGAGCAAGTGAATGGACACTGATTTTCTCTACAGAAAGGTTCTTGAAATGTTGTACAAGTAAAAACGTCTGTTCATTTTAATTTTTCCTTATGGCTGCATGTATATTTTGCTAAATTATAGTTTCCCCCAGCTGCAATGCCATGACTGAGGAAGTCGGCACCCTGGAATTCATTTGCTCAGTGCAATGACACTGACATTAACATTCTAAAATTGAGAAATTATATAATCATATTTGCTCTTCTTCATTATGATATCAGTAAGTAACATTTACGCTATATAGGCCTAATAGGCTACCTCTGCATCACGTTATTACATTTGAAAACCAGTTAGTTTGCATTTTGTTAATGCAAGACCATGACTTCTGTGCACAGAGGTGGAATGGGGCCCGCTCATGTATCACGTTAACTTTGGGCACAACATAGCCTAGCTGTCAAACCTCCCCAATACACTCTCATGCTTCTCTTCTTCATCAAAATCGAAAACGAATGTTTTATATATTTGTTCAGCTTCTTTCCCCATGGCATAAATCAAGGTACAGACCTGTACATCCTCTTCCTCTTTATTGAGTTTAACCGCAATCCTGTAGCGGGAAAAACGTTGCTTCCATTCGGGCCACCGTTCAGGATGGTTGAAGTCGAAGCTCTCTGGAGGATGGAACTTTGCCATTCTTCAGCTTCTGACAGCATGTGAAGTTATAATGAGACGACTGAGAGTAGTTCTTAACTTTGTTTACTGAACTTATTAATAGCAAGCAAACACGTACACACATATGGACCCACTCTTGAGTGACTGATTGACTGATGTATAACATGGGTGATGATATTTATATATGGAACGTACCACAACCTCTTTATATGATGTTGCTACGCAATGAAAAATAGATCCTTACATCACAGCCTACAGTAGCAGGGATCTTTTGCTGCTCATCAAATAAAGCAGGTGGACTTGAAAATGTAAATTCGAGCAGATTCGTGGTTTATGTAGCTTACTATATGTCACTATTTACTATTGGAGTCCATGTGTCAACAAGGAAAACAATCAAACTACCCTATCCCAACAAAGCAATGAAGTGGAAACGAAATGCCATTTATTTACTTACGTATTAATTAATTAATTAATGTATTTATTTAAGCATATTAAATGCCCTTAATTATTGACCACTTCAACCTCTGCTATTACGTTGTGGATGATGATTATGGTATACATAGCCTGCAGCCCAGAGCCAGAGCCACAGACCTGAGTGATCATTATGACGCCGCTACCGTCACGTCATTATGGGTATCGTTCCATTTAATGAATGTTCTCACTTACCACAACATTACATTTGCAGGCGGTGTTTTATTTTCGTATTTGGCACACACTGATTTATGTTTATTTAACTATCAAATATAGAAACTATAGACCATTTTCTCTGGCGAGTGTGTTGTCTTCTTGACCGAAAATGTCGGAAGAAATCGGGGTGAGTAGGGCAACAGTGCCAGAAGCAAAGACAGATGGAGAACCATCACTGGCCCAAGTCCAGGCAGAAGATACTTATGAAATGCTTTTGGCGGCAGCCAAGGTGGAAGTGAGTGAAGTTTTGCGCCAGTCTATCATTATAGTCACTGGTGTGGCACCAGGTGTGGGTGTCTCTCCATCCTTTGAGTCAGCAGTGGTAGAGACACTGGCAGAAGAGATGAAGACCTGTAGCCAACCAGACAACACAAACATTCCTTCAACTCAAGATGTTCTTGGGCTTCAGGCCAAGCACTCAGAGAAGACCAAGAGGAAATTGTTTTCATTCAGGCTGAGAATGCCATTTAAGTCAAAGGTAGACTATCAAGCATATTGTTTAAGCTCATTGCAAGATTTTACCAGCTGCTTGCTTGCTGTCAATCCATGAGATATCCATTTGTAGGATATAACTTGCGTTACTACACAATGATCCTTTTTATTTCAGAAAGCAAAGGTGGGATCACGCGGTCAGGTCGATCACCAGACCTCTGCAGATGCAAAAAGTATGTTCATGCTGACATCTAGTCACACAGATATATAAAGAATACCTCAAAACACTTCATGTTCTCACTTCCTCTACATAACCCAATGTGTAGGATACAACTAATGATGTATTTATTCACAGGTTCTGCTCAGGTGCAGACGAGTGCTAAGCTGACAGAGGAGGCAGAGACTGTGGGATGCTGCTGTTTCAGGATCCCGAAATTTAAACTGTCTTTTAAGGTGAAACTTAGTTTGTAAATGCAGTGTTATGAAGTAAAAGACTAACTAGAGTAGCACTGTGTGGTTGTATGCAATTCAAATGTGTACTTATTTTGGATTTGGAAGTAATTAGTGTGTCTTACTTCATTAGAACTTTATGAGGGGTGCCAAAATTGTGCCTTGTGGTGATAACGCCCTGAACGACAGCAGCAATGTCCAAGGTAATGAAATTAGAATACAATCTGTACACAGATCAGAAATGTGTTTTGTTATTGAAAAACGTGTTGTTATACAGTGTAAAGTCAGCGCTAAGGGTGTTTGTTTTGTCTTGACCTTGTAGTGACCTCTGCTACGATTCCAACTGTGGCGGAAAAGGTTCATCTGGGCTGACTGACACCTCTGCTCTGGAGATGAGACTTTCTCTCCAGGATGTCTGAGTCACTCGACAACGAAATGTTCCTTTGTATCATTGGATCTTCCATCAACTCCGAATATTTTTTCTACTTTATTTTTTTCCCCCTGAATCTTAATTAAATCCTTAATTAAATCCTCATACATCCTCACTTGTGTTATTTTCCAATTGTCTTTACATACTTTGAAGATGGCTACATAATTGTGATCAAGGACACATGTCTGTCATAATAGACAGTTCCAAACAAACCCAGCATTTTAAAGACACAGCAAGATATGCATACACAGACAAAATATGGATATAATAAATAAATAAATAAATAAATACCACATATGTAATAAAATATAGTGAAATAACAGTTAATATCAGTATCTGTTTCAATAAACTCAGTAGACATGTAGCCATAACGGGTCTGCCCTTCGATGTTAAGAGCTCAAATTGACTGAAAAGAGGATGAGAACTACTTCTCACTATTTTTCTAGCATTTCTCCCCATCATCACAGTGTAGAGGCAGAACAAGTGCTTCTGCAGTTGTCCTGCTATTTTGCTCACTGTTGACCGTATTTTAAAATGGACATGCACTGTTCTAATCTGTAGGAACAGATTATATTTCCTAGGGTACAGGTTTGCAATGCACGGGCACAGACTACCTAACTATGTGCTTAGTTTAAAAATCTAAGGCTACAGCTTTGTAACCTGGTGGAACAAGTTTATTCATAATTTTTCTCCTTTTTACATGATCATTTAGTGCCTCTGTACTGAAGTGTCAGGTGGGAGCAAACTAATAATAAACTGATCCAGGTTACCAAGATGTGGCCTCACAGAGAAAAAAAGGCCCATCAATTTGTAAGCTGTGCTTACAGTTTGGCAATCAGTAACTACGAGTTTGTAAACTGTAGGCTACACGTGGTTTGCTACCCCTTTTCAAAGTCAAACTCAAAGTTATTTTATAGCATTTAAAAGTATCTGTACACTGTTATTCCTAAAAAAAGATTAATGAGGTATTGGAAAAATTATTTTCCAATGCTTATTTGCCACAGTCACCAACCTCCAAATTGCATAGTTTACGTAGGTTGACTCAAAAAGGGTTGTGGTTTTGTGGAAACTGAGGTATGGCAAAGGCATTTTTGGAGTTTCCCAAAATCAACACTAGATGGAGGTATAGTATACTGTATTATTCCAGATGGTGCACTTGCACCAAACTCGCAGAGATTATATGTTAAATACATTCACTCAAAAAGCTACAACTATCTACTAACACGTTATCATTTGGCCTATTATCTCATGTTTGGCCTATTTGGCCTATTATCTCATGTTATGATATTAAAGGCATGTTTGGGAGATGAGACTGTCATTAGGTTGTTACGTAATGACATGCAATGTCATTTGTGTCCCATTAGGCTAGACTGTTCTGAATAGATAATATGAAGACCACGTCTCTAGATCGACATCCCAAGGTTCTGTAGTTTGACCCCCGACCTCTGACCTAAAATATTATAACAGACTTTGTCCTTTTGCATCCCTGTCCTGCTATGTAGCATTTCCTATGTACTATGTGCATTTCACCTCAGGTCAGTGCAATAACACAATTATTTTCCATACTGTCCTATCATTACCCATACTGATTAGGACATGATGGATCATCATCATTGGCCACCAAAGCCAATCCTCCGTCCCGACCCCAATTGCACTTTATGACCCCCCCCCCCCCCCCCCCCCCCAACACACACACACACACACACACACACCTTCACCCATTCTACCTCTGCCCTTCATCAGGTAGCCATCCCCAAACTGCATTTTATGCACTTTACTCCCCCCTCCCCATGCACAGTCTTAGACTAACAATCACCAATTTCACTGCATGTCCTACTCTACACAGTATGTCTATGCACGTGACGTGACAGTAAACCATCTATGTATCCTTCTATCACTGTATCCTTCTATGGATCAAAAACAAAATGGAATAGACTTGGTGTGGCTGGTGTGAGCATACATATCAGTCATGGACTCCACAAATGGGAGTATGCAAGGATTAAAGCTCATACTAATACTAATATGTCGTTAGCTTCATAGCATAATTGCCTAAGTCATTTTTTGGTCAAATTGAGATTTTTGCACAACTTTACTCCCCTACCACTTCTGCATCATTCTGTCTGTTTGCCTATGTCATTGGCCAATCACAACACTCATAAAAGTAAAAAAAAACATAGCTGCCTAAGTCATTCATTTGACTTAGGCAGTTTTTCCTCACATCTACATGAATGTTCTGTGAAAATATCAATAAAAAATATGCATGTGATTTTTAGAAAATGTGTTTTTTCTTGTTTTCCAAAAACACAAAAAAATGACTTAGGCAATTATGCTATCAAGCTAACGATGTGAAAACTATTTTACTATACTGTGGTGTAAGTGGAGATGAAAATGTATGCCTCTGTAAGTCTCTGCAAACATAGCTGATTGAGAAAGCGAGTCTGACTGCTTGTGTGATTTGGTTGTCATGTCTCGGCACATGGTGGTTAAACATATACCTAAAATTCCCTTTGGACAACTGTAGACATAACCTTTGGTCAGGTGCATACTGAATAAGAACCACTGCCACACTTTGGTGTTTTTGCAATGGAAAATCCACAGCAGACTGGTCAACAACGTGACACCAATAAAAAAAAAGATCAGCAGAGCTGAATAGCAGTAAAATTACATAATCAAACATTATTGCACTCCGGGCATTTAATAGAAAACTTGATTGAGCATTGTTTTAATCAAGTCAACGTGTTGTTTTAATCAAAGGTCATAGCAAAATAAGACTAGACATATTTTACTGAAAAAATGATCAAAACTACAAAAATATAAAAGTATTCTAAAATTATTTCAAGTAGTAGTACTACATACAATATGCACAATAAAATATTTTCTACACTCATGTTGATAAATAGTTAATTTATAACAATTTACTTTACGACTTTGTACAGTATTATACAATAGGACTTTCAATAAAAAAGTGTCAAGCAACTGTCAAAAGCCACTAAGAGTAGTTTACAGTGGCCAATACATTTTCAGGGCACTGTTAGCAAAAGCCACTGGACAACCCAGAAGCACACACAGTGTATATGGAAACGTTAGGCAGTTTCCCATCCGCAACAGCAAACCCCAGTGAAACTCTTCACTGGGCCATCCACCATATTGGCTCATTGGCTATGGAGCTACATGTCACTTCCTGAGAGAGTTAGGGGGGGGGGGGGGCTACATATGTGCTGGCAGTTCCCCCCCCCCAAAAAAAACTCCCCCTTCTCTGTCTGTGTCCACTCTCAGACTCCTGTGCCATTGGCCCATCTTGGAAAGGTGTCCAGGTTGAACATGGCTCGGCCCCAGCTGTTGATGGCCAGGGTAATGCACAGGATGCCAATGATGTTCATCACCACACCTGTTCTGGCCTGTTGGGTAACAAGGACAGTGCCTTCAAGCCACAATTTCCATTTGTACTTACAAATACACAAAAATATGTCCCTTAATCTTATGATAGCTACGACATTTAGAATATTTAATCTGAAAATCATATGTAGTCAGAAACAGTTGTTTTATGTTTTCAAAAACTCCAAATGTGAAACTGATTGCTGGTCTACATGACCTGTCATTGTTAGGGTTATTTAGTTGTTAGAAATATGATTAATATCCCTAGGCTGTTATTTATATTTAGTCTCTTCTCATAAGGGAATTCATGGGCACATGCAGAGGTTATAATCCCGGCTTCAGAAAGTAAAAACCCTGCCACATTTTTGATCTAACCATTGTCTGAACCAGCTGATCCTAAGAAGGAAACCAGTCTTCAGACAGGTAGATCAGCTAATCAGTTAAATCACCTGTCTTAATGCGCAGACAGAAGGACTACATGGCAAGGATTGTTTTCTCTCCGAAGCTGCATGGAATTGACAACTCTGGGCACATGAGCATCCTTTGCCTGAGGAAGACCCATTTGAGTCAAAACACTGTACATTAAAAAATGCATGGGTGATATAGCAGTGTGTGGGCAATCAATAAATGATCCTTGTATCCTTGTATCCTTGTATCTGTTCTTTGAGTCCTATTAAGCCCTTCTTGCCCTGCACCTCACCAGTGGGGATGTGCACACTACTGCTGATGTTTTACAGCAGTCATAATAACACAGGCGGCTCTCACCATGTCGGACACTTTGAGGTAGCCGTAGGAGAAGACGATGGCATTGGGGGGCGTGGCCACGGGAAGCATGAAGGCAAAGGATGCACTGAGAGTGCAGGGGATCATCACATACAGGGGGTTCAGACGTATGGACTGGCACTGCAAAACACATGCACCCACACAAACTCACTTAAAGCACCAATGCAGCATAGGATTGTATATACATTACACGCACATTTCACATGTGCATCAGTAGCCTACAAAGTAAAGTGTTATATTTAGAGCAGAGTTGTATAAAGTAGAAGTAGAAGTACTGTTTTGGATGTAATTACAACACAAGTAGTACGGTACTATGCAGTTGCAACTGCATAATACCATACTACCAGTGTTGTAATTACATCCAAAACAGTACTTCTACTTTTTCTTTATACAACTCTGATTTAGAGACTGTTTTACTTGCAGAACAGTTACGGTATAGTATAGTTGTTGCAGTCTCAGAAAAGTCATGTAAAGGTAGTGCAGTTCTAAGGAGAAGTGTGTTAACTAGTAAAATGCTGACTTTGAAACATATTTAAGTGACAGATGTCAATGAAGGAATACAAGTCAAGGAATGCAAGTACGAGCACTAAATCTTTTAAGAAAAGGTTAAACATGCGAAGCCTAAGCAACCAATAGTGAAATCTGCGCAGTGAAATACTCTATGGTAAATAAAACTACAATTAAACGCACAGAGCAATCAAGTCTTAAGCATTTTCAGCAAGAGTTTTCATCTGTTCTCACTGTTGTTTATGACAGAGTTGTAAAATAAGGTCTATAAAAGATAACGATTCTGGAAGCAGCCACAAACAACATAGTAAACACTATATTGTCGGAGACCTTTGCTATATTAAACCACTTAAAAGGGGGAGACAGAGATAAGGTAATAGTGTGTCAGAGCATACACACAGTGGTATCAGATGGAAAGGAAGAGTGTGATGGTGTAAGAGAGAAATATTGAGGCCATCATCAAAGCTTGGCCCGGTGACAGTTTCTCCAGGACTTGTGTCTCTTGCCAGCACTCTCAGCATCAGTGTGAGCTATAGCTGCTCTGAGCTGGTAGGGCTTTCTCTCCCCGCTGCCCCCTTCATTCTCACTCTGTGTGTCACTCTGTCTCCCTCGCTCTCTCTCTCTATTAGTCTCTATTATATTTCTCTCCCTCCCGCTATCCCTTCTCTGGCCTTTCACTGCCCTGCCCTATGAAACACAGGCACAGGCATGGCTCACTCTTCTGGGCCACTTCGGCTTTGGCTGCCTACAAATCCCCCTATTCAAAGGGACTTTTTTTAGCCTGGTCCAAGTTCATCAAGTGGGATGTGCTGTCTGCCAGAAGTAGGACAATACCACAGAAGGAGAGGGATGGGGGGGCGGGTGGTGGGGGGTTGTGTGGGGGTGGGTGGAAGTGGAGCTTGAAAAGACAGAAGGTGAGAATGTGTGTTGGCCTGTCCGAGATGGATGGTCATCATAATGATACTGATAGATGACCTCGAAAAGGAGATAAAGGCCGTATTTGTGCGACTCAAATTCCTCTTCCGAATGGTTGGCCAAACTGCAGGGTGTATGGGAGCGATGGAGACAGACTGGAAGTGAGAGAGAGAAAACTTTGTGTGTGTGTGTGTGTGTGTGTGCGTGTGTGTGTGTGTGTGTGTGTGTGTGTGTGTGTGTGTGTGTGTGTGTGTGTGAGCGCGTGTGTGTGAGTGTGTGTGTGAGTGTGTGTATGTGTGTGTGTGTGTGTGTGCGCATGTGTGTGTGTGTGTGTGTGTGTGTGCATGTGTGCATGCGCATGTGTGTGCGTGCGTGTGTGTGTGTGCGTGTGTGTGTGTGTGTGTGTACAGAGAGGGGCCAGAGAGTGTGGAGAGGGAGAGGTAGAGGTAGAGAAAGGGAGGAGGGATGTAAAGGTAGTGAGGGGGAGACACAGACAGACTGACAGAGCTACCAGGAAGGAGAGGAAATATATACAGCTCTCATTTCTCAACCCTGACCAAAATGTCTGAGTCACTTGGGAGGGAAATGGGTATCCGCTCAGAGCCTGCAATTTGAACTGGACAAGCCAGTTGGAGCGCACCAGAATGCCAAGGAATACTAAAAAGCCAAAGCTTGCAAGGCCACCCAGTAACCCTGGCATTCCTACTGCACTGCACTGCTCAGCACAGGTAGCTACAGGTGCATTAAACTGGGTTAGAAGGACAGTAATAGTTTTTTTTTGTTAAAAAAAAGTCATTGTGGATGGATTAGAATGACATAACACGTGATAATGGTTCTTGTGTGGTTCATGTGTGCATTTGGATACTTTTCCTGGGCTGTTTTATATTTAGTTGTTAAAAAGGTAAAGAGCCCTGTCAAGTATACATATAGCCTACAAGTAACTGTAAAAGACACAGATTATGTGTTTGCAGTTGAGAGTACGCGCACATCCAAAAGCTGCAGGTGCAGGGTAAAAAAGTTCCACAAATTAACAAAAAGGATTACCCGCACACTGCTACTGATGGTCCCAGTGATTTTATTTTAACAACGTTTCGACCTTTACGGTCTTCGTCAGGTCAAACGTTGCATAGAAATGTTTGGGGACACTATCATGAGGCTTCATCCTTTTTTAACGAAACAAACGTTGTGCTACGGCTTTAAGGAGGGGAAACCAGCCAAAAGCAGTGCTGAAGCATTACGACCCAAATAAAAAAAATCAACTCTTGGAGCATGATTTCATTTTGTTTCAGGCTGTTTTGTGAGTAACAACTACGACAGAAAATGATTTTCACAGCATAAAGAGCCTGAAATTGCTCAGCCATTTTTAGAAAAATGCCTGGCTCAATCTCAAAGCCAGACTAATCAACTGACAAATTGATGACACGGGGACACAGATTAAAAAACGATGTTACTGTGGGGATTTAGGTACCATGGAAGCAAGGATGGGGAGAAAGAGGGTGGCTGTGGCCACATTGCTGGTGCACTCGGTGAAGGTGGCGATGAGGAGGCAGAGAATGATGGCGATGGCCCACGGAGGGATGGTCTGGAGGGGCGTCATCTGCTCCCCCAGCCACCTCGACAGACCTGACACCTGAGAGAGACCATGAGAAATACAGACAGAGTATGAGAAAGAGAGAGGGAGTATGAGAGAGAGAGAGAGAGAGAGAGAGAGACAGAGAGAGAGAGAGAGAGAGACAGAGACAGACAGACAGACAGACAGACAGACAGACAGACAGACAGACAGACAGACAGACAGAGACAGAGAGAGAGACACACACTTAAGGCCATGCGACAGTCACTCAACAAAATTATGACATACAGGACAAATCTATGTCTGCTAGGATGTCACAGAGAATTTGAAACAGCACACACATAGTTGTGTGTCTGATTGGATAGCAACTCAAAGTTCATGCACGTTGGCATAGAAACCACGTGTTGTGTTTAAGGGACTCTATCACGTTTTGTAGCACCAGTGAAGGACCAAAAAGCCTCCAGCGACACTACATTTGTCATGTGTACATCGAACATGTGTACATCGAACACACACATACATACATGCACCCACGTGAGCCCCTCACCTCGCTTCCCTTGGCCAGGGCAAAACCTCCTCCCAGTAGCAGTACGATGCTCCAGGGCATCTTCTTCTGCGCCACCTTCCAGGTGAGGAGTGGAGGAGTGGTCTCATGGGAGCGCTGAGGGACTGGGGGTGGGGGGGCAGGGAGACCTTGCATTAGAGACTCTGGTTATGTGTGGTAAGTCTGGGGAAGTGCTGGCTACAGATCACACAGAGGATTATACTCCCCTGCAAAGCCAACAGGCAGTAACTACATATTTTGCGAAAATTGAGTTTGGACTGGAAATGAACTTCATAACACCTCCTTTGTCTTGTGACTAAGTCTCTTGCTTCTTGCTGTGAAGAAAGTAAAAAACGGCATCACCACTATTATACGTACACTATGTTTGACTGGGCCATATGATAACAGTAAAGGCATTTTCTTAGTTTCTATGTTCACATAGTTACTGCACTTTGCCCCTGTAAGGCAGTATGGGTGACTGTGAAGGTCCATCCAATGAGTAGTCCAATATTTGGGAGTTTTACTAAGTTTTACCAAGTTATTTTCATTCATTCAGATCTGTACAGAAAATCTGCCAAGAAATTCATTTTTATTGTACACACCAATTAAACACACACACACACACACACACACACACACACACACACACACACACACACACACACACACACACAAACAATCCACACGCAAGCACATACTGTGCTGTTGACAGTTGTCGTAAGAGCGTAATTTCCGTAACACTGGCCCGCTGTCAGGGTGACTCACTTGTGTCAAAGCTGCGTGACCCCGAACAGAAGCGGGGGGGCTCGGAGGGCAGCACAAACAGCAGCGTGGCCACGAACATCGCCACCGTGGCATCTGTCACAAACCTGCAGAGATACGCCGTAACGTCAGGGTTCACAAGGTCAAGAGGGCAAGACCAAACTAGCCAAACAAACAAAAAAAAATGAGGTAAAAAGTCACAGTCATAGAGTGTTGCGGTTTCAAAACACTATGAAGGTACATGAAAGTGAGGCAAAGTGTATCATAAAGATAAAAGCTTTTCAAAGGACTAAGAACAGCATGCTATCGCATAAAATCATTTCCCTCACATATTGAACCACATTTTACTGACCTGTAAGGATAATTGGAACTTATTGTTTAGCATTTAAGCAGGAACAAACATAAACTGTAAAAAATGATTACCCTGATAAACAGCACTAATGTAAGATGTCTTAATTGTGGACGGCTGAATACGTCAGGACAAATTAAGACTGAACAAGTGAGGAAGCATTTTGTAATCACAAAAGTCAAAGTCCCCTCTACTGTGGAAATCATGTCTGGATCTATAAGGGAGAGGTCACTTCTGTTTTTTTTTCTTTCATGACACACCTCATTGACATGGGTATAGTTATTCCGAAAGAGGAAGATAAATGGGCCACGAATTGACTCAGATTTCTTGGAAGTTGCCATTCATAAATCGATACAATTTGGTCCCACCCAATAGAAAGTAGAGTCTCCTATCAGTCCTGATTTAGCTTTAGAAGAAACCATTCGGGATAGACGAATAGATATCTGCCTGTGAGGAGGGATAGGCCTCTTTCTATGCAATGTTTACAATGTCCTCTGATCAAACTGAAAACCCCTCTTTCACTAGTCCATTCACAAATCTGATGCAAAAAAAGAAAAAAAAACAATCCTACTATCACTCTTACTGATAAGGGCAAACATTCAACAGTGTCCCCTTTTGAGGTAGATCAATGTGTTTGTGAAGTCGGGCTATCTCTTCCCATCTCTAAAGGGCCAATCACAGAGATACAAGCTGGAGCAGAGAGTGCTGTCACTTCTAGTCATGGCACACTGTGTTAGGAAAACAAATCTGTTTTGCCATCTGTGTATTACACTCAGTACTGTACATGTATACATATAGCTGGTATGGTATATCATACATTTACTTTTGTAAAAATGGAAAGGATTTTCTTCCCTTTATATTGTGTTGCTATTAAAAAGCAACCCCCCCCCCCCCCCCACACACACACACACACAGACACACACACCACCATCACCACCACCACCCCAATTCACTACTGCACATCATACATCTTTGCTGTCTCCTCACATACTCTTTGTCGGAGTTAAACAAGTGGGTTGCCCAGCCGTCGATGAACCCTGGCTCCCTTGTGAACCAAAGCACCACCAGAAGAGTGAACAGGCCCAGAACGCTGACCTCCCCGAAGGTCATGGGCCCCAGCCGCTGGTGCTCGTTGTGGATCACGTTGTAGGCAGCGATCTCCTTCTCAGACTTCTCCACCCCACACCCCCACGTCTTCCTGAAGCTGAGAGGACATAGAGTAATATACATTAGTGTGTGTGTGTGTGTGTGTGTGTGTGTGTGTGTGTGTGTGTGTGTGTGTGTGTGTGTGAGTGTGCGTGTGTGTGTGTGTGTGTGTGTGTGTGTGTGTGTGTGTGTGAGTGTGCGTGTGTGTGTGTGTGTGTGTGTGTGTGTGTGTGTGTGTGTGTGTGTGTGTGTGTGTGAGTGTGCGTGTGTGTGTGTGTGTGTGTGTGTGTGCAGGCAGAGTAATGACAGGCAGAGTAATGACAGCGGAAGGCAGTGGAAGAGCAAAAATTGACAAAAAGAAATAGTTATTTGCAAAGGCTGAATCTGGTGAAATGTAACAACCAGAAACACTTCATAGTGAGACCTGTAGTTTCCAAGCATACTCTGACACACAGCTTACTGTAAAAAACCCAGCTTGAATACAGTTATTGTTGGTGACTCAGCTGGTTTGCACTCAGAAACCTTTGTGAAGCAGGGCATCAGTGACTTCAGTGAAAGACAATGCTGCTGAGCTGAGGTGAGCAGGCTGGTGTGGGCTGTGCCAAGCACCTGATGCACAACACTCACTTGAAGCCCATGAAGACAAACTGCAACCAGAGCCAGGCCAGCGTGAGCATGAGGATCATGTTGGGGAAGGCGAACCCAAACCAGGAGGCAAAGTTGATCACGTCACCATTGTTTGGAAAGAGCCTGGAAAAGGGCAGGGGGAAGGGGGGTGCGGAGAACATGAGAGGTCAAACAAGTTCTGTTGGCATAGAGGATCCTGATAGGCTGATAAGCTTCTCTTTCCCCACAGTGAACCCTGAAGCTTAGTGCACCTGCACACACAACCAGACACACAGGAAAGTACAGAGATAGAAACACACACACACAACACTTGAACGCACGCACATGCACACATCTAGTACATGTACTCGTACACAAACACACAAAACATGCACACACACACACACACACACACACACACACACACACACACACACACACACACACACACACACACACACACACACACAAAGTCCTGACAAAGAAAAGTTCTCCTTTCAAGTCACTTTACAACTGATGAAATCTATGTAGGTACTCCCCGTGTGTTTTCTCATGGTGATATCATGACCACAACTATATGACAGCTGTCTTTCCAAATACCACACTCCCAGAATGCTTTCACTCAACCACATGAATGTCTCTTACCGTCTGTGTGGGAAACAGAACCCACCGCTCAGCTAAAATTGTTTGCAATGCACATTGATGATATATCTTGGGGGAGTGAGAAACTAGGAAATATGGTTTAAAAAAAAGCTGGGTCGGAAAGATGATTGGGAATACACGACACCATAAGCAGTGATGGTCGATCAGGATTCAGAAGATCAATCAATCAATCAGATCCAAATCACTTGGTTCTCCCTACCTACTTAATATAGTTGATTTTATTAATTTACTCCTCTAGCCTGGGTTATACAACACGGAATGTAAGTATACATACACTCTAAAAAATAATGGGGCCAGTACCGGTTCTTCAGAGCGATGCCATAAGAACCTTTTTCAGTGCTTCAAAGAACTGTCGAGATAACAGTTCTTTAAAGAACCATTTGGCACTGATAGGACATAGCATAGCACATTATGATCTGAGGCTCTGAAGAACCATTTTTAATGTGAAAAACCGTTCAGATAATGTAATGGTTCAACACAAAGTTTTCACTCTCCATGGAACCATCCAGAGATTTAAAGAACCATTAAGCACCTTTATTTTTTTAGAGTGTACACCAAAAACTAAACTTTTAAATAGTTAATAAGAGTAAACAGAAATGGTATAATGTATGATCTGGTGATCTGGTATGTACACTATGTAGACTATTTCTACACTTACACTGTGATGACAGTCTGGACAACGCTGGCAACGGAAAGCACAATAATTAAGCAATACAGCACGAGTGTGAGTGGGATAGGTATAAGGGATGTTGCCACGGGTGGTGTTCGGCCGTAGCCACGAGCTGTGAAAAGTCCGAGTTGAGATGTCCTGGGATATTTCAACTCATGGAACGTCTCTCGTCCAATCAGAAACAGCTAAATAATTCGATAGAACCCAATTGTTTTATAAAGATGGGTACACATACTGGTTCATCTGGCCGCTGAGCACCAGGTTGGGGCCTGTGCCGGTGAGGGTCGCGGTGCCTCCGATGCTGGCGGCGTAGCACACGCAGAGCGTCAGGCCCTTACACATCTTCATCTTCTCCTCCTCCTCCCTCTGCAGCTCGCCATGCTCAGCTTCTAGAGACATCCCGTTCATCACCACTAGGGGCGACAGAGAGCAGAGGACTTTGATTAACCATGCTATTAAACGTCAGCAAAGAGAGATTTAAAGGATGACACAGCAGAGATCCTAATGGTTTGCAGATGCCAGATGTGAGACACATTGAGACACAGACAGAGAGACAACCAGATAAAAAAAAAGCCAGTAAAAGCCCTACAGAGGCAACAGCATCTGATTTTAAACAGGTATAGACGACGACTTTGTGGCAGACTCAGTTTGTATGTAATCTGGATAGCAAGGAACGTTTTTGGGACACACACAGATTACAGCCCCCTTGGGATAGCCAGAAGCAACACTAGAGTCTGTTGGGGGCCCTGGCAAAAAAAACAACTCCACAACTTCCATTAAAAACTGTATTGCCACTGCTGTAGTATAAGGTTTGTCAGTCCTAGTTTGACAAGCTATGTTTGACAAGCTATGCTCTATGGATAGCACAGTATATTATGTAAACACTGACCACTTTTAACTTACACAATTAACTTTCAACTACTAACTTTTCCGCCTGGTCACAGCAAAATCACTGTGTTTGTCAAAAAGATAGATATGATCACATTCATATGATGCATATATTGTCATATTTTGATTTGCTCCTGAACCACTGTTCTGTCCATGTATTAGTCATGCCAATAAAGCCCATTTAAATGTAATCAAACTGCATTTTCCTGAATGAATGACAGTGTGTGTGTGTGTGTGTGTGTGTGTACATGTACATGTTCGTGTGTGTGTGCGCACACGTGTGTGTGTGTCTGCATTTATGTGTGTGTGTGTGTGTGTGTGTGTGTGTGTGTGTGTGTGTGTGTGTGTTTGTGTGTGTGTGTGTGTGTTTAAGCGCACGTGTACGCATGTGTATGCGCACAGGCAGTCAGGCAAGCAGGCAGTCGTAGTGGAGGAGAGGGCACATCAGTTCATCATAGCCCGAGGAGTTGGGGGTGTGCTCCCGAACCCAATCCCTCCTCATTCCTCCAGTCAAAATATTATCATCCCCTCTGCCAAATTACACCAAGCTGCCATGAGGACGCTCCTGCTGGGTAGGAGCTTCCTGGACAGCGCTGGGTCATGCAGTATATTTACACTTGGGGACACCTGCTGAGAGCCTTGCAGAGACATCATCAGCACCAAATGTTTAAGTGGACCATACTGATCTGTGCAATTTCATTTTCACACCTAGTTACAATAATAACGATAATAACAGTAACAATAAAAAGTTGTACTTCTAAACACTTTTTGACAAAATAACTCAAAATGTCTGTCATGGCAGTGCGTTCATCTTCTACTGAAGCCATTTGCTTGTTTCTTCTTGCTCTCTGCGTTCATCTGTCCCTCCTGCATTTTTATACTTGCTGTCCTTCCTGCTGCAACACTATACATTTCTCTATTAAGGGACCACACACACACACACACACACACACACACACACACACATACACGCACGCAAACACACACACACACACACACACACACACACACACACACACACACACACACACACACTAATATTGTTATCTTCTCTTATCTTTTATCCTTTACTACCCATCTCATTGCTGCCAGTGTCTCTATGTGCTCAAGCAAGCCTCACCCAGCCTGGCTGTCGCACCAAGCTCATACACAGAGCCTGGTCTGGCAAACCTCCCATAGACGGGAATTTCTCAGAAGCGCGATTAACAGACATCTTTCAAATGCCTCTGTGTACTACTGGACAGAGCCACAACCAATCAGACCACTAATTCCGATGACGCATGCATAGTCTTTTCAAATATGTAGGGGATGAGTGTTACATTAACACTACAAAGATTGGGACAAAATAAACACTGCCACAGTGTTAAAACTGACTCTCTCTCAGAGTTGATTTAACACTGCAGAATTTGCTGTGTAGGCAGGCCCAGGCTATACACCTCACCTGGTGCGTCTGCCTGTTTCTCTGTGGGCTTGTCGCCGGCCTCGGGCAAAGGGACGCTCCGCTCCTCCCCTCCCTGGGCTCCGTGCTGGTTCAGCTGCTCCAGCACGGCCTGGACGATGGGCACCATCATGGCCGTGGTGGCCGTGTTGCTGATCCACATGGACAGGAAGGCCGTTACCCCCATGAAGCCCAGCATCA
>CM059272.1:6757043-6852043 GCA_030347295.1 Setipinna tenuifilis
CTCTCTCTGCAGGAGTGGGAGGGGGGGGGGGGTCGAGGAAAGGTTACTCTACTGTGTTTTGGTTGCATACGCATATCTTCATTTTCAAGGTAAACCACCTTGGGGACGCGCATGAGGTTTACCAGCTGGAGCACTTTAGGCATCTCAATGAGGGGCAAAGGTCCCCTTCCATCTCTCTTGGTCAATCACTCATTCACATGCCAGGATGAAGATGAAAAAAAAAACAAAAAACACACACACACAAACAGAATTGGCAGACCGGTCATCATGACGTCAAATCTTCCCATTTACCGGAATCTTCCCTGTCAAAAGCCCTCACTTTTTTTTTATCAGGGCAAATGTTTACAGAATCCCCCCATGGCGATTATGCTCATGGTTTTGTAAGAGTAGACGCATTAATGATAAATCCTTCATGATAAACTCTGAGGTTTATTATGCTGCAGGGTCGATGGCACCTGGATAAGAGATTTATATTGTCCATCCAGCCACATGAACATTTCTTAGAAATGTTACATAAGAGAGAGCAAGAGGTAGGAGTAAAAAAAATGAATGAGGCAATCAGAATGCAACCTTCTTGCTCTTATTCAACAGTCAACGTCCACAGATAGGAACAAGCAGGTCCAAGCTAACGGGCCAGAAGACCTGGCTTGGCTCTGGCTGTACCAGGATCCACACCAGTGCACACTCAGGGTCCGTGCCAGGCTGGTTTCTCCCTCGCCTGTCTATGGGCACATACTCACACACTGTTCTAGCGCATACTGTGATGCAACAAATGAACATACACTGCGTTATGGTTAGTTTCACATTTTGTGCTTCCACCAACATACTAAAGCTCTGCGTACTATTTTAACTGTACCAACAGTTATGGAAAGACCTTGTGTCGTGCACATGTCTACCTACAAAAGCATAATCCCTAACTAAACTATCTATTTCTCCCTAACTGAACTATCTATTTCTCCACGATTCTTGTTTTTTTTTTTTTCAAAACAATAATTGCATTTCTTTTACATCCTTAATTACATTCATTTACATCCAATAATTGCATTCCTTTACACCAATGTGACATACGCGTCCGTTTGTCCGGTGTAATAGGAATGAGCGACTTCACAAACTGAGCAGCAAATCATAGGCCTGTGATCAAATGGGCGCTTTTAATTAGGCTACCTTTTCTCCAGATTTACTGCGATTATTTTGACCCTTTTTTTGGAAAGAAGACAAATGCTTATCTGCCCAGTATTCATCTTGTAATAAATTAGCCTCTTATTTGCATGCTGGGTGGTATTGGAAAAAAAAACTCACAAGACGAAGAAAAAGTTTGTCGCAAATCAGAGCTGAACATTACAATAGTGAATCGTGACCACCACAAAGACCATCGCGGTTCTAAGAGGAGCTCAAATACGCATGTTGTCGGAAATCCGCGAGGACCATATTTCGGCATAGTTTTAGCTGTCGTCACGGGGAGACAGCCGGGAGCTGGTTGTCTCGTGAGCTTGAGCGCTCATGCAGAGCCGGAGTTCCCACGATCCAGCGCCGATTCGCACTGTCGTCGCGGCGACAAAGGGTTAAGACAACAAGAGGGCCGTGGGGGGCATTGAGCGCCAACAAGCAAAGCCTCTGTGAATGACAGAGGAATGTGTCACACCAGTGTCACGCAAGGTCTCGACCTAACCCTTCCTCCTGAAGACGCTTCATGGTGAATTCAATTGTACCCTAGTGATGGAGAGTTTGGAAACAGGGGGACTGAAACAAGAATCGTGTCGGTTGGATCTGTGATATGTCTTGGACTCTCGGATAAATTGAACATACTGTGTGATGTAATCTCCACTGTTCTTTTCGGCATTGCGGTGCACGAAAGCCTAAGACAATCTCCAGACTGGAGTGTGGCATGCATCTCTGACAAATGTTATCATCATAATAAAGGCGTAAATGAATATTCCTACCGTCGTTCCAATGATGAGGGGTAGAGGTAAGAAAACAAATGGAGTGAAGAACAGTATCATTCCATTTCTCATCTCCCATAGCGCTTTGAATTGTGCTGCCATCATTTGCTACCGAGGGATGTCGAACGCGCAACAGGTTCTCTACAAACCAAGCTGAACTGACGCAACAGGTTCTCCACTCAGGCAGTGTAGTGAGAGCAATGTGTAGCCGATTCGCTCCTTAGATGCACCACAATGGCACATGACAGACAATTCCTCTCTCTCTCCGCCCTCCCTTACCCAACCACACACACATACATGACCCCTCTACGCACACACACACACACACACACATACACACAAAGAGACAAAGTACGCGCGCTCAACTGAGTTTAGGATGCGAGAGCACGTGCGCTACTTTAAAATAAAATTAAATATTTATATTTGGCACATAGCCTACATCAACGAAAGTCTACGCCGAGTGTTTATTGGTGTGACTTTTCTTTAAACCTGTTATGAATGAGAAAACGCTTAATCCTCTTTACATTCCTGAACTTAAATTCTAAAAATGCATTTTGAATAAGATCTGTAGCCTAGCACATATTGTAGGATAGGTAGTTGTAATATTTTGTTTTGCGACATAAATAAATAAGCAAACAAATAAATAATTCCGCAGAAGTGAGCGGCTTTATATATAGCCACCTCCCTTCACATATACTTTCTCGGAACGTAAATGGGACTGACTGCATGTGTCGTGTAGACTAAACTACACTTTGAAGGGGTTGAGGTATGTACACTGACAGTTACACCTTGTTTAACACAAAATCATGGTGGATATTGGCGTGAGCTATATAATTTTCAGTGCCTGTTTTAAACTGTCAGTGAAACTGTCAGTAAGACCCTGTCAAATACTCGCCGCGCTTACCAGTAGTCAATCCTATTTCCCTTGATGCAACTGTTTTTTTTTTTTTTTTTTTTTAAAGCGAAACCAGTACGTGTCTTTCAGAGGTATGCTACATGTAAAGCTGCAAAGAGTTTATGATTAAGCCTTTTGTAGCCTATTTGTCATGCTTTACTAGCTTGATTTGCATGTTGAGATTGAGAATCTTTGCTTACAGGCTACGCACGGCGAGCCTATTTCACTTGCTGTGTTTGCAAGCCATTGTAGGCTATAATCTTACATTTGTCCCCACCCGACCTCTGATATTTGATGAAATACGCATAACAATGGATGAAGATAGCAATAATAATGCTATCAAATGTAGAAATCTCTCATCATTACTAACTGGCAGGTTTTCCTGCCTAAAAAAGAACGTTGTTATGTATGTTACAATTTTGCGCTACAAACTTCTTACTGAAACCTTTGACAGAGTGAGAGACAAGCTGCAATTTTCAAAGTCAACTGATGCAATCGCACGTCTTTGAATTCCTTTGGATTATGTTAGACACATATTGAGAAATTAATGTTTCAACTACCCTTCAACTGTGAACACTATTCTTTGTCATTACTCAGAGTGGTTTTGGGTGAACCCCAGAATATCAAATGAAATTCTGACCCCTTTAATCCGATTCCACCCGAGCACCGGTTCTTCCTGCCAATTTCACATCATCCTCATGACTGCCTTAACTAATTATGAGTTGTCTTGATCATGTCCCTCTCCACCAAAGTGATATGAAAAGCAAGTAGGCAACATTTTCCCTGCTGATCAGGATATACGGCTTTTTAATACTGAATAAAAGCATCTGCTAGTGTTATGTAAAAAAAACTGAGTTGTTTCAGTTTTTCTCAAGTTCTGGACTGGTCCACCAGTCAGGGATAATTTACATTAAGCAGTTTTAGCCTTTTGGTATAGTTGTTATGGACTGGATATGGACTGACTGGACCTTATTCATGTACAACATATGTAGTGCTACAATAGGATGTCTAACTTTCTGTGCATTACCTAACCCCACCCCCCCTAAAAGCCCATGTGTTTGTCTACATACACATACATGAGTGTGTACGTGCATTTGGGTCAAACCGGGTGGTCTTGGGGAGGCAGAAAGCAGCTAGGTTGACAGGGGAGCGATCGGCCGTTCAGTGGAGACCTCAGTGAACCCAGCTGGACTGACAATCAGCCGTTGAGTAGAGTCTCCCCTCTCCCCCTCACCACCCCCCCACCCCCACCCCACCGGAGAGTCTGAAACCCTATCCAGAGCAGAGGGGACGGCGTGCTGACATACCTGCTGAGGTGGGACAATGAGGGGCCTGTGTGTGTGTGTGTGTGTGTGTGTGTGTGTGTGTGTGTGTGTGCGCGAGAGAGATAGAGAGGATGAGCTCTCCTTTGTAGATCACAAACTTTGGAAAGTCTTAAAGGACCTGACATTGCATAACATCACATCACTGTGGTATCCTGTTAGACAATTCAACCTAACAGAGGGAGCTTCACCAGTCAGATGTTTATCAATCTCTCTCTCTCTCTCTCTCTCTCTCTCTCTCTCTCTCTCTCTCTCTCTCTCTCTCTCTCTCTCTCTTTCTCTCTCTCACCTTTCTCTCTGTCAATTCAATTTAATTCTATTCAATTTAAAATTAAAATAGGGCATAACAACAACACATTCAAAAGACATACACTGTGTGCATATATGTATAAACAGTGCCTAAACACTTAAACATATTTCTCTATCTCTCTATGTGCCTTTGAATGTGTATGTACTGCATGCTCACTGAAGAGGTTTGTTCATTTGAAAATCACAAAAGTATAACTTTACAAAGGTCTAGTACAATAACCCCAGAATTTCTAACCTAGTTTAGCCTTATTAATCTTTTCAGACTCTATTTCAGAGAAATTAGTTATAAAAAAAGTCATTTTCAATATTTAGCAATCTTTATTGGCATACTTTGATTTGCCTTTGAAGTCATAGTAAACCTTGCATCTATGCATTTGCATCTAAGATCAGAGTCAACGCTGTTGCCCACTCAAAAGCTAACCTGACCCCTGCTGGATACTCCCCGACTCTGCTTCTCAATTTTATGTCGCGATCCAGTCACAAATACACATGGTTAAATAATCTTTCTTTTTATTTTTAAAAGACTTATATAATAGTTATTCGAGTAAAAAAAAGAATCTTGTAAAATCTTTGAATGCGACTTTTGATGCATCCAGTTAGGTGTTAATACGGATAGATTATATTTGACAAATCACACTGGTCATTAAAAAGCATGCAAAGTAGGCTTTTGTTAAACTACTTTTATGCATTATGCTTATTCAGTGTATTTTATGGCATTGCATGACTTATTTGGTTAATTTCCTCCTTATTCGGAACCAAACTGAGAGGCACATCATAAACATGATTTGTAATTGGTACAAACAAACTTTCTTCTCTAGGAAAATGTAACCATGTCCTGAACACATCACATAGGTGAATAGTCTCAGGGCCCAGGGGGAATAGACATCTCTGTACCATGTAGAAATGTAAGCATAGTAATTTCTAATGAAACCACCTTTAGTGGTTGCGTCAATGCATACATTTTTTGATGTGACTTTTTGAAAGTGTTTAAATTTACATGTTGTGGAGTATAACGAACTTACTGCATATGCGATAATGCTCCCTTCACGAGCTGGTCACCCAGGCAGGAAAATATTGGACAGCTGAGGGGCTGCTGCCACCTGCTGTCGAATACTAGGCTACACACGTGATAAGAACACACAAAGCACTTGAAATGTCACACCTGCAATAAGTACCGGACCCGACAAGTAGCCTACACCTCAGTTAGAATATTGTGAAAAAGTTAAAAAAGGAAAATTGAATTTGATTCATTGCACACTAAGTGAAATATTTCAAGCCTTTGTTTTGGACGATTAAGGCTTAAGAAAACCTTCATGCTTCCTTCCACTAATGTTTTTTTTTTTTTTTTTTTTTTTTTTTTTTTGAAGATGCTAATTTCATTTTCCAACAAGATTTAGCACCAGTCCATGCTGCTAAAAATAAGTACCTGGTTTAATGACCATGCAATTACTCCGCTTGATTGGCTAGCAGACTCACCTCGACTGGACCCCATAGAGAATCTATGGAGGATTCTCAAGAAGAAGGTAAGAGAGAGAGGAGACTGGACAATGCAGAAGAGCCCAAGGCCGCCATCTGCAACCCAGGCTCCTGTCCTACCCAACATCTTACAGCACATCGAGCGGTTTATCAGCCATCTCTGGTCCTGCCTCAGCAGTGCTGCCAAGCTGAATGCCTCCATGCCACACCGCACTGATGCTGTGACCTATGCAAGAGCAGGCCCAACCAAGTACTGAGGCGAGGGCATGTACATGAACATACTTTTCAGAAGGCTGAGATTTTTTTAATGATAAAATCTTTTAATTAGTCTGATGCAATATTATTTTCAACGGTGGTTAACAATCATACATACATACATACATTACATCATTGATTGCTATTAAGATATTTAAATAGAGTTACAAGAGCTTTGGCAAAAACTCTGAAATATCGTATTGCTTTATAATTGCTGCTCCAGTAGATGTCGCTATTTGGAATCAAATGTCCAAGTCAACGTTTACAACGGCAATATCTTCTTGTGACACACACAACACATTATTTAGAGTTTGATATTAAGACTATTCCTTTAAAATTACAAACAATTTTGTGAAATAACATTATTCTCTTTTACATAGGCATAAAAAAACCCTTAATCTAAACCTCAAATCTAACCCTCTGTGAAGGTAACATTCTGTGACAAGAAGATGAAGATGTCATTAAAAGGAAGCTCATTAAGAATGGTACAAATGTAAGAAATGACTGCACCTAATAGGGTGAAGCAATTGCAATGAAAAAGGACATGTGACAAAGACATGCTAATGTGTGTGCGCACACACAAACATGCACGCCAGCATGCATGCATGCACACACATAGACACACACAACTACACGCACGGACGCACGCACGCAAACACACACAAACATGCACGCACACACACACACACGCACGCAAACACACACAAACATGCACGCACACACACACACACACACACACACACTTACATATATAAATGATTGCAAAGATCAAGTCCCTGCCTACCTATTTATTCAATGCATTTGCTCAAGAGGGCACTATAAGGTTTGCTGACAAATGCATTCTTGGCCAAGCTTAACGCTCCAATGTTGGCACATGTTCACATCAAGTCCTCAATGTCCCATCTGCTCCCGGTGCCCCTGGCCTTGACCCTGCAGGGACGTGGTGTGGTGTGGTGTGGTGGCCTAGGCTGGGCTGGGGACGAGGCTGTTCTCGGCCCCCCCCGGCCCCTCCATGGGTGACGACCTGGAGGCTTGAGGGCTGAAGGTTAGGAGCCTGTGGTTTGTTCAGAGGTAGCAAACAAATTGCCCAGGGCAGAGCAAACACACCGAGTCTCCTCCTACACGGTCCAAGGATTACTAATGTCAGAAAAACCATTAGCCAAGCAGATAGTACCAGGTAACTCATGCATGGGAAAGGCAAAGCTACTACTTGTTTTGTGCATGTTCATTTGCTTTAGGAACACATGGAGGTTTACTGAAACCATGCACTGTAGTTATATTCATAATAATAATATTATTATATTGGCAGGATCATTATTGAAGCTCTTATGTTTACAGCTGTGAATTATATGGCCTGCACTTTCACTTGTTGTCGGTGCACAAAATATTGTAATTTACTGATGTGTGCCAAGCTGCTTACACTTGTCAGGTTTTAAGAGACCATATTTCCGCATAACACATATCTTAATGTTGTCAGATTCAATAGCAACAACAAATGAAAAACTAAAACAAATTGTTTTGATAACTGTCCTTGTCTGCTGCAAGTTTCTGAGTGTAGTGCAACTTCACGTGTTCTGTGTTGTTGCTGATCTTAATCAATCATATTCATCAACTTCTTTTGGCATTTATTATTTAGGAGGTTGCGACAGTTTGTTACCCCAGATGACTTGCCCCACATGACAGTAGTAATAGTGAGCCTGGGAGCCCAGTGCATTGTGGGATTGCTGACCTACGCTGTGTGGGTGGCAGGCTATAGTGGGTGGCAGGCTAAAGTGATGTGGTCAATGTGTGTGTGTGATTTTCAAAAACACTGAGATCCCTCAGGCTTGCTGTGTTGCAGATCTTTCAGTCAGGTTGAAAACAGAACATGGATATATCGACCTAAGATGGCTATCAGTGGGTTATCTAATGATATGACAAACTATTCTCTTCCCAAATATACTCCCTCTACCAAGTACAGTTTGAATCCCAACAAAATGACTTCAAATTCCAAAATCCAAACTCAGACTCCAAAAATACAAAAAAAAACAACAACAGCCAAAACTGCACTGAAATAAAGAAATCACAAGTCAAGCTGTAGTATACTGTCAGTAAGACCTGACCCATACATATTATTAGCAAATGCCACATGACCCATATATATATATATACCTTACAAAACTCTATATGTTTAAAAGTGCCTTGATACTTCAATTTAAAAAGAAGTAGTGCCTCTGATGAATCAATGGGGGGTGAAATATTAACCAGGGGTTGGGGGACTCGAAGTGTTGCACACAAAGTGAGCTGCCCAGTAGTACATTCACCGTTGCTATCTTTTTCTCCACTAAATTTGGATATCGCACTTGCCCTCCCTTTCCCACTAAGATACGGTAAGTACAAGCCTTTTACTTTTATTCCCACAACCTGCTACTACTCCAGGTGTGTTGACTACCACAAAATGATATGAGTGACCTCCTGTACATGCATTATAATACAAGTAAAAAATGTGTTCAAGCAAGCTGTAAGAGAAAAGAGTAAACAACAGATAAAATGGTTACAACTGAACAGCTCTTCTTGTCTCTTCATGAAAACTGAGTAGTTTTGTTTTGAATCAACTGCAAAGAAATTTGTTCTAAAAAACTGCATAAGATTATACTGTATTTAAAAAGAACATGTTTTAACGCTAGGCCTTAGATTTTGTTGCCATACATTCACGTTTTCTCAGTCTTTACTTTCTCAGATTGCAAACACAATTATTTTTCTCTTCATCACTCGCTAGTGCAATTTTTTTTATCAGTTCGAACGTTATTGCAAACACGTAGAAGTGCAACAACACATAACATCTTTGCCTCTCTCTCTATGTTAGAAGCACACTTTTCTCTATAGCCGTTGCTAGTTCTGTTAATATTTGGCATATCAGGAATGGTGCATCAGTGTACTACAGTCCTGTTAAGATGCAGAGGTGCATGTTGCACTTACAACTTAAAACTGTCATTAGAAAAAATGCATTTGTTTAAACAAAAATACAAGATCAATAGTTGTGTATTTGACTGTCATTTGTAAAAGATTTATTTTATACATATTCACATGCAATACATCTCCAAGCATTGCACTTAAAGCATTTAAGCAATACATTTGCAGTAGTTACTACTGCTAAAGAAATACTTACATGTAGTCCAGCCCTCTACATCAGCACAAACACGTAGAGTCCTCCTAGTGCACAGCACAGACAGGAAAGTCCTCAAAGAGATATAAAAAACTATAGCCAATTACCGTCTAAGACAAGAATAATTTGCACCTTATTTGAATCAGTATTTGAATAGCAAATTCAAATCGCTTGGTTCCTTGAACGCATCTTGCTTTCAGACTCAATGTTGAAGTGAGTTTGTGCACAGATGAAGGGGTTATTAAAATGAATGCCTTACACCTTCACTGCAGGCTGACACCAGGATGGTACTGCCCTTCACCCTGCTCCTGCTCTGCTCCCTGTGCGGCCAAGGCATGCTGGTAAGACTCTTCGTCTTTCACCTGCAACTGCCTCAGGTGACATCCTGGGAGAGGTGGCACCAGTTGTAATGGGCTGGAAACCTTAATCTTAAAATGGGCTCTTGGATGCCAATTTTTGCAATGTTCATTCATTTTTGGGATAAAGAAGCATAGATCACACTCATGTTATACAGCTCTATTCAACCTTATTCTGAGACACTGGTTAAAACACTGGTTGGTCATTGGTCAACTTCTCCACACTGTTCTGAATGGTCATTGAAAGAGTAGTGTCCTTGTGCTATTGCTTGTGTTAATTCTTGTGCTATTGCTTTAATGGCATGTTGCCTGACATCACCTTATACCCAGTAGTTTAGTTATAAGAAAACAAACATTTTGTGCTGATGATAGTGTACATGGTGGGAGTTGGAGCACATGGTGGGAGGATAAATCATGGTGGTAAACATGAAGGTGCAAACCCAGCCCTGCTAAAGGGGGTCCGGGGGCAGCCTGTTCATCATTTACTACAACTCATTTGTTGCATAACATAGTATAGTACAGCATAGTCTAGTCTAGTCTAGTATAGTATAGTATAGTATAGTATAGTATAGTATAGTATACTATAGTATAGTGTATTATAATATAGTATAGTTGGTAGTTGAGTTGTACTGGGTAGTTGGATTAGTTAGTTGGATTTATAGACAGATATTTTGTGCTGATTACAGTGCACATAGTGGAAGACCAACCATTGGCGGCTGGTGGTTAAATGTGCACAACCAGTCCTGCTAGCAAATTTACAGTTTAAATTACCATTTTAAAGGAACGCAGGACTGAAACACATGAGTATGTACATAATCACTTTTGATGGTAAGAAAAACTTTCCGGGGATCAATCATTTTTATAGTATTAACTAGATGTACATATGATATGACTGCCGCATGGTATTGATTTTTGGAATACAAATACTAACAGGTTGGAATGGCCAAGTCTAGTGAAAGGTTTTGATAGCCAGGCATTTGTAAAAAGAAAATGCAAAATGTCCAGGGCCAACTGTTGCAGATGACCAGTCACAATTACTGGATCAGGCATGTAAATTGTGCATCCGCCTTCTTGGTTAAAGATATTGCCAATTCATAATTCCATGTTTTACACTTATCCATTTCACCAGTGTTTTCAATGCGTTCAAGTTCAATAGTCTTCAAGACAAAAAATGTGTTAAACTGTAGCGTTGTCCAGATAATAGGAAAAATGTCCCAATTTTGCCCAATAACAATGCCCTCTATAGGCTGAATTCGACAATAATTGTCATGCTTTTAGAGGTTATTGTGCTGATCACGCATGACATATTTTGTACAGTTCCCGCCTTCTTGGTCCAAGATATTGGCAATTCAAAACTACAACTTGTGCATTTACCCATTTCACTACGTGGCGCTATGCTACAAGTGAGTGTATTTGTAGGATCAATATTAACACTGACATATCACAAAAAATATTTTGTTGGGTGAAGCGGTCTTAGAGTTATTCAGCAAAAACTTTTGGCGGCCTCTTTCACAGACTGGCTGTGCACACCTATTCCCTCTGTCATGTCCTTTGGGCTTTTGCAATTGTACATACAGTTTCCATGCACAAACCCTACATCATGATAAAACAAGACTGAAAAAACAATCTAAGGGTCACTTTTAAAGTTGTAGTAAAAACAGATTCCTGTCTCATGGTAAAGGTAAACAGCCTGCATTTATATAGTACCTTTCACGCTTAGTAAAGTGACCCAGAGCGGTTTCCAATACAGTGTCTGACCTTCATCCATCCACACACTCATTCATATGCCGATGGTAGAAGGCAGTCAGGAAAGGCACCAACCAGCTCATCAGGAGCAGTATGGGGTTCAGTGTCTTGCTCAAGGACACTTCAACATAGTCAGGAGGAGCTGACATTGAATCAGTGACCCTGTAATTGCTGGTTGACTCCTTTACCTCCTTTACTTACTCATTTACCCAAGACACTGTCACCCCTTAAGGCCAAACTTATCCAGTGTCTTCTCAGAAGTGGCACTAAAGCATGAAGGGGTGTAATGTCATTTGCTGTTGGGCCCAATATTATCTCTCCCCTTTCTTTCACACACATCTGGATCTCTGTTTCTTTCCTTGCTGTCCTGCCCCCCTCTTTCTCTCATTCTCTTTCTGTCTTTTTCTGTCTGTTTCTCTCTCTCTATCTCTCTCTTTCTCTCTTTCTCTCTCTCTCTCTCTCTCTCTCTCAATCCTTTTCAGGATGAAGCTGCACCCACTTCTCAATCGGTAGCCCCAGAAGAGGACACTGAGTGTCATGAGGCCTTCTCGCAGGAGTCAAACCGGAGAGCCGTGGAGGCATCTCTCACCAAACTGGGCCTGAAGTTACTGGAGCACCTAAAGCCAAGTCCCGAAGAACCCAACATACTCATCTCTCCTCTCAGCATTGCCCTGGCACTTTCACAGCTAGCTCTGGGTAAGAGTCTGCATAGTTGTGTTGCGTTTGTGGATTTATGTGTATGCCTGTACATGTGTCTCTGGATGTACATTTAGTTATTAGTCAAAAAGAAATAATAAAAAAAAAAAAATCAGAATTATGTGCATTGCAATTTAACAACATATAAATCTGGAATACCTCCAAATCATGTTTCCTGTACTAAACCTCTCCTATAATCCAAAAAGCTATATAATTTATTAAATCTAATGTATCTTTGTTATGACGGATACTGATTTGAGGTGTTCTAGTATAACTGTGGCCACTGAGGGGCATCGGTAAGAACGCAAAGATGATGTTCCTTTCTGCTGGGTTATTGACTTAAATGGTCTTCTGTCATCTCCCAGGGGCACAAAATGAAACCCAAGCCCAACTCCTGCAGGCACTCCATGCCCAAGACCTGCCCTGCTACCATGAGCTCCTCAGTGGGCTCCAGCACCACCTCAGCACCATGGCCATACAGGTGGCCTCACGACTGTACCTGCGCCCAGGTAAAGGGGGTAGCAACAATCTAACCAATCTAATCCATGCTGCTAACAGAGGTGGAGATCCCAGATTCAAAGAGTAAAAACTCTGCCACATATTTGATCAAGCCATTTTCTGAACCAGCTGATCATAATCAGCACACAAATAATCAGACAGATCAACTAATTGGTAAAATCACTTCTAAACAGGCAGAAGGGATACGTACAGGTTTTTTCTCTCTGAAACTGAGATCTCAACTTCTGAACACCGATGAATTACATTAATTTTTTGCATTACACTTATGCACTCTTCTGTACACATGTCTGTTCTGTCTTTTGCACTCCTCATCACGGTTTCTCCCATTCTTTCATTCATCCTCCATTCATAGGCTTTGAGGTGAAGAAGGAGTTTGTGCAGAAGTCCTTGCGCATGTACAGGTCAGAGCCTGCTACACTCACCACTGTTGAGGAAGTCAACCAGTGGGTGGAGGAGGTCACCAAGGGACACATGACCAACTTCCTGAGCAGCATACCTCCCACTGTGCTCCTGCTGCTCCTGAATGCACTCCATTTCAAAGGTGAGACAGCTATATGTTTAAAGAAATCATGGCCCAAAGGTGTAGAACATCCCACACACAAAGAAGGACAATGACAAAAGACAAAGAAAGAGAGAGAGAGAGAGAGAGAGAGAGAGATTACTGACACAAACACATTTCCTGACTGTTGTGTTCATGTACAATGTCTTTAATGCATATATTTAATACAATGTGCAGTTAGGACTCCAGGACACTGGGGGCGCTTGTGTGATGCGCTATATAAAAAAGGTAGGATGAAGAAATGTAGAAAAATGCATAAACTGAAGTTATGAAGTAAAGCCAAGCTCTCTGTTCCATACTTCTTTGTGGTTTAATGTCTGAAGAAGAACCCATACAACACTGGCCAAGTACATTGTCAACTGTCATTAGAGAACACAGGGCAATTGCACTGCTTTGCTTTTGAATTTTCAGGGGACTGGGAATCCCGTTTTGACAAGGAGCTCACTGGCAAAGACCGCTTCTACATCAACAGCACCACATCTGTGGAGGTGGTCATGATGCAGGCTACCAAATATCCACTTAGCATGCTCGTTGACAATGAGCTTGGTGCCCAGGTAGGACAATATCGCTACAGTATTTCGAGGTTTTCTTTTTTGAAACATTACCATGTATACAGAGTGTCCCATAAGTCTGGAGCCAAAGTCATTTCTTCTATTTTTTTGGATTTTTCTCATGTTGTTCAACTATGTGGTGGACACTTTAAACACATTATATAATGTACCATGGACACGATATATAAAAGATTTTGGGACTTGTAATTTTATTATTTTTTTTTTTCTCATGGGTCCAGACTTGACATCATATATCAAGCTTGGTCATTAGTCTGTACTCTGTATATTTACAATCCTTTTCATTCTATGTCATTCACCCAGGTTGCCCGATTCAGATTCCAGAACAATACCAGCTTCCTGGTGGTGATGCCCATAGGCACAGGGCAGGAAAACGTATCCACAGTGGCGGCAAAGCTGAATATCTCTGATCTTTATGCTCGCCTGCCAAGTCCTAGCACTATGCAGGTCAAGCTGCCCAAGTTCAAGTTGGAGTACAAGCAGGAACTAGAGAAGCCACTAACCAGTATTGGTGAGACACTGGACCCTTGAACGCATAACAGCACATTGGTGTCGCCATTTGTCAAGGGGGAAGACACTAAATGACTGAAAACATGTCCAGTTAGAGTACATCACCTGTATCTCTGTGATTGCAGGCTTAGTCAGAACATTTACGTTCATATTGGCATGCAGAGTTGTATAAAGTAGAAGTAGAAGTACTGTTTTGGATGTAATTACAACACAAGTAATACGGTACTACGCAGTTGCAACTGCATAATACCATACTACCAGTGTTGTAATTACATCCAAATCAGTACTTCTACTTCTACTTTATACAACTCTGTTGGCATGACATTTATAGTGTATAAATTATTTTTATACTTACACAATCTTTTAGTGGATATCTGGCCCTCTGCACATACAACCTTGTTCAACCACATTGTTTCGATCCTTGATGCACTTAAGGACCTCGATAAGTGGGAATAAGGTGAAATATAAATCTTGTGCTGTAAAATATTGGGTATATTGAAGAATATGAAGTTCGTTAAAAATCCCAGTTTTAAATGCCAATTTATCCTAATACAGGGCATAAAGCAAGAAATAATTCCATAACTGAAATTGTGAAAATGTTTCATAGTTATTATGTCTACTATTATTATGTCTATTTGTCTACTATCTACTAGCAAATGTTAAATGTATCCTACTGTTTCATGTCTGATTCCAGACACCATGCCTGAGATCTTTTAGCCCTGCTAATATCCTTTTATTTCTCTTCTGCGCTTTTCCCTACCCCTTGCTTATCTCCTCTGCTACTACCACTCCCATGTCTGTATTCTAACCCCAACCTGTTGCCTCTCTCTCTCTCTCTCTCTCTCTGCGCTGCACCCTGCTCAGGCCTGGGCTCCCTGTTCTCCTCTCCGGACCTGTCCGGCATCACAGAGGGCCCCCTTCAGGTGTCCAGCGTGCAGCACGCCTCGGCCATCACCCTGAGCGAGGAGGGTGCCGAGGCCTCCGCTGCCACTGCCATCCAGCTGCTGCGCTTCGTGCCCATGTTCACCCTCAACATGCCCTTTCTCTTTGCCCTGACCGACGACACCACCCACGTGCCCCTCTTCCTGGGCGTCATCACCAACCCCAACCCGCACAGCTCCGCTGCCAAGTGACAGGGGCGGCCACAGTGACAACATGGCGCAGGAGACATATAAACAGACAGGACACACTGGCCAGCCCCCACTGAACCAGTGGCCCTCTTCCCAGTACACAAAAGGCTTCCGTCATACAGTCCATTTGGGAGGTATTCAGACTACACCTTCATACATTTTATGATGTAAAAATAATTTTCAAATTAATCATTTTTTTAGGAATTAGAAATATTTGTAATACTTCCCCTTTGTTGTCATGGGGAATCCCATTAAAAGATGCATATTAGAAAGGGGGAAAGCATGATGAAAGCATAGAGCTGCATCATAACAATACATTAAGGTGGTCTGAATGCTTTCTGTATGCACTGTTGAAAAAAGAACTGTTTTCTGTAGTAACATAATGACTAATACAGATGGACCTGTTGAAAGACAACCTGCTTCAGAAACACTCATTTAGCCATATTTTCAATCTCCCATCATGGCTGTTGTCACCTCTATGTGTATGCAGCTGAGTGCTGATATGTGCCTGATTTGGCCCAGCTAATAGAATGATGCATTATGTTCTTGTATTATTTTGTTCTTTATTGCTTCAGAGAATGCCTTTTTTTTTTTTTTTTACAACCCTGGTAATTTTTCATTCTCTAAAACAACGTCTCAAGTGAGTGATCTAGTTGTTTTTTATCAGCAGTTTCATTAGATATATACTATTGAAAAAGCTCAATGCCAAATTCAATTATGACTATTTAAAAGATATATTCTGTTAACTTCACAATATTTTTTGCTTGCTCCTAGAAATAAAAATACCACAGACATTCTTGGGTAAGCAGGCAGAGGCAACTTTAATGATGGATAGAAACCACACGGTGATTTGTATGAAAATAAAAAGTTTACCTGTATAATTCAAAGTATACAGCCATGAGGATGAAAAAAAAAACTAAAATTTAAACATCCAGGCCCAACAGATACAAATTGATTTTTTCCCTCTTTTGAATACAGTGGATCTTCTATTCACAGTGAATTTATACAGCATGAAGCATATCAGATAACCATACATTCTGGACAGCACTTACAAAAGCTGAGATGACAAACACCTTAAGATGCTTTTTTAAAAAAAGTAAGAAAAAAAGACAAACATAGCATGGCAAACCTTGGTATAAAACATAATGAGTATGACGCTTGCAGATTATATGCGGAATGTTGGCTTACAGGAAGACATTGTCCGTTTTTAGCGGGGTCCTTACACCTCTCACCCTTCATTGCTACATTCTGTCATGGATGCGAATGAATGGTTGGGGGAATGGTTACCGAGAGGCGTGAACGAACACAAACAAATTTACAAACAGAACTGCACCTTCTGTTTTTTTTGCAGACATACTGATGAGCATTTATAACAATGAATGGACAAAATCGTACGATATTGAGAGATGCAACAGAGGCACATCTTAATTACTGTCAAAGTAAAGGAATGAACAGATTTCATGTTTAGTGAAAGGAAAACAGCCAGTACAACTTGTACAATGAAAGCAGGTGCATGAATGGAGAGGAGCATTAAGTACACGCCAGAGTGTCCACTTCAGTTAAACAGAACTGTGGTGTAACAAAGTTCTTTAAAGCGGTGGGGAATTTTCATACGTAGTTCTGGCTGTTTGGCTGGCTTTTTTTTTTTTTTTTTTTTCCGGATGGAAGGGGCGAAGACATTGTGAGATTAGAACAGAAATGTATGCAACATGTCACATGTGCCAAATTGACTGTGTTCTAAAGAATATGACCCACTGATGGTGGTGTGGTGGTGGTGATTGACACTTAACTTTTAATGACGGGAATGAAAAGAAATCAGGAAAGTGATGGGCAAAAAGCAGCAGTCGTAGCCCATCCCCATAATTCCCCAGTGATCAAGAAAACTTGATTATTTTATTGGCCTTTCTGAAGCAGCAGTGCACCAGTTTTCCATCCAGAGGTGGTTTGGGCTCCTTCTACCTTTCACACACTCCATCACACATACACACACGCGCACACGCACACACACAAGCACACACACACAAACACACACACAGGACTGGTGCTTTCCTTTTTAGGGGGAAGGACAACGGTATGTACACGACAACAGAGGATGCTGGTAAGGAAGTCAGCAATAACTGGGCCTTAATGAAATAAGCCAGAGCCAGAATGTGTTTGTGTGTGCGTGTGCGTCCCGGGCCTGGTACTGGGGGTGTTGAGGGGGGTAAGGGAGGGCCATGAGAGATGGGAGGGGGCAGGGGAGGGGGGGTGTCACCAGGCCTCTCTTCCTCTCTGGTGTCTAGAGGGAGGGAGTGGGCAGAGATTTCAGTAAGGAGACAAACACACTGAAAGCCAGCTCCACACAAAAATACAGCCAATTTTAAACAGTTACTACCCAAACAGACCAACATCAAGGCAGGCATGGGGTATAATCACCTAGAACTAAGCACCTTAAAACATCTTCTACTGAATGCGCTGGCATACAGAAATGTTGTATTTGGTTCACAATTACTATGCTGGTAGAGTGACACTAACATGGCTAGGCTACTGTGAATGGTTCAAGAGAAGCAACAAAGAGGTGAAACACCATGACACATCTGTTACATCGGAGAACTTTCATCAACTGAAAAATACTGCTATTGGCATCTGCTTCCTTTTGAGCTCCTTCTTCCATAGGCTAAACCTCTTAAATGTATGATCTTCTGAGAACATTCTGACTTTGGGGTGAATAAAAATAGGTTCGTACACAGAACATGAAAACAATACACAAATTACAATGCAAAAATCACCAAATCTTCATGACAACATGGAGATTTGCATGTCTGCATGCATATTTAGACTTAGACACCATTCCTTACTACACTAATGATATAAATAAGACAAGATCAATAGCCTTGAACCTCCCTCCTGCTCCAAAAGACCCACAGACAAAATGTTGAGCACCATTAGCATCAAGATAATCTCAAAATTGATTAAGCAGAAATGTTTAATTGCCACTGGACACCACATAACTTAAAATACCAACATGAAAAGTTGCTTTTAAAGGCATCTAAGGATATTTTGACTGCATGAAGTACTTTTATATGCCATCACTGGCCAACCAGATATATACTCTAGATAGGGTGGTAAAATGATAACTGCTTACAGAACTTTGATGCACATCAGCATTATGGAACATACCCCTACCACTACACGTGCAATAAACCACAAGTCTTGCTTGGAATCATTCTAAAAGTCATCAGACTTAATTGCACGTAAGAACGTTGATTTACTTCAGATTTAATTTAGGCTATTGGCAAACAATGAAAATAGCAGACAGCCTGATTTCGGTATACTTTAGGCATTCTTGCCAGCGAACACCATAATCTTATATTTTTATATTCTTATAAGCTATACTACTTGTTTTAACCCCCTGTTATCTTACCAGGGTTATTAGTTTCTGGATCCAGTAAGGGAAGAATAAAAATATAAATAACCTTGTACAACAATCTTGTCTTGGGAGGAAAAAAAAAAGGTTTTGGACAACAGTGTGGCAAACACAGGATAGACTTTGATAAAAAGGGACAGCATCCCTTACTCAAAAGCTCTACCCCCACACTTGAACACACTCTTTGAGTACAGCACAGGTTAATTATTTTACAAAAGGGGTGCAACAGCAGTGCAAGCATGTAGATGTAGGGTTAAAAAAAATGCAGACTAAAACAAGGCATTGTTGTTCACCCTTCTACTGTACTGTAAAAGTGGTGCCTGACAAGGAGTGTTTTGTAAATGTGAAGATGAAACGAGGGGTTAGCATGACGCAAGGAAACAGAAAACACTTTTTGGTGTGAGTGATGAGCAACTGATCCGACAGTGCAACTAAAAAGCGTGCAATCTCATGCAACCTGGCACATTTACCATGGCATGTATCGCAAGTGATTCCTTAGGGCGAGGAGAGTGGTGGTGGTGGGGGACAGGGTGCAGTTTCCAAAATATGGCAAAGGAGAGGGGTGAATGGAAACTGTGCTAGGCAATGCAGATTGGATGTGTGTAAAGCTAAACAGTTTAGTTCTACTCAGAGATACAGATTTCAAAACATGCAAGGGAACTGGATCATCCCAGCCCCAGGCTTTGAGAATGCAGTTCAGCCTCTAATGAGAAAGACAGATGGGAAGAAAAACAAACTTACTTCATTCATACCTAAGAAAAGGAGACAAAATGCACAAGGTCATGGAGTCAGATGGTGTCAAAGGCTTTGCACTTTATCCCAACAGTGTACAATTGATGATACCGTTAACTTTATTTACCAGGACAGAGTCAGGCACAATTTAAAATGACCCCGTAATATATCAACACAAATACTTAAACCCGATTATGACAAATTAAAAAAATAACTAACATTTACAATCATTGAAAAACAAGCAAAAAAAAAACTGAATTCTATCAGTTGCTGAACACTTTTCTCAAGTTGGCACATATTTGTGGCGTTAGGGGGGTGTGGACCTCATATTTCTGCTTCCCCTCATATGTCTTTGTGGACTAAACAGGTATGATTAAAAGCAATCAACCTTCTAGAGAGCACACCCCTGCAGTAACAAGTCGGCATGGCATGACAGAGCTGTGAGCACGGGCTGCAGGAAGATACATTTCTAGGCAGAACGGGGCAAAGCACATTTTGGAGGTTTGTAACTGCTGCAAAGGTTGGAGAACAAACAGAGTCAATGCTGCTTCAGGGAAAATCTGAAATTTTGTACCACGAGTCATCACGAAGATGACTTCTAGCTCTGCACTGTGCTTAAAGGGGTCCTTCCGCTAAAAACCACTTTGAGTAGCTCTATTTACAATGTGGTGGGTCACAACAAAATATCACAACAAAAATGGTATCCTCTGTTGGTTTGGTAATGCAACAGAGGCACAGAAAGGCAGACTAAGAAAACTAGTAACAACTTCTAGCAAGCTAATGGGAATTAACTTGAAAAGTCTGGTACTCTTACATAGGGAACGGTCACTTAGCAAAATGGACATGATTTTAATAGACCAAAAACACCCATTGTTTTACACGTTTGAGTTATTACCATCAGGCAGCAGATTCAGATGTCCTGCTGTTTTTAAAAACAGGACAAAGCAATCTTTTATGCCCCAGGCCATTAGCCTTTTTAACAAACAAAGAAAGCTAAAATCTTAAACCCCCACATCCCAAAGGATTGGTGGACAGAAGCTAGGTGAGCGAAAGACAGCGAATTTGCCCAATCAGAGGTGCCTTATTGACACGTCATGGATATTCACGAGGGACACCGGAAAAGCCAGTCGTTCAACCACTAGACCTGTTATAGCTTACAGAAAACAGCGTCAAGCAAGAGAACTAGGACATCATTTTTCACAGAAATGACTCACAATGCATTCAACCATAGTGGCGACACAGAAATATGAATAAAATTAACGATGAAAGGACCCCTTTAACACATCTTTAGGTAGCACTGGATAGCCTGTGCCACAGTTAAGAAAGGTTTTAATATCTGTACCAATGCACAGGCTGCGTGCATGGGCACATCCCTTTTTCTCCCTCTTTGATAATCTTATGAAACAAAAAACGGACTTGTTTACATAATCTCTTTGCATCACTGGTGCGGTAAACCAGCCCCTCGTACTACACTTCTTTTTGTTTGCTTCCTGGAGGTGTAGACCCTGCTAAAGTTTAAAACGGTTGGATCTGCCTTTATCCAATCGCCAACGTCTGGTTGTGACATAATGTAATTAGCCTGGCTAATAGATTCTACTCAACCACGTTAATGGAAGCACAGCCAGGCCCTATGTACAAAAAGAAGTGTGTACGGCAACATCCCCTCCAAAAAAAAAAAAAAAAAACAACACGACATACACTGATATGAAGTGCAGTAACATTTACATGCATTTGCATTGCCATTCCATCCCTGCTTTACACAGCAGTTCCATTTTGGAGTTTACTGTTACGTGGGAGCTCTTCAAACGCATTTACAGGGACTACAGATGAGAATTAGCCTTGTGGCTACAATCTGGCTCAATTATATGTTGTGCACTGTCCCTGTCAAATAAAGATTAAATTAAACTAAATAGGAATAGTCCTAGGCTCTAAGTGTCATCCAGGCTGATCTGGTTAAATACATACATGGGCTCGATATGGCAGGGCAAGTGAAGATCAAAGATGACACTAATGTTGACAAAGTGCCACACAAAAAAATGGTTCTGCGCTGCAGTAAGAATTTACGGCATTAAACACACAAGGCAAACTCCCAGAGATGACTGGCTAACTCGCTCCAGAGGAATAGAGGGAGAAGCACAAAAAAAAAAAAAAAAAAAAAAACCCTCAACAGGTAAATCCCTACTGCCGTACTTTTCCTGGGATGTAGTTGCGATCGATGGTCTCCTCCTGCAGAAACATATGTAGGCAGCGTTCATTCTGGGCCAGGGGATGCCCTGCAATTCTGATGAAAAACAAAACAGCAGCAGGAACAACAATAAGCAAGACAATAGGAATGTTAGTGACAGACCGCAGAACAAAACACAGCAGGATCCATCATTAACTCTGTGAGTAGACAGAAGACTCTGAGCACCTGTTTATGTAACCCGTGTTGAAAAATGTACAAACACTGGGGTATTGTCATGTGATAATTCCCTCTACATCAATCTGCAAATACATCTTTAAATGATGATTTACGTGCTCCCAGCCATTCAAACTCAGTCACATGGGTTATAGACTGCAATGGCTATATCATTGTAAAAGATCAAAGGTTACAACTTATCCGCTATAAAGCCACAGTACTCAAACGTTCATACAAGCTACTGGCCAATGAAGAATTACTGCATCTGGAACTCTGTGCCTGTCTGTGTGAAGGGTTCCTGTCTGTAACCTGACCTATGGTGTTGTAGCCCTGTGAAGAAATAAACTGAGGAGGCAAAGCCAGATACTCAGCATGTCACTCTAGCGGTGTGTCTTCGCTAAGACGGTGCCAAATTTGAGACTACCACTCAAGCTCAGACATGCAAACTGTAGAGGTTTTTGTAGGCTGGGAGCATTTGTTAAAAAGAAAGAAGTAAGCCAGAAGGCTAAAGCCTAACCTCCAGGGCAGCCAACTCTGTCTTCCTCTACTAGACAATAGAACTGTCTTCTACACTTTGTTTGGGTGTCCAACAACAAATCCTTGAAGACTAAATCCGCAGATTATGCACTTCCGAGCAACATGGCACCAAAACCTCCTCATATGGCACAAATCATTTTGGTGCCAACTCTTATAAACACACACAAACATATAACAGCATTATATGCCTGAGCGAACCTGATGACGCACAGAGGCGAAACGCGTTGTTCGCTCTAATTAAACTTAACAAAGTCAAGAAGTGTGCGGTGAACTTTTTCTTTCCTTTTTGAAGCATTATATGAATGTAATTAAAAAGTAATTATCTACAAAAGGTGACTAAAAAGAGTGGGAAAGTTACTTTAACACTGATGAGAACTAGATATTGTCAACATTAATGAAGATTAATGCAGATTTGTATTTGACAATTTACAAATCAAGATATAACTATTCATTATTTAGGATGAGCCAAGTTGCGCAGAACATCCCTACTGTTACGCCACAAAGCTGCAAAGGCAGCTGACGCCCACCTGTTGATGAACTGCTCAAGGCCAACTCTTCGCTCTTCAATGAAGGACTCTTCAAAAATACCCTCATCTCCGCGAAAGGGCAGCTGTCTCTTCAAGGCCTTCCCCGGCAAGGGAGGCACAACAATCTGTAAGAAAATGAATAGCAAGAAATGTGTAACAAAAAGACACAGCATAGTCAACCACAGGAGAGAAACACTAAGCATCATGGGAGAAACAGCATCCAGGTATGGCACACACTGAAATTCCTGGGGGCATGAATAAAAAAATGTATTAGTAATTCAGCTGAAAATGGGTATGAACGCAAGCTGTAACTACATGGGGGAAAAGTATAGTACATTGCTCCCCCATGATCACACTTTGCACATATATTTCTGGCTAAACTCCAACTTTAGGCATTTTATGGAAGACGGCCAAGAAGAAGAACTCTCAGCTGGGGTGACACTGCAATTCTTCAGATCACAGTGGGTCTGAGGAAGAGCACACTGATGCTAACATCTGTAATGCATGTGACTGATAATTCTTTCCCTCCCCTGATCTGTGAGACTGTATCATTGGGGAGCAAGATTGCAATTCACCTGTAGTCAAGGCATAATTACCAGAATAGGTAAGAGGCTTACAGAGGTTATGTTTGGCAAGACACTGTCAACAGGTTAAAGTGGGCTACAACTTCAGGTATCACATCACAGCACGTCAGTTCATACAACGTGTTTGTCACAGTAATGCAATCACAAAAGTATGTAAAAATGAAGGAGGTTTTTTAGCTTTAATTGGAAAATGTTTAAATATTTGAGAGACAACTCTTTCACACGTCATTAATGATTCGCAAGAGATACACCATTTATATATAATTTCGATTTATAGCATTCTATCTTAATGGTTTTCCTTTGCCTCGGAAAACATGTGTATCTAACACAATCATTGCATGACTTCCTATGAAGTACTAAAACCAGAGGTTACAGTCATCGTGAACGGAGAAACCTTGGGTGACAGAATTTTGACTTTTTCTTTACCACAAACACTTTTTAGCAATACCCTCTGGTAAGTGCTTTGCCACTTACCTTGCTGTCTCGCTCGAGTTCATTTTTCAGCCACTCGAAGTCACTGTATCGTCTTCGCACAGAGGACTCCTTAAGCTTAAAAATGGGCAAGTTTGTCTGCGGAAAAAACACAAATAACTGATACACCGACTAGATGTGACATTTGTTCCAAGTAGGCAACAAAGTCGGGTAGCATAGGGCTATAGTCTTTAGCTAGCATGCTAACGTTGTAATCTGGTGCCGTCGTGGCTAGGGAAGCCTACGTTTATAACGAAATAATTTGATCTTCACCCCACTTCCTCCAATTTCTTTGATTTGTGTGCTAATAAAAACAATCACACGACCATTTCATTCAGTTATTATAGTTATGGCATCCAGTCGATATTTACAAAGGTCCTTGAGCAAGTTCTTAAGTGTGGGTCAAGATACTTAGCTGGCTAGGTAGGTTAATATGTGTAACAAATGGTTGCAAGCAAGCCGACAGCGTCGGTGATCAAGCAAATAGTTGGTTTAATTTTACAGAATCCACTACGATGTCACTGTTTTTACAAGGCTGTTCTTTCCATCGAACCAAGACATGTCAAAACACACACCAAATTACCTCGGCTATGTGGTAAGTTAGCCACATCTTGCTAGTAAACGTCGACGCTAGCTAGCATAACAGACGTCAGTGGTAGCGGTCCAAAGCGCTAACATTAATTGGCAAGATGCAACATCAAAATGCATCCCTAACTTCTAAGTTATATTTACATATGAGGTCATATGTTGCTGTAGCATCATTTGTAATGGAGAAGAGTTAAGAAGACAGTCGGTCCTGCAGGAAAGTGTCTATGATTAGGGCCAGACTCGCACCCAGGACCTTGATTCAAACGAAGACTACAGACGTTTACTAAGGACCGTAAAGTTAGCAACTTAGCAAAATATTATGACTTACCTTCATTCGGACCTCGTATGTGGTAAACCGGTTCCGCCCAACACCGATTGTTTGAGGATCATAAACGTCTATTTCAAGAAAGTTACTAGGTGGACCGTAAGCGTCCGTGAGATCCTGAGGTTTTGAGTTTAACCGGCGAGTATCTGCGACCGTCGGCTCTGACATTTTTGACAGACTAACGATAGCTAGCTGGCTACTTAAACGCTGTCTTGCAAGCTAACGTTCTCGTATACGACTGTTACTACGGCACGCTACAGCTATAAACTATTTAAGACATCAGATCTCTCGGAAAGAACGAATTTGCAAGCTTTGTCAAAATAACGCGACTCAGCAATCCAACAGGAAATCCTTATTCATAGACCTAACCAGAAGTCGTGGTTGCTTCAGTGGAATGGGATGTGTTGTCCCACCCACTCCTCCTCAGCAGCTAGTGCGCAACCCGCGACCAAGCCGTTTTTTCTGTCATCATAGATGACAAATGTCTTGGTTTAAAGGAAAACATACAGCCGTTCCTAAACAAGTAAATAAATATAGTAAGATTAAGTAAAATATTTGAGGTCGGGGGCATCTAAAGGTAGGTTGGTGCACAGTGCTCATTAGACTACTTAAAAAATGTAGGCATCACAATCGTGGCCACCCCCATGTCCCGTGAGTAACCTGTCATGACTGACTGGTCTGAAAAAAAGGTAAATCTTAAGAGAAAAGTTAACGTTGTAGAACTTGGGTCCAAATGTGTATGAAGCAATATGGGATTACAAGTTCAGAGCCGTGATGGGCAATGCGGAAATTTGTTAACTATATGGACAATTGCGCCCATGATTGTATCAAGATTTCGCAACATTTGTAACAAGTAAATTTGAAGGACTGTGCAATATTTCGCAACATTTATAACTAGCGAATTTGAGCTACTGTGTTTGAAAACTATTGCAAACAACGACATCTCCTGTCCATTTAGTGTAGTGTTAAACATTTTGTCATACCATGTTCAACATTAACACGGCTTGTGGATGGGGATTAAAATGAACTGAATTACCAAGAAAACGTGGATATCGACAAAGGCAGCAACTTTATGTTAGGAGAAGTGACGCTTACTCGTTAAACATTCTGGAACGTCAGTCATCGTGAAACTACCATCGACTGTATATAAGAGGAAACTACAGTGTTGCAGTCATAGGTTGCAGTGAGTGTTTAGAAGCAGGTTGAAGTTCGAGAAAGTCTGGAGCTCACGGGCTTCCGTTGGAAATTGTTCTTGCATACTCATGTTTGGAATACTTTCGTTCCTCTTTAAAAGACTTGTCAAACCAGAAGACCACCAGGCAGCGCTCTGTCCATACTTGGCTGAAATCATTGTTTTCATCACTTGAATATCTATACTTTTTGAAGATGTGGAGTCAACGTAAACGTTATCTGCTTTAAGAATTGCTCTGTTTTCAGTTAGTATAGGAAATAGTCCTATAGCTCGACGCCTGCTAACTAGCTGAATAGCTAGCTAGCACATACAGCAAAATCAAGCCAGTTTGAATCCCTGTCATCGGAAGGTAATGGTTTTAGTTGTGCATCTACTAGATTTAACTGCCATGTGAAAAGCGGTGTAATGACGAAACCGATTGGTGTGCTCTCATGTTGTTAAACATGTTGTTGGTTTGCCGTTTTATTTGTAAAATCTGGGGTCTGGTATGCTATCAGGTATGTAAACATGACATTTATTGTGCGATCACTATTAAGATATTTCATATTTACCTTACGTTTCAGCCTTCATACTAGTTCTCATTTTGACTTTAAAAAGTAACGTTATATCACAAACTTGGTAAACAACAATAATCAGTTAAAAGACGTTGGCCGTAGACTGCTAAGACATGTAGCTAGCTAACACAAACAGCTAGCACTGTTTGCAAACAATTTTAATGTAACGTTAGCGTTCAGCTTATCCTTGTAGCTTGTGGGTATTTCGCATTTCAAGCACACAACAGTGCGTCAAAGATTATGTCAATCTGCTTTTGAAAAGTTGGAGCCACAGGTAAGGTACAATTAGCCAGCTAGCAAGTTCATTGTTTACTTGACCAAGCAGCACTAAGATATTTAGATGACACGCAGGTTGTAGCCTACTTAAAATGAACTACGGCAATTAACAATGCTACGTCGTTTTTAGTATACTGTTTCTGAATTCCCCACGTAGAATTCTACACTTTGACTGACTGACCAACAGATTTTGTGAAGTAACCATAAACACGACAGCGTCTTTGCACAGCACTGGGCAGAGATGTCTGTCTAGGAAGAAGACGCGGTACTGTATGTTCAGAAAAATAGAGGAACCGACATCTTGTTATTTTTCAGTTGAGTTTATTTGCCACTGTTAGTCTAGGAACAGGACGTCACGGTAAAACATCACTTTACCGTTTGCTCTTTATTTTACTGAATTGCTGAATGTTGGGCTGCTTGTAAGGAAGTTTCAACACATTTGACTTCGCTTATGTTCCACTTCTCCTCAGGGACAAAGTTGTCTGATCATGACTGCGATGCGTGTGGATGCCAAGGTGGTTATGCTTGGAAAAGAGAGTGTTGGAAAAACCAGCCTAGTGGAACGATACGTTCACCACCGTTTTCTTGTTGGACCATATCAAAACGTAAGAGTCAAAACTTCTACTTGCTTGTTAGCATAGCTGTTCAGTCTTTACTGCAGTCTTTTGGGAACTCTTACAGGGTCCTTTGTTACATTGTGACGGGACCCACAGTCTTAAGTAATAAAGCAAAACGTCGAGTTCCTCTTTAGGCAGGTTCAGTGCTGTAGCTGAGTGTGACCAAAGTCTTGCTACAGATGGGCATCCGAACTTGAGATGTGCCTATCTGGCAACAAAAAGGCATTTCCAATGACTAGATAAGTAACTGAATGACTAACATGCGATGCCTGTGTGTGTTTGTAAGGAGAGGAACTTAATAACTTCAAGTTGTGACTTGCTGGCCTTTAGGATCTGTCAGTGGTCCATTCTGGAATAACCTGATGTATTGCACTAAATTGTTAATACTTTCATCTACCAGACTATTGGAGCTGCTTTTGTTGCCAAGCCAACCCACGTGGGAGATAAAGTAATAACGCTAGGAATATGGGTGAGTGTCAAAAAGGTTACTTTCATATTGCACACAGCATTTGACCTCATTCTCATGTTTGCATGTGATCCAGGTCTGATTTGCTGACTCGCTTTAAATATAGAAAGCAATCAGTTGTGTGGCTTAGTGATCACAGTACTGATGAACAGATTGTCTGAACATAGCCAGACTATTTTTTTGCGCTAGTTCCATAATGTGTCACTGCATGTCTTTGAGTGATTTAGTCACCTCAACATATAAAAGACCCATCCAACCCCTGACTCAAGGTCCATCATATGATGAATATACAGACTCCCAGGCGTATGAGGTCCAAGCACTGTCAGTGACACTGACTGTTCTGGACCTTTATGACTAGCCGTATATTTATGGAACACTGTGCAGATGTTTGAGTTTGTAGTTACACCAGCTTATTTTGTATTGCTAACTAAACTACTTGTTCATGGGCACTGCACTTCATCAAATACAAATACTTATGCTTTACTTGTATGCATTTTAGTTGTATAAAATATATAGTCACTCTTCACTTTAAACCTTACACTGGTTTATTTTTAAATAAACTGATTTGTGATATAAGCCACTCTGTTACTGCATTTGGAACAGAAGTGTTGTTAAGTGGAAGTTCTACTTTCAGCTTATTGTAATTCCAGTTTTGGGTTTTTATAGGTTTGCTTACTCGTCAGGTCAGAGGTCTGCACACATGTTCCAAATCCCCTCTGAAAAACTAATTGCGTGTAGGTGCTTGTAATTTAGTCATGTTATAAGGGGGGATCCTCCTTAAATACTTGTGGATGCCTCTTCAGTTACTCTTTAACATTCCTGTCAAGCATTTTGCCAAATTCCTCAATTCAAATCAACTCAAAAATGTGCAGTGTTATACAACATATAAATTGTGTTACCGCTCTCTCTTGGAACATGATCCCATGACCTTCATTTAGGAAAATATGGCGCTTTTCCAAGTGGCTTAGTTACAGCCACATGCTGTGGTGGTTTTTTGATGAGTTGTATGTGAAGACATGACATTTGACCCTCTTAACGGCAGGACACAGCAGGTTCAGAGCGCTATGAAGCCATGAGTCGGATCTACTATCGGGGAGCACGAGCAGCCATTGTGTGCTACGGTGAGTTTGTGTGAACGTGGCCATTAGATTAATGTCCAGCTGTGTTGTCACAGAGTCCTTATCTCCCTTCTTAGAATTGAAATGTTTGATTTTTGCCGGAAAAATGTGAAGTTGTATTGCATGTGGTCTTTACAGAACCAACTCACCCGTACAGTGTTTGTGCTACTCCTTAAAATGATCTCACAAGCAGAGGTGTCAACCCCTTAGCCAGACTAGCTCTGCCATGGTAACTTGGCTCAAAATTGTATTACTCCATAGTACATTGTCGAGCTACCACGGCTTCAGCTTGCTCATTCACATTTTTTGGTTACCAGTTGGCAAACACAGGCAGGGTTATGTTGCTTGGTGTGAGGGCTAAAAGTAGTTGATGTTGTACTTGAGCATTAAGTTTAACTAACTGCATTCAGGCAGCTGTGATCTGGTGAGGGGCGGGCCCAATAGCTTTAAAGTTTACAGAAGGTATCTGTCTATCAGGAAGTCGACGTATGCCTATGGACCATTGCCAGACTCTTTGCACATCTTGAGAGGAAGTAAGAGAGTCTGGTCCAGCAGGCTAGTCAGTCCTGGCTTCAGAAACTAAACCCTCCACCTATTTGATCAAACCATTTTCTGAACCAGCTGATCCTTATGAGGACCCAAGTCATAAGACAAGTAGATCACCTCTGCTCAGAACCCATTTCAGAGCCTTATTCCTGAAGAATGTCAGCTCCTTATTTGATCAACTAAACCTCATCTGTGATTACTCATAAAGAACATTTCAACATGATGTAGAACATTATGTATTACCTGTGACATCATTTTCTTTTCCCTTCAGACCTCACAGACAGCAGTAGTTTTCAGCGTGCTCGATTTTGGGTAAAGGAATTACAAAACTGTGAAGAGGTATTGTCACTTTCCGTGGTTGTTAATTCTCTTACTTTGTCAGACTTTTGTAGTTTCTTAATTCAATTTGTATCCTAATTTAAAATCAAATAGGAAATGTATTCTGTGGCAGGATGCCAAAGTATTTGTTTAATTGGCTGGTGTAACAATGTTTTGCCATTGTTTTGGTGTCTTTTTTTGAAGCACTGCAAAATCTACTTATGTGGCACAAAGAATGACCTCATTGAGGCTGACCGAGGGGCTCGACAGGTGGATTACCACGACGTGCAGGACTTTGCTGATGGTAAGCCTGCTGTTTCTATATCTGCCATGCTTGAAGGTGCAGTCCCTCATGCTGATCACCTATTGCCAAAGTCACCTGAATTCTCCTCACATTTCTCCAGCTGTCTAGTGCACTGTGTAGTGAAACAACGAATGTAATTGGCACACAATATGGTGAACATATTGGATAGGGCCACTGAGTTTCAACTCTGTTTGCCTACAGAGATTGGGGCTCAGCATTTTGAGACTTCTAGCAAAACTGGAAACAATGTTGGTGAGTGAATGACCAAATTGCCAGCATCTTGATGTTTTTAGATTTTTTTTGTTCAGGATCATACTAATTTTGACAGTGACCTCATTGAGTTGTCTACATCTCGTGTTTACATTATGAGTCTGTGTTTTTGCGGATTTGTCAGGACACTGCACACAACATAACTGATGTAAATTAGACTGATATGAATTTCTCCTTAATCCGCACAAAAACCCTAAACAATAACACAGTCCTCTCTTCTCTTGATTGATCTTTTGTATTGATCAATACTTGTGTGCTGGCTTTCTTTTGTTTATAGATGAGCTATTCCAAAAGGTGGCAGAGGACTACAACAGCTCGTCCTTTGAGGTCATGCCAGGTGAGGTGTTTTTTTTTTTTTTCATTCAGAGGCTGCCAATGTACTCTGGAATGTGAAACCTAGCCTGGCTATAAGCCTGCCTACGCACCACTGCTCGATTATTTTCTCCATACAGTGGTAGTCTGGGTTTGCTTGCATTGCCATGGTTGACTTCTGTTGAATCTTTACTAGAGCAGTCAGTGAACAGAGGGAGTGTTTGTGAGCAAAATGATGTCGACTTTGTGTGCTACATTTGAATTGGCAGGCTTCTTGCATTCGTCACGACCACAACCGAGTAAAGGCAGATTACATTACATTACACTTAGCAGATGCTTTTATTTAAGGCAACTTACAAAAGGAATTCAGATCCAGTCATTTTAAACTTCAGCAGTCATAACACCTCCAGGAAGCAGATGTTTCTCAATGCAGCACAGCCAGACCCTCTGTATGAAGTGTAGTACGAGGCGCTGGTTTACCAGGCTTTGTGATCATCCAACTGAACTGGACAAATTAATGTGATGCCAAAAAAAGTTGAAACATTAAAAAAACATCAAACACAAAGGAGACTTTGACTGAGCACTTTGACCAGATAATAGTCAGACAGCTAGTAAACATGTCATGGTTCAGGTGTTTTAGAGCTGCCGATCAGAGTTTCTGATTAAGCATTTTCCCATTCACTGGGGCCACTCTGCAATACAGGATCATGATTTGCTGATGTATTAACCTTGCTAAGTTTTTTTTTTTTTTTTTTTTAGATGGTTGCGTTCTTACTACTGTCTCCCGTGCTTAAAAGCTCCAGCCTGACCGAGATACGTGTTTCACTCCCTTCTCGTTTCCCTGTTTTGCAGAGGAGAATGGAGTGGACCTCACTAAGGGGAAGGACTCTTACTTTTATGCCTGTTGCCACCACTGACTGATGCGGTTGTGTCTGTGGCCAGCCGGCTCCACCAGAGCTCCCAAAAGGGGGAACTCCGTCCCCTGGTCCTGCGATCTGTGCAACTTTTTAACGACAACACCCAACACCAACTATAAAAATGCTGCCATTATCGTTTTTGTGCCAAGCGGTACAGAGTGATCCTTTTTTTTTTTTTTTGTTAATTATTATTATCATTATTGCCGTTTTTTTCTTCTTCAGTCTCTTCAGTCATCACGGACAGGAACCTGATGGTGAAGAAGAATTTTGTATCGTGCCATAAAATCACCCAAGTTTTTTTTTTTTTTTTTTATATATATGAAGTAAAACCCTTTCTTTTCTGCCTCTGCAGAGGCAAAGGTGTGGCGGAGGATGGTGATTGGTGCAGAAGGCAGCACAGTGAGCCCTAGCGGAGCGATGACACTGTGTGCTTCTAAGCCCACTCCAGTGCCCCGCCCCTCACCTGTTCCAGTGTGAGCACCTTTATGTCTGCTTAAGACTGTTCTCTTCGCTCCTATGGCCTTCATTCTGCGGTTAGAAATGCCTTCTGCTCCACGGACTAAGAGTATTGTTTTTTTTTCTATCTTTTTTTTTTTTTTTTACCAATTTCTTTTTTTGCTATCTGTTGGATTTCATCAATCATTTTGGATGCTATTTTATATCTTTTTTTTTTCTCTGACCCTTGAATGACAGAGGATAATCATTCCATCAGTCATTCTTTACAAAGTCTAGTTTATTTGGTACATCATCCATCTCAGCAACACTCGCTACTTCAGTTTTTCATCAACTCAGACTGACTTGTAAAAAAAACCTCACACCCACACAAGGAAAAGCTAAAGCTGTGAGCTGGAATGTTTGTTCTCCCAAGCCCGAGGAGAGAAGTGAGGAGACAACCTTATTTCTGTCCAAAAAGACTGTGCATCTTTTATCAAGTTATAAAATGTTTGTCATATGTAAAACTTTTTTGCACACAGACCCTCTACCAAATTTATCTTGCACAGTGAACACGGAACAAACAGAATGAGCAGTGCTGAGTTTTTTTTGAAGAATGTCGTGTTTAATGTTTACAATGTTTTTAGTGGTCTGTTTTTATTTATTATACTTAAAGTGTGCTTTTTTTGAAAAGCCTCTGGTATGTTTGTCTGAAAGTATTGGGAAGAGTGCTGTAATGCTCTCTTTGCATAAAAGGGTTGAAATCAAAGGTTTGAGTCTAAACTTCTATGTGTGCCTCTACGCAACAAGTAGAACAGCAGAATCTAAGTTAATATTCCAAACAAATCATTTCACACTTTAACTATGTTTACAGAGAACCTTTTAAGATCTGAATCAAATGCAGTGTTTGATTGGATGCGCATGTGTGAGAGAGGAGGCAGCCATGTACATATGCGTTTTTTGTCTGAAAGGATAAAAGGTTGTAAACGATGCACATTATGTGCTGATTATGAGCCTGGTTTTGCACAAATGCCATCTGGTTCTGCTCCTGAATGTGTAGCACAACCCACATCACACAGACGATTGATGTTGACATTGTAACCAGTTGAGACATTGGTCTGAACAAGTGAATATTGAGTTGAGCAGGGAACTCGATATTCACTTGGAGAAAGAGAGTTGACGGTGGAATTGGCCACCTTATCCAAGAAACATGGCAACTGTTTAGGGGGAAAAAGTTTTATTTGCCATCTACTCCAGAGTTAGACTAGGACTAGGAACCATTATCTTCTCCCTGTGTGCTACAACTCGATCTGACTATCCCACCCTATTATCCCCAGCCCACACTACTCTGGAAGTAGGTTACATCAGTTGGTAGCAACTGTATTGTCATGTTGGTAAAGCAAGGCTACTTGGGTGCCGTGATGGCTTATAGCACATGATAAATCCCTAATGCTTCACTAACATGACTATGCAGTAGCTTCTATCTGTTCAAAAAAAGTGTTCTGATTGTACAGTGTTATTTCTACATGTGGTGAATATACAAATCACATTGTGGTAATGAGAGTATTGTGGAGTTTGTCACTGTTTGGAGACAGGCTAACTGGTGTAGCCCACTCCCTGTGAATTATGGTATGCTAGGCTAACAGTGGGGCTATCAGACTGGGATATGGCACACAGAGGATGGTATGTATCCTTTTATCTAAAGATGGGGTAATGGAAACGAGTTAATTTAAAAAAACAAAAAACAACTAACAAATATGTGCCTGTAAGGTTGGCAGGGCAGAAATTTAAGCAGGCATTCCATGAAACCCATTTTAAGGAACTAGTCAAACCGTGCATCTCTCACAATCTTTGCTGTGGGGTACCTATGTGAGGTATAGAAGTAAGTTTCTTCTCTTAAATGTCACGCATTTGGGCAAGCTAATGGTTCGGGCCCTGCCTGTGTCAAGTACAAGTACATGTTTTAGTGAAAAACCTGGGTTAGTCAGTTAACTCGGAGGTTCGCATAAACCTCCTAGTACATGAGTTATTTAGATTTGTGTTGTTAAAAAACAGTCATATGGCTCGTGTACCACATACTCTTTATGAACTCACCTAGGTTTATCACTTACCCATTTGTCTAAAACACCCACTGTTTCTAGGGGGGACATGCACTCTTCGGTTTGCATGATGTTTATCAAAACAACCCAGACTTGACTTCATACTATTGCCTCTTGGTTACACGCCAACACACACATCTGCATACATCTGCAATCAGGTTTTGACCTATTTAAACCAAGCTGTAACTCATGTGGAGTTCTGAAAAATGTCAGTATGTCAAGGATGTGTCACACACGCACAAAACAAGAAGCTCATTTTGATTGTCTGTAACCTGCTTTTCTCATGGTCTTTTCTCTTGTGGATTTTAGTGCGTGCAAAGTTCAAAAGGCACCAGAGGTTATAGAACGATGCTTTCCCTAAGGGTTCTGAGTTTGAGGGGCCTGGATTCACAAACAGCTGTGTTGCAGCGGAAAACAAGCGTACTACATAATACACATGACTACATATCTCTACACTGCCTCTTTTAACAAATGACCAACTTATATGTTCTAACTGACAAATGTGACGGATAGATGTTTGAGAATCTAGCCCCTGAATGGAAAAAACCCAAAATATTTCCGGCATATTCTTGACACTTCTCAGATCTGATGAGACACTAATGGGTTTGAGTGGCTATATCTACATGTATAATGGATGAACTGGACATTATGAGGCATCTCAAATAAATATCAAGTTTTCTTGTGCTGTGAAGATTTCACCTCATTGTAAATGTTTTTACTCATCAAGCTTTCCGCTGTGTCCTTAAATAGTTTGTGCTGTTCAGTATCAGGTAATGCAACTGTATTATTTTAGCATTTTGAGCAATTTTAGCAAATAATATTTGTACAGAAGTGTAAATATATTTAATATGTACATATTAAAAAGCAAATTAATACACATAAAGAATAACAGAGCAGAACCGATGTAGTGTACTACTTCTGTGTCAGCAATAGAGATCGCCTTTTGGCAAACTAAACTAAAATTGAAATGCTGATAGTTGACCTGGAGAATGAAAAAAAAAACACATCTATGATGGCATTCTTTATTATTTACAGTTAGTTACACCACGTCATGTGCACCTTTAATTAAAAAACAAAAAACAAAAATAAAAACAAATGGTTCACAGATCAACACATACAGTACACCAAACTTACAGAATGAGAAACAGCAAGGTGGCCACATGATATTTTCAGAAATGGCAGTGGAGAATGAAATGCTATCTGATCTTAAGTAGAAACAAGACCATGAGCAATCAGTAGTAATTCAGTTGACGTTAAACCTATGTGAAACCACTACAGTGTGTTAAAAGTGAGTAGCCAACTTTTGGGGAGTCCCACACTATTGACCGAATCATGTACAACTTTCTTTTAAATTGCACAAACTGATTGGTAAATAAATAGAAACAAAACAAATACTAAAGGAAAACACGGTACGGGATCATCTCACTGATAGCCCTAGTCTATGTCAAGACTCTCACATTCTGTTCCCTTGTTTAATTTTTACAGATATATGTAAGGGGAAAAAAGAGAAATGACTACCTTGACCTCTCAGTGTAGATACCAGAAAACATGAGATGAGTTCTCATAAGAACAGCTTAACAGCAGAGGGAGCCAAATTATGGAGACTGACAGAGCTTTACCCTTTGCCTTTCTTCATCTGTTACCATGCTTGTATCAGCGGCTGACACCGCAGGTTCACAAAGCAAGAGTCCTGCCACATATTTGTTTCAGCTAGTTGATCCTAATTACATCTCCTCAGCCAGGTAAGAAGATAATAAGGTAATAAAAACTAATAACCATCATCAGTCATCAGTTATATGCAGAGGTGGACTTAATATATGGTAGCACTGTTACTTTCTTAACCTGACTGGTCCATCTCTGGCTTGTATGAAAATATTACCATAACTTTAGACAGTACAAAGTTATGGTGCTCAAGGGATGCTTACAATGCTCTTACAATGAATCAGACTAGGTCTACGGTATGAAAACTGCAAGCACGCCATTCGTGATACAAAAGCATCAAATCCCAAGATGATCTTTTGTCAGGCCACCATAAAACACATCACTGAATGCCTTTCATGGAATACTTCTGCAAATACTATGCTTAGTTAAGCAACTCTGTTACAGTTTTCTGACTTGTTTGGAACGTCAAAAGCAAACACTGACAATATCTTCTAAAGGACACATCCATGAAAATCTGTAAAATCTGTTGCTGTTCACTGTCTGAAAAAAGGGCCATGTTTTACCTAAACCAGCTCCTATATGCTTTTATTTCACCTAAAAACATTTGTTTTGCACTAAACATCTAATGATGTAAATACCCTTTTTCTTTTACAAGCACCAAGATCATGTCACTGCAGAAATTAAAAATGGTTCTAATTGGCCAAGTTAGTGCAAAAGATGAACTTAAAATCATTACTTAAAAATACATCTGTTGGTTGTCATGGCGCATTGATGACTAATGTGCAGCTTTCTACTTTAGAGATCCCAGTTACAGAAGGATCTTGTGAAAACATGCAGTTTCAAACTTTTGTCACTGATTTTCCTCTCTGCTTGTGCAAGGTAGGGTAGGAGATCCTAGAAAAATGGTTCGAACAAGCTACATTTTGAAAGAACACAATTAAAAAGTCCAGACCCCTTTCTTCAGACTTCCCCCCGAAGTCAGGCCTCCAGATTCGGGCATGGGGGAGGGACAAACAGCGGTTGTAAACATACCAGCATTCAATAATTTTTTAGCCTGGGCACGCCCATACTTCCTGTGCCCCTGCATTTGAATTTCGCTTGCAAAGTCAGTCTGGCCAAGCTCCCATTCAACACCGTTTCTACATTAACAGAGAAACTGGGACCAATGAAAATCTAGCATTTCAAAAAGGCAATGACGCGGTAGTTTAGTGACCGGAAATCTACCTCAGTTTACAATGGGTTTACAACACAGCTTGGCCAGACCAATGTTCGCAGAGCATTGATAAGTCGCGTTAGCCAGGCTAATAATTTTTAATGGGTCGCTTAAAATAATTGGATGGTGTGTTTTCAGTTCTGTCCGTCCCACAGGTGACTAACATGTTTTATTGTTGTGTTAGAGCATTTAATTAATTGGTTGCCATTGGGGTGTGAAGGGGATTTCAAGCAACATATTAAAAAGTGCTCCAGGAAAACATCTCCTACTCTACCTTTAATTTAGATTTTAAGCTTCAAGCCTCAATAGTGTTTCTCATGGTTTGTATTTTTAGTAAAAGTGTAAAATGTTTAACAGTTTTCTACTGTATTCTGTTCTTACCCAACTGTTTGTAATTGCAAGAAAAGTGGCAACACAAGTCAAAAAATCTGGGACGGCTTTTACATTCTGAAAGGCTTATTTCTGAAGTACTTAGTAAAAGCCATACCTCCATTTAACATATGGATACCCACTTGGTATGATGGTTTTGGGGGAGAAAACAAGATTTGTCCTGCAAATGTATCACAAACACGTCATGTACAAAGTCAACCAAGCAGGCAATGACTCACTGACATTAAAGTGCCCCTCACAGTCTAACAGTCTCTTGTTTGTGCGTTCCAAATACCATTATAATATATGACAAAGACAATAAACTTTCACCCACGGACGGATCCATGGTTTGGATTACCGTGAATCCATACAGCAACATGGCAAATAACATTTTCAATGCAGTCCTGTAGGGGAAGGGGGGAATGTTCCAGTTCATTTTGCTGACTACAAAAGTAATAAAAGGTTCAAGCCAAGCTGGTCCTTTTATTCTGTCATTTTCAGCTTAGTCATCCACAGTAGCACAGCATATCTTGAATACCCATCCTCAGTTCTGTGACTGTATCAACAGTTCATGTCTGCCTCCTCATAGTGCCGTCCCGTGGCTTTAAAAAAAGATAATCTGTGATAAGGCAATGGGCTACTGAGGCCCTTTTAGAAACATGAAAGATGACCCTTGTACATTGTACACATGAATTTATATATCACCTCTCAGGGTTTTGAAATATCATTTGCTGTCATCAACAGTGATGACGCCACGTGAATGTTAGGGGTGGCCTTCCTTTCCTGGCTACTCAGATGGTTGGGGTATCTCTCCTCATTCAGGACATCTGCCTGTCCATCACCTCCTTGTTAGTAAGTCCTAATGACAAATGTAAACATGATTGAGAAGGATCGAGAAATCGAGTAGTAAGAGAATGAGCGAGAGAAGCAATGAGCTGCCATTACAAAAGGCTGATAGTAACCCCTCCAACCCACTGGGATAACCTTTAGAAAGACCCCATGCAATGAAACTGAATTGGTCAAAAGACAAGAGATGTGCATTTATCAGTTTTACATCAGTCAGAATATTAGTTCAGAGCACCTTGAGTTGGAATACTTTATGGGTCTTTTTGTTTCCTGTTTTCCCTAGCACCTTGTCGACCCCTTTCTTGTGCCTTCTAGTGCCTTCTAGTTCTTCTCTCTCATGGCTCTTCTGTTTCTCCCCCTGACTCCACACAGGATGTGCCAGGGGGGGTGAGGGCCTCGCTGTGGGGGCTCTGCGTGTCTCTGTTGAGTCTGGTGGGTGGAGAAGAAGCGGCCGGATGGCCTACTTTTGGAGGAGACGTCGCCGTGAGGGAGGCAGGAGACCCGGGCGCTGGCGGCACTCTCGTAGGACTCAGCATGGCCTTGGTGTAGTTGGAGGGGAAGGAGGAGGAAGAGGAGGAGGAGGAGGAGGAGGATGAGGAGGAGGAGGGAGGGACGAGGCTAGAGGGAGCAGGCTGGTACTCACGGATCTCTCCGGGTTCCAGAGGCTCGGGTCCACAGGGGTCATGCTCGCTGCAGGACAGCCGGCCGTCCAGCTTGGAGATGAAGAGCGTACCATCCCGGTGCTGGGCACAGAAGGAGCTGGGGCACATCTCACAGAAGGAGGCCGCTTCCCCACCGCACACGTCACACTGGTGCCACGGGCACTCCCAGCGACCTGCACGGCACGCATGCAAAACCACATTACACCGAACCAAACAAATGTGTTTCCTGAAGAATTTATGTCAATGCCTAACTTATAAAGAGATCATATATCAGAAATGTGTAATAACATACACATAGACACACACACTCAGAAAAACATAACACACACATACTCAAACTACAAACACAAGAAACAACAGACATTAAAAAACTTGTTGATTTGTTTCTGCAAAAATGAACATATTAGCCAACTGACTTTGCACTAGCTGACAGACCCATGAACAGGAGGAACACGGTAGCCTGTCATCACTGTGGTTACCTGCTGGTCGCTTTGTGAGGTTGAGACAGTCTGCGTGGTACACCTTTGGGCAGCCAGGTTTCTTACAGGACACCAGCTGGCCAGAATCTCCACAGCTAAAGCACTCATCCTCCCGCTCCCGGGTCACCTCTGCCTTGGCCGGCTTCCGCTTCATCTGAGCCTTCCGCTTCTGCCTGCGAGACTCATCCCGGGGCTGGTTCTTCCCAACAACCACAACAAGACATCAGCTTGGTGTACAACATGGTGGTTTTGTGTACATTTAGAAAATGAATGTAGAAGGCAGAGGCAGACATCCTGGGTTTGGAAAGTAAAACTCCTGCCAGATATTTGTTCCAGCCACGTCAATAAATCAGCTATTTCTAAGTAGCGCAACTCTTCAGTCTGGTAGATGAGCTAATTAGTAAAATCACCTGTGTTAGGAGCACAGGCAGAAGGAATAAGTGGCTGGACTTTTACTTTCTGAAGCTGGTTTGTCCACCTCTGGTAGAAGATGAATCCAAAGGCTTGACGGGAAGAGATACAATATTATGTTGCCTGAGCTTGATGGTCTTCCTTAATTGTGAATCGCTTTGAATAAAAGCAACTGCTAAGTATAATGTAATGTAATGTGATGTAATATAGCACCAGCAGTGGAGCTACTTAATAAAGCATCTCAGAAAGCAGTTACACAGAAAGCATATGTGTTAAGGACTATTTATTGGAAATGTTTTGTTATTGCTCCACTTAACTCTAATTAATTACATAGTTTTGATCCCCCTCTTACTGCTGCCCTGCTCACCTTTGGCCGGACGCCGAGGAAACCACTACAGTTGGATGCCCCACATTTGCACACAGTCTTGCCATTGCCCAGGCACTCCAGGTTGTAGTTGAATGTGACCTCTGTGCCTATAAGAAAAATGTTTGTCAACAATTACATTTATTAACATGCCATGATTTCTATTATACCTTTTTGTGTAGCCTGCTGTACTTGATTAAGATATTGAACTTGCACTGGCAATGTACTTGCAATGACACTTGCACCATATTACCATAGCAGCACACTGCACCGTTAACATGTCACAACCTCACTTTGTTGTAATGGCTCACAACTGATGTCTTTGCTTTGTACTACTGTAGTAGGATTGTGTGTGTGGATGTCATATGTCTGTGTGCCTATGTGTGTGTGTATGTATGTATGTATGTATGTATGTATGTATGTATGTATGTATGTATGTATGTATGTATGTATGTATATATGATGTGTATAGGTGATATATGTGTAGATGTGTATATGATGTGTGTATGCTACTGGGCACCTTAATTTCTTTCGGGATAAATAAAGTATCTCTACTCTACTACTCTGCTACCTGCGGAGTGTGTCCGCAAGCCAGCAAGCTTCCAAAAAAAAAGAATGAAAAAAAGAAATAGTTCACTTTTTTTGGCATTTTGGTCATATGACATGACATAAAAAAGCATGACTTCTGAATCTTCTATAAAATAAAATAGCTCAGTATGTGTAGCTTACATTGCTTACATTAAGTGTAAGTGCACATCTTGTCTTTGGTGATGATCTTTTATCTTCAATTCTTGAACACACTTACCGGCGGTTATGTCTTTAAGGGCAAACAGGCCCACGCGCGTGTCTCCATTCACTGTCCACTTCTGCGTCTCACAGTTGGGCTGGCAGCTATGATTCATAAAACGAGCCTCATTTCCCTTGGGTCCAGCATCGATGATACGGTCCTGATGGGGGGAGGTGCACAGACAGAGAGACAGAGAGAGAGAGGGAGGGGGGCTGTTTGCTGGGTGGAATGGTTGGCCCAGCTGATCTAAAGGAATCTAGGTGTTTACTATGATGTTCACATGATTAGGTGAGTGATTCAGAAGCTACAATCCAGTACCACATAGTATATCCAAATCACTTAGTTCTACCTGTGAGGTTAATATAGGTGATTTCACTAATTAGTAAGTCAACAGCTATTGGGTACTGGATTGTAACTATTGAGGCAAGGTTGCCCATCAATTGCTTCGGTAATAGGCTGCTTCTGACCTTTTCCAGTGAAACTGCAGGGTGCTACCTGCTCCAAATGCAGAGTGCATGCCAACGAGTGAAGATATAAACTGACCTTGCCCAGTGAGACTGCAGGGTGCATGCCAACGAGTGCAGATATACACTGACCTTGTCCAGTGTGAGCATGTAGAAGTTGCCAATGTCGTTGTCTTGAGCATGTTTTATTCGAGCACGGCACTCTTCCTCGTGAATTACTTCTCCAACATACTCAATCACAAACACACCCTGAGTAGAACAAAATAGCAGAGGTTTAAAACTATGACATGAAAAAACAAACATCTCTTTTTTTCTTTATGATTCATGCAGAGAAGAAATACATGATTAGCATCAAGCTTGCAGTTTGAATTTTGATTTAGTGGTCTTCCTAGTGCCTCCAAAACCCAGGAACTAATATATCATCAATCAAGAATTACATGGTCTGTCGGTGGGGTGGGGTGGGGTGGGGTGTGTTTGGGTTGTGTTGTGTGAGTTCATGTATACAACTTTGAAAACAATAAAAAAATGTTAATCACAAAAAAGAATTACATGGTCTGTAAAGAAAACTCTGGAATCAAATAACCACTACTGCAACTACCAATGATTATTTTAAAATATTTCATGAATAATATAATAGTATTTTTCTCTACCAAATAATAATAACTAGTAAGGTCCAACAACTAACACAGCCTCTAAGAAGATAGCCTAAAGTTCTCACTGTACCTTCTTAATGTCCGTGCAGCAGCGCAGACCCCAGCCTCGCGTCAGCGTGCGGAAGATTTCCACCTGTGAGTACTGGCGCTTGGTGAAGCTCTGGTTCTGGCAGCGCTCTCCCGCCGCGCACACCTGAGGGTGGCACTCATACAGCAGCATGCGGTTGATGCACTCAGAGTCGATGCCACATGGGCTCTCATCTGTCGCCTTGCAGTTGCAACGGGGGATTTCAGACAGGTCGGCTAGGATGATCTGCACTTTTCCAATTGGCCTGTTCACCTGTTGCAAGTCAAATGAAAGGCATGCCCTCATAAGTGTGTAAAATCGAATCTAGTTAGTGAACAAGAGTAGGCAGAAACATCATTTTTGGTTTGGGAAGGTTATGCAGATATCTGCTGACAGATACAGTCTATTCCTATATGTTCCTGTATGATGCATACAGCAAGATGAAAAGTTACAGCATGATTGAAATTGGTTTGGTTTATTTCTCTGTAGGTTAGTCAGTTCAGTGCCCATGCCATACCTTAATATGCCTGTAGGGTGGGGGCTTTTTGTCATTCCGCCTATCTTCCTGAAGTTGCCGCAGCTCTTTTTGGGCACGCAGCTCTTGAAACCGTTTGGCTGCTTCCTCAAGAGCTGGAGGTGTTAATTGAAGATAGAAGAGCCATACATTTACACACTTATCTGATGAGTTCAAAGGTGTTTTTTTCTAACACCATATCCCTGCAAAGAACTTCTTCTACACTTTGGTTAAGATACAGTGAGATCTGCAGTGATCTTTATCTGCAAGCTTTGTGGAAGTACACATTTTTATGGAAGAAAGGTTTTTGATCTGTGACAAAAATTAACTGCTAAAAGAAATGTATTAAAGCTGAAAGAATTCCTACAATACCTTTTTTGTATATGGAGTCAACGCCTTTCCCCATTTTCTCCTTGCCACTGGCATCAGCCTCCATGTATGGAAACACCCTGGCCTGGTAGGTCCACAGGTAGTCGTTGGAGCCAAAGAAATGCACAGGGAACTCCCCCACGTCGTGCCGCATACGCAGGATGTTACCGGGGATGTCTCTGGGATGACTGACCTCGGCTGGCCACCACCTGCTGGGATCGAAATGCATCAGGCTGAAGAGGGCTATTTAAGTAGAGGCTGCAAGGTGCTACCGGCTCCAAATGCACAGTGCATGCCAATGAGGGAAGATAAAGAGCTTTAAAGTACACTCCTTCATCAACTGGATGCTTTAAAAGAAAGGACATTAAATTCCACACAGCCGTTCCCCCTTTAATTACACTGTCTTTTCTGTTTATCCATTTATGTTTAGTTGCCTGATCTTAATCCAGTGCCTTTCACTGTCAGTTACAGTCATAATCTGGATACAGGAAAATCTGCCTTTGAGCCTTGCTCGGGAAACTGGAAACTAAAAAGGAGAGGATGGGAAAACTGGCCTTAGGAGAGGATGGGAAAACTGGCCTGACTAAATCTACAAAATCACATTAAGAGCTGAAGGTAAACATTATGGGACTCACAGAGTCAGCTTGAGCAAGTACTAGACATTAAAACATGGCATTTAAAAAAACATGTGCAACCACAGTTAGGAATTGTTGGCTATTTTAGGGTGGCATTATAGAATCTTGTCTAAACTGACCTGTATCTGCCTACTTTGACCCAGACCACCTCCTGATAGTGAGGTCGTCTCCCCGAGCGGCAGTCATTGCAGAACCAGCTTCCCTCTGGCATGCTGATGTTCAGGCATTCCCTATGGAAGGCAGCAGGGCATGACTCACAGCACAGAAGACTGCCCCCTAGAGACAGGAGAGAGAGAACACAGCTAAGACAACCAGCATTATAATACAGTATATGGCAACTATACTGTATTTCCTTCAGAACACTGAATTGCCTTTAAAATGACCTTGTTATTGTTTATCACAGACTGCACTTAGCTAATAAGAGTGTGTGTACAACAAATGAATTACAGTGTTGGCATAGCTAACCAACACATTATGATGACCTTTATTTAGCTGATAGCACGCATTATGACAGATTTAAGATATAGAAATGAGATCCATCAAATGTTGGGTTGCATGGGGAAGATATATCACGCAACACTGGTACAGTCTGGACACACAGCTGTCTGTTAGCATATACTGAATATAACTGTATTTTTTAAATATCTTTCCTATAGCCACTGACTACTTAGCTTTACTGGAGCCATCCTGATTTTCATTACACTAATGCTGTTCTCTGTACAACTGGTATATGTTACAAAATTAGGGGTCTTGAGTGTTGTTAAACTACTGCTAAGTGTAGCCGTGCCTACTGAGAAAAAACACACTTGCTGACTGCACTGTAAAACCGGATAAGTCAATACAACTCAAAACTTTTGATGTAACTGATTACGTCAATAGTTTTGAGTACATTGATTATACATTTTAATTAAAGTTAACTATGAAAGTTTAATTACATGAACTTGTACTTAAACTTTTAAAGTAAAGTTTAATTAAAATATATAGTTAATGTACTCAAAACTATTGACATAATCAGTTACATCAAAAGTTTTGAGTTGTATTGACTTATCCGGTTTTACAGTGTGACCCTCGGAGCAGACAAAGCACCAGCTGAAGATAGAAGAGCCATACATTTACACACTTATCCGATGAGTTCAGTGGTGATTTTTTTTCTATCACCATATCCCTACAAACAACTTCTTCTACACCTTGGCCATGATACACTGAGTGACTTGGTGATGACTGACCCTCGGAGCAGACAAAGCACCAGCTGACATTAACATGCTCATGGTTGCGGCAGCCTTTGCGCGGCACAAAGTGGTTGGAACACAGGAAGCTGTTGGCTGTCAAGGGGATGCTTCCAGCTGCCATGCAGAAGTCGTTGGCATGGTAGGCAACTGGGCACCTCACACACTGAGTCAAGTGACCTAGAGAAAAACATTAGTGGACCACACGCACATGCACACACACACACACACACACACACACACACACACACACACACACACACACACACACACAAACACACACACAAACACACAAGTTATATCTGTTAGGCAACAATTGGCGATTTGTAAGCGTACACAACAAGTGACAAAAACGGCCTTGTGCTTAATGAAAAAATCAACATATTCTTAGGCTCTTTTACACTGTTTTACTCATGTCTTTAAGTCTTATTTCCTTAAAGGTTATGTCAGAAATATTTTAGTTTCAGCAAGTTAACATAGATGCTATAACCTCTGCATAGTTCCCAGACAATCACGTCTATCTGTTTACAAAATGTTACGCATGTAAGAAAACATCATACTGTCTGGGCATTCACACATACAAGAAAACGTCCTGGTGATTTGGGTGAAGGGTGGCCCAAGTTAAGAGCCTACAGGATGCAGGACATGGTGTGTAAAGTACACAATGTAGAGTTCTGATTTCAGCACTTAACAGTTAATTAATTAGCAGTATTAGCAGTAATTAGCAGCATTAAAGTATCAACTAGAAAAACACTCGAAGACCGTAGACCTCCAACAAGCAGTTCAATCCCCCCCGATTTTTTGTGAGATAGCCAATTAACTGATTTTCATCAAAGAAGGACCACCTCGAGGCAGTGACGACACCAACATACTGTTAAAATTTCAGAACAATACATGCATGACTTTTTTAGTTATTTTGCTAACAAACAAACAGATAAACACCAGCAAAAGTATAACCTCCTTGGCAGAGGTAATAATCATGTATGTCAAAACACACACTTGAAGTGTGTGCCCTACTATCAAAGTTTTTAAGGAAAGTTAGTGGAGACAGGAATATGAACATAGGTAAAATGTTGTGTTCATGATAATAAACTCTGGTACTCTAAAGCCCCGTTTCCACCAAGCAGTACAGTACAGTTCGGTTCAGTTTGGTTCGCAATTGTTTGTGTCTCCATGGTAAGAATTTTTAAAGCGTACCTAAATAATCGTACCGAACCGTACCATTTTCTGGCACCCTTGTGTTGGGGTACCAGTTTGTGGTACGGTTTAGAGACATGCCCGTTGCTGTGACGACTCTACTCTACCTTTGGCAATGGAAACATAATCCGTACCGAACCGCACAAAAACGTTCTGTACCAAGCCGTTAGGTCCCGAACCGAACTGTACTGTACAGCTTGGTGGAAACAAAACTTAACACACTCAGTTCATGTGTAGGGACCCTGATAGTGCCACGATCTAAGTGCCACATTATGTCGAGCCTTGTTATTAAAACAGTATATAACACTGTATAAAAAATAGTGACTTGTCTGCATCTTGCCAAGTGCCCTGGACACCCTGTTTGAAAGCCATGTGGCTGTAAACGTGAAAACTGATCAAACTAAAAACCCTACTATCAAGTCATTTTTTCATTTAAAAATGAAATTAAAAATGAAAGTTCAAGTTGTGCCCATTTGAAAAGACACCCTAGATCACATTTACGTGGATTAAGTTATCCTTTAATATCATGTGCTGCATATAAGAGGCTGGTATAGGTATAGGGGCAGCTGTGGGCTAATGGTTAGGGAGTTGGTCTTGGGATCGCAGGTTCGAATCCCATACCAGTAGGAAAAATGTGGTTGGGAGAGTAAATAACTAGTGCTACCCTGCACCCCCAGCCATGACTTAAGTGCCCTTGAGCAAGGCACCTAATCCCACCGTGTCCGAAAGGGACTGTCCCTGTGTCTAAAAAGTAACTGTAACTGTGACTGTGACTCTCAGTTAAGTGTAAAGTAATGTAAAGAGTAGTACACTCACCGCTGGAAACAGAGGGGCTGGTGGGGTTGGTGATAAAGCAGGAGAGGCAGAGGTGCAGGGAGCAGCGGAACCCACAGGCGAGGGGTACAGTGGGGGAGTGTTCCATGATGCACTTCTCATGGTAGAACTTCCCGCAGGACGGAACCACACACTGCCGAACGGGCTCTGCTGAGTCCTTACACACGAAACAGGTGTGCACACCTGCAGGGGAGAACGTAAGTGTGTGAGTAGGGCAGTAGAAGTAGTAGATGTAGAAGACTAACAGAACTGACCGGACTAAAGTAACAGAGTAGTACAGCAGATGTAGTGCACTCTCGGCTAACAAACCTGCAGAGGACCTCTGTCTAGGGAAGCTCACTCCATGAACTGCATTATGTCAATAAGCTGCATGAACAACAACTTGCTTCATAACAAAGAAAATATGACAAGCGCAAAGGATATGGTTACATAAATATTTAATGTGTTATATATATATGCACAAAAGGTGTCCTCATCAAGCTTTCCATAAACCATACAAAACGGACTGAAATGAAGATATTACAGAAACGTGATAAAACCGGACACACCCTTTTTTGCTAGCCGAATAGCTGCTTCAGAGTGTGGGCAACAGTATACTGCATGCCACTGAGAATACAAATCAAGTGAAAGCCCCTTAGGGCCCTGGTGGGCTGGGTCCTAAATCATACAAAGCACTTCGGAGCGGAGAGGACGGCGGCACACCCTTACCCGAACTACACTCCTGACAGACGAACCTCCGCTGCAAGGGCTCAGAGAGCCCGACACAGTGTGGATGGAAGGAGCCGAAACACTGGCCCTCGCACATAATCAGATCGCCGGTGTTCTCACACACCTTCAAGAGAAGGACAGGAGGCAAACAAAACATCACATTTGTGCAATCTGGTACCAATGCTCATGAAGTATACAAATAAAAAAATTAAAAATGCACTGTCCAAAAATCCCTTCATGCTGTGCTTTTAGTGAGGTGCCAAAAATAAATGTAAATGTAGATTGACAACTACACACTCTTTTGTTCGCCTTGTCTTCATCACCAGTGTTTCAGACCCATGGCTTTCATCGAGGTTCGAGAGTGTTTTTAAGATATTACATCAGCACAGTGTTACATTACACTTTAAAGCAACTCTAAGTAGTGTTTTCCTCTTCAGTCATCCTATAGGTTTGAAGTGGAATTGTCTTATGTCTCTCATTCGAACTACAGATAGACAGCCCGGTCCTCCAAACTTGATTAGTGCGGTTATAGCCCATGGAAGCCGGCAAAATAAATTCAGAAGTGCCGTTCACCCTGTTACAAGTTACTGAATCACTGAGATGATTTTACAAACTTTATTTTAAGGTTGAAAAAAAAAAAACTTAGTGCTGCTTTAATGTACACTGTAAACCCGGATTGTCAATACAACTCAAAACTTTTGATGTAACTGATTACGTCAATAGTTTTGAGTACATTAACTATATATTTTAATTAAAGTTAATTTAAAAGTTTAAGTACAAAATTCATGTACTTAAACTTTTAAATTAACCTTAATTAAAATATATAGTTAATGTACTCAAAACTATTGACGTAATCAGTTACATCAAAAGTTTTGAGTTGTATTAACTTATCCGGGTTTACAGTGTAATGTTAATGACACCACTATGCAAACCCACCTGACAGACATTCTCCCCAAGAGCAGCTGTGGCTCCTCTCTCTTCATAAAACCTCTTGGGAAGAGCAAAACCCTCAGCAGTGGAAGGAGACTCAGGTGTCACCACTGAATGGTCATTAGGTAATGCCATCACCTAGAAGAGGATCATAAACCTCACAAATTGAGCAAGATGTGATTTATATATTTTAATTATATACAGAATTGGGTTGATGGGGTGAAGCTAGAGATGCTGACCTCTGACTTGCAACCACTCCCACCATCCTCAGGGAAGTCCAATAAGCTGCCACTCTCTGAGGTAGCAGATGAACCATCTGGCTCCTTTTCCACATCCAAAAGATGTGGGGTATGGGTAAGTCCTGATACCACTGCTGTCCTTTCCTTTGTTTGGCTAGAGGGTTGACCTGAGTCTTTGAAAGAAAAGATACAGATGTAATGGTAGCCTACCTTTCACCTTAAAGTTCTTTTCAGTAATAAGCTAAATGTCATTAATAACACATTCATACATTTTATAAGTGCACTAGCATCTGGTAATAAATTATTTGAACTTTTTCAAATGCTAGACATACAAACCTAAAGAGATGTTTTGACCTGAACCATTCTTAACAGGTTTAACCTGAGGAAAAGAGCGTACAGTTAAACATTATAAGGACAGTGGCCCTCAAGTTGGTATATCAAACAGGCAAGGGAACGTTCCCTTGCTCAGTACTCTTGATCGCAGATATTTGATCATAATCTCAGAGAAGATTGTGTTGCATAGAATATGAGTTCAAGAAAAGTTACAATCTTTGCTGACCAATGTATGTTAAGCAGTCTAATACCTTTTTCTTCACGGTTAAAAAGGGCTCTGCTTCCATTGAACTTTCCAGCAATTTCAGTGTGGGCTTCCTTTGTCTTTTTCTGTTCGCGAGATGGCCATCAGCTGTAATGAGATGATACATGAGGGCTCCTTGCTTTAATTAACCAACGCCCACCATACAAGTAATTTTCCAGCAGAATAACAATGACTAGTTCAACAGCACTTTAATGGGATGTGAATATGATTGATGAGGGTGACAGAAGGAAGGTTGCTTACCAGATTCGGTACACCTGTGCATTTGCTCTTCACCCAGCACACATGCTTCATCACATTCAGGAGGCCCTGCTTCTGGTGGTGGAGTCAGTGTGCTAATAGGTAAGGCCTGGCATGTAGCGTTCTCTGTGATGGGTGCTGGGGTTTCATCATTGGTCTTCAACTCATCTGGGGGTGGCGTTTGCACTTCAGGAAGTGGCCTTGACGTTCTGTCCATTGCCTGGCTTGCTGTAAACTCCACCTGATTAGGGTAGCTTGACTGGACAATCAGACAGCACAAACATTATAATATGACAGTTACAGAAAACTCCCATATAACCCCTCGCCCCCATATATAAACATCAAAGATGTTGTACCTGAGCTACCTTTGTAGAAGGCTCAAGTTTTTTCTTCACTCTTTTCCGCGTGGAAAAGATCTGATCGTATTCTTCTGTCCATTCAATAAGTCTTTTACTGGGTTTTCTAAGGCGCTTGGATTGTACGTGCGCTATAAGCAAGAAGAATACAGAGCAACTCTGATGTACTACGAACTCAAGTACATTCAGTTCTAATCTTATTTCTGTTCTCGTTGGCTCCTCTAAATGCCAACATGTCTAAAAACAACATGCTTTTGTTCTTTTACACAAACCACTTACCATCAGCTTGACTAACGGTTGTACCATCATTTGAAGTGGAAATTCCACCTTGGTCTACACTGTTCTTTGGCACAGAGACTCCATCACCCTGTAAGCAGGTGTTCAGTGGTTGTCCTTTCTCCAGCCCAGAGTTGTTTGTCTCTTTAATGTCCTGTTCAAATTTCTGCCATCGCTTTTTGGGGGCGCTGTCCAAAATATGTACCCCAGAAACATCCTCTGCCAGCAGGGACTGCTCCCGTGTGTGCTCATTAGAAAGAGCTCCATCAGAGGCACACTCAAAAGGCACATTGACAAATCCTGTTTTTTTCTTTAATCCAAGTTCTCCACTCTTTGGCCCTCTTTGATTCACATGTGTGAAAGAGTTTTTGTCACATGCTAAAGATTCAAGGCTGTTTGTCTGATTATATCTAGACTTTTCTGCTCTTTGTTGAGACACTGACTTCCCCTTTGTCTTTCGCTGTTTTGACTTAGATGTACCCACCTTCCTTTTTGAACACGGTCTGCCATTGGCTCTAGAAGCCTGACCTAACCAGGTAACCAGCTCCTCCTCTGGAAGGAGAGATGGTTCGTCTTTGATGAGTGCACTTGGCTTTTCGGGCTCCAGCTGAAGGGGTTTACCTTGTTGTTCTCGACTATCGTGCATGTCTTTGAGAAGCATTAAGAAGGTGCTGAATTTATAATTTGTGTCTGTTTGAAAAGTCACAGGCTGCCCACTGTCCTCATCTGTGAATGATGTGAATGTAACTTCTTTCATGTCTGCAAGATCGTTAACTGTTAGTACTAAAGGCTGTGGAGAAGCACCTGGAGACTCCTCTGACGTACATGCCTCTCTTTCAGTCTTCACAGGATTCAGTGGGGAGGAGATGGTAACTGATTTTGAATGTGGTGATGAAGCTTCATCTTCAGATTTAGTCACAGCCTTGGTGCACTCCCCTGTAGATAGTTTGGGAGACGGTAAACTATTTGTCTGTGATGTCTCTGAGTCTACCTCGTCCTTGTTTGTAGCCGGAGAGGCAGCGGTTGTTAACTTGTGATCTGACTCTGCTGTTGGCTTTCCTTTTGAAGCGAGTCTGACGGAGAGTTTTCCAGCCTCACTCTTTAAGGCGATGGAGCTGGTGTGATGGTCAGAAAGAGATGTCTGGGGAACTTTAGCTTCTTCCAAGGCCTTCAGGGCTTTTATCATTAGGCGACTACTCGCTGGGAGGCACTTTAGCTGACCTTTTAAGGCCTGTATCGACTCATCGGAGAGATGTTCCAGACCTGACGTTTGGTTTTCCCTCCATTTTGTACTGGAGACTTCAATGGCCTTTTTTCTGCAAGTTACCTTCAGAAAAGAATTTCGCAGGAGTTTCAAACCTGGCCGGCTGGTTCCTCCAAGCATATGGCCTTTCCCTGGTCGACTGAACCAGAGACCACTCTTTTCACCCACACCTTTCTCTTCCTTCTTAATGATCAGAGGCTGAGTCATTTGGGGTATGGATGGCCGTTCACTGGCTTTGGGACATAAAATCCTTGGTACTGAGTCAATATCCGAATAAGGATTATCTACAATTCCATCAGGCTTTTCTTCAGGACTGACATTATTTAAGCAAGTGACCTGATTTTTTGCACTTAAACTGTTGTTAGGTCTTGGTTTCTGTTTTATTTTATGTATGTTCTCAGAAAACGTCATGTCTTTTGCCCTTGATAGCTGGCCTGTGTGTAAGTTATCACCACCCGAACACAGACTGCTCGTTGCTGACGATAAAGAGGGTGACTGGGATGTAGGAGGTGATGAGAACTTGTCTTCTTCAGTACTGTTGATGACATTTCTGCAGGTCTCATCTAAAACATCAGAATTCAACGTGACTTTTTTGGGTGTTTCAGCAAGAATGGCTTCTGCTTCTGTCACACTGGTTTTCCAGGACTCAAGAAACCTCTTCGGTATCTGAAACAACAATAGTTTCAACAATTACAAACACAAAAGTACCCACTTTTCCTGATCATATCCCCGATGGCTATGTGTGCATGCCCTATTACATATAATAAACAATAATAAGCAAAACAATTACGGTGTATTTGTAGTTTTTGTCTCTCTGTCTTCCTCTCCTCCTTAGCACAGGAAGATGTTCAAACTCCTGACCACTCTCAAAAGTGTGTGTGGCTTTCGCGGACACCCAGGCCATCTCCACTGGCTCCCCAAATGTGCAGACAAAGTACTGACGACAAGGTCTGTCACTTGATTCTGCAATTCCAGAGTACAAACACTTCACCCAGGACTGTTAATGCTATGTTGTGATGTGCCATTATATATTTTTGTAATTAGCACATTAAAAGAGTCGTGTTAAACAAAAACATTTAAATATAAAAAACTTTCATGTGTGCTCTTTGACATACCTTTTATTTTGTGGTACACTCCCTGCATTGGATTCATAATCACTTGACAAGGCCACCATGGTCTGCGGTTGAACTTTGCCCATATTACCTCCTTTTCTAGATACTTAACTGGAAGCTTCTTCTTTGGGCTGCTGGTCTACCAGTAGACACCACACACAATTATGTTATATCAACTGGTCATACCCAAACTGTTAAACTGATGAATTATGTATGGTGTATGTATTATATACTTATGAACTATGTCATCAGTGTATACCTGCCATTGGCTATTCTGGTAATTTTAGTACATTAAGCATACCATTTTGATTTTAAACTATTCTGATGATATAAATTCTAGCCCCAGTATATTCTATGTAAAGTTGCACTTGCATAGAGAACACACCTTTGGGCAGGGTAGTTTATATCACTGTGTTGACATTTTTAGTCAATGTAGAAGTTGTATTACTATAAAACTAACTAAATGCTATACAGAATTAGAAACTAACTTTTTAGATGATGATTTTACATCACGGTGTATGTTTAATGTATTTTAAAGAAAACATACTAATTATCCCAAAAAGTGTTTTGTTTTGTTCTTTTTAAATTTAAGTCAGGGCCTCCACTGGAGCAGGACATAACGTAATTAATTTATTGATCTAACACCATACACATAAGCTACCTGTATTTCATTATATCAACCAGCTGAAGACCAAAACATACAAACTGATTGTAATTTCAGTGGTTAGCTTTTTTCTGGGAAAAAAAATGAATAAAAACACCAGAACTTGCCATTGCTGGCTGTGCTGAACTGGTTGGCCCACAGTCACTGTCTATATCGTCACATGGATCAACTTCGCTCTCCATGGCTGATGTTTCCACAATATGGCTGTCTTCAGTGACAGGATGCTCTCTCGGTGTGGCCGAGAAGTGCCTTGTGTTAGAATCTGTGTCAACCAAATGACCTTTGGTGACCCCAACTGATCCTGCTGTGTCACAGGTTAAGAGGGAGTTATCTGACACATGACCTTTCCCTTTCAAAAGTGCTTCAGTGTCTTTCTCTGCCACCAGATTTCTGTCTCCATCCTCTAATAAAGTGGACTCAAAGTGCAAGCAGTCTTTGTCTACAGGTCCCATGTTGTGCTGTCCAGTGGTTGCATCTGATGGCGCTGACCAACTGTCTGTCTGCTCAGAGCTGGAACCAGGAGGAAATGCAGCAGCCATGCTGGCATCGCTTGAAGTGGGTTGTTGTGTGTGCTTAGCATACCTGCTTCTGGTCGCTCGTTTTCCTGTGTGTATCACATTTTTCTGCTCTGGAACGTTCCTCTCAGGTAGAGGCAGGTCAGGGTGGCTCACCATGGATGTCAAGTCCCGGAGCCTCTTCAATGGGCTGTAAGACAATGAGGGGTACTGCTGATTGTATTTTTGGGCAGATGAGCACTTAAGGGCAGTATGTGAGGATTTGGAGACTGCTCCACACCCTTTTCCACTAGGGTGGATGGAAGAATGATGGACTTCTGATGTTGAGTATTTCCCTGGATTTGCACTGGTGTCAGAGGCATCATTGATGTCTGCTTCACTCGGCTCAGTCATGTTGTCATGGCATCAACATCTAATAAATTACACATTTAAAGAGTTTTAAGTTGCTGTAATTACCTACAATAGAATTTCCATAACTGGCATGATCAATGATTTTTTTTACTGGTGTGTCAATGTCATAGCCCACGAAATCTAAAATGTCATGTAAAATACTGAATTACAGTGTTGCACGATCAAACTCTGTTACTGAGGAAGATTTCACGCTAGGAAATAATCTATTGCTGCGAGTTCAATGAGTGTTAAAAACATTTTGTGTCGAGGGTCATCTTACTTGATGCATAAGACACCTTGATAGTCCAGTCCCTGACAGGTCGAAAATGTGCGCTATTTGTAGGTTAGTCTATGCGCCCCGCTCGTGGACCAAATCCATCTATAGGCAAACTGCGAGTCTCTGCTCATCCATTCGTATCAAACTAACATATGTTTCGGTGATTCCTAAACCTTACACCGTCATTAATGGCTGCCCGCGATATCCTTGTTTTATATCTTCATGGCACGCGTGTCTAATAAGCCCTTTCTTGCCGCAGCTGTGTAACAGGGTGAGCAAACGATAACGCTCGCGTGCATCACCAAAGCACTGAATGGCTCACGAGTCGTTGCCTAACGTATACCTGATGACAAGTGTAACTCGCAGGCTAACGCGCAAGCACTCGTCCTCACATACATGCTCTCTCCCTGAACTCAATGGCCGTCTACATAGGTTTTACATTTGTGTGAAATAATCGCAAATAAAATTTGTTGATAAGAGAAATTCCGGCGAAATCTTACCATTTAAACGTTTCCCATAACAACAACACTTTGAAATTCTTCAGTTTGTTGCTGGAAATGCACTTAATTCCAAATTTGTGAAAGTGGATCAGCAAAATCCCTGTATTACTAGGCCAAGGACCTCACCACATATCCCTGGCTCTTGAGCTAGCTATCACTTACCGCCCGCCCCTTTCAATATAAATAGACTTGTGAATAAAGAATGATCAAAGCAATTGACTGCTAGACAGCCTTCATCTGCACTGCGTGTGTTATCCCCCTTGAACTATCATAGCCTCAATACTACTTTTCGAATAATTGTTTCCTTGCAGCCGACCTGCCCCTGTATCTGGTTAAAGCCGTGGCTGTCCGTGGCTGTCTTCAAACAACCAATCCGCTCCTGTACCCAGCCCCCAGAGAGAGAGAGAGATAGAAGTACAGTGGCTACGGTGTATAGTTCAAAATCCATGTCATTATAGTTTGTAAAGGCACATTTTATTCACCTGTGATTACCACGCTTATGCAACTTGTATATGTATGATTTAGAATTTATCTCCAAAAAGATGCATATAACCCATTTTAACGTGCGTGTTCTATTGTTACCATATTGACACGAGAGAAAAATGTCAAAGAAAATGACCAAGGGGGTGTCATTTAAATGCAGACTATCACTTGGTGACAATCACCGGTGATAAAAAGACTGCGTTTGCTCTTCCATTAAGCGAGTTTCAAAGTCAATCCTCTGCTTCAAAATGGAGTCTCTGAACAGGCCACAAAGTGTTAACATTTCGATTACAACTGCACATAAAACGCAAAAAAGATAGGCGCCGTCAGTTTTATACGCGAGTTGCATACTGTTGTTTAATTTATCCAGCTCGATGGTTCACATAAATTAACAGGCAACATGCTTCACAACACAACTAAAAAGACGACACAAAGTACATATGCATGATATTTTGTGCCACTGCATAAAAGCCCGTAGGAAATGTAAGCTGCCTGCAGGCAGCGAGGGCGCTTCTCATGTGCGTTAATCTGTACCTCACTTGTAAACAACACAGCGCCTGAGTGCCGTTGATGCTGTGCCATAGTTCTCATGATCGCACTGGCTTTGTGCATTTTATTTGCTCACTGACGTTGCTGTCTCTATACGAGCAGAGGAGGGAAGGGATCTGGTGACATCGTCTGCCTCACTTACTGGCCATGGCCAGCTCGGCTAAAATTGGATAATTGGTGACGCAGTTACAGCAAAAATGCGTAATTATAGGTCTTTCCATCATGCTTGGCGAAGGAAATCCTGACGGTTATTTGGGAATAAAGTTTATGTGACAGACACCAGATGAGTAAGCCTGCGCGTCTTGTTTTAAAGGAGCCACACCAAGGTGCGCTCTGGTTGTTTTTCTTTCTTTTTTTCTTCTCGGGGCGAAAACTGGCCAGTCATTTAGAACACAAATGCCATATTAATTTCTGACCACAATGTCAACTCGGACGGGTAATCTTCGGACAACACTGCCAGGCACAGCCGAGGCAATGGCGACCAAGGCCTGCGAAGTGAAGCCGAAACAGCGCCCCGCAGCACCCAGGGGCTGAACGTAGTTCCTCCAACAGCAGACTACGACGTCTCAAGTCTTTATACATTATTGCATTGATCATGAATGATACATGACTTTGCGCTCATTTTGAAGCATGGAGCCGAAACTAAAATGACATAGAATGTGCGCTAAAAGAAAAGTACTGGCCGCGTTTGAGCTTATTGGATGTATAAAGGCCTACTTCCGCAGTGGGTTGCTGTCTTCTGACGCACGGGCTGTCGCCAACTACGTTAAAAGCTGCCGCATATTAATCATAATTAATGCATCATCAAACAGAGCGAATCTACCAAATGTCTTCTCGTTCTTTATAACGAGAAGTACAAAGTATTCTGATGTCAATAAATGCGTCGAGGTAGGCTATTTGTCGATTAGTCTACCGAGCGTTTCTAATTAAACCGTTTTTAAAGCAACATATGCGATACAAGTAGTGCATTGCAAATACATGACAGCAAAGTGAAAGTCCAAGTTGAACTGGCCTTAAAAGAATATCAGCAAAGGACACAAGCATCGCTTTTGTCCGTGCTTCCTCGACATACAGCTGTTTTATAGCCAGATGATGACAGAAATATCTGCTCAGACTCGAAAGTAGCAGTTATACGATACAGAACGTAAAGTGACATACACCCACAATCCAGCAGTCCAGTTTGGTGATTTCAGCTTTCAGTTGTTCACTCCTCACAGTTCTAGTCTAATCATGCAGCTCTACATATTCATTCTCCCACAACTGAACCAAAATGTTTATTTCCATATAATTTCCTCCCCCACCCCCGTTTACAAACTATGGTGACATTATGATATAATGGGAAATCTATCTCAGCTGTTGATAGTACGACTATTTTGTTCAATTCTGCTTGTGTGTATAGGCTAGGCATAGTAAGACAGACAGCCTACCGACATCATATCAGTGGCCTGTATCGTCCATCTGACAGCCAGACGTCTGGAATGCAGGTTGAGAGCCTCAGCGGCGTTTGTGGGTTACACACTCCATCTAGTGGTCAAACACCTGCCTACCTTCTCAGCCATGAACAGATAAGTTTGTGTGTGTGTGTGTGTGTGTGTGTGTGTGTGTGTTTGCTTGTGCTGAGGGGGGTTATTGAGTGTGTGCTTGTGTTGTGTATTCGCGTCTCCATGCAAGTCAAATGCTTTTCACCAGTGTCTGTAACTTACAGCATGTGCTTTTGCCCTACAGTTATTTTTTTGTCTGGGAATGTGATTTAGGTAATGCCCTTTCTAAATTAATCTTCAATGAATGCCAGTCTACAGGATTGGCAGTGTATCAAGACAATTTGAAAAGTGGACCTAAGTTATACTAAACAAACACACCTTGTAGGTTTGGCTTAATTGGTGTCAAAATTTCAGTGTCTGTCACAATTCATACCAGCAGAGGGCAGAATGGATCTGTGTAGAATGTATTCAATGAACGAAGTAAGCTATTATGAAAGCAAAGACAAAGCTTACCATCAGTTTTAGTTTTTGAAGTTGAAAAAATGTTATTTGATATGGCCAGCTAGTAATATTTTTTTTACTAAGAGAGAAATTGCTTTTGGCAAATTGCTTACATCAAGTGTAGGCCTGCTCGAAATTACATGCATTCTTACAGACAGAATAAGAACATGCTCATTTTGTGTCTGCTAAATGTTGTTTCTTACATCTTTAAGTTCAATCACTCAATCACAGTGTTGGAAGAATATGCATTATTTGTTTGTTATCCTCTTTGCTTTGACCTTTGACCTTTGCCCTGGCAGCAACTGGATCTGGTGACCTCCCTGACCAGGTCCAGCTGTGCCCTGCTGGTGCCTTCCGCCCCAAAAAGACCTCACACCTCCGTTAAAAGATTTGTTATCTCTCAAACCGCCTTCCTCTGTGCTCCATCTCCGGCTGCCGTGGTCTTGCATATCTCCACACTGCAGGCCTGCCTTAAGGGCAACAAGGCTCTCCTCTCCTAAGTCAGGTTAAGTCCTTGCTTTTGTCAGGAATGTTTTCATCTTCAGGGTGAAGACATAAAAAAGGGGCAGAGGCCACTCCATTACAAAAATGTTACCCTCCAAAAAACGTGTAGTTTAGATTTGCCCCAGTGTCAGTGAGTGAAGGCAATTCATCTTCTTTGTTGATGGACAGTGTCTCTCATTGAAAGATGTGTGCACTGGGTCTTGATGCTCGGGTAGCATACAATAATGGCGGGGTTGGTACAGATTTATACCTTAGTGTGTGTTTTCTGCATATTAGCAGAAATAGCTTGGGTAAGTGCAAGGCCATATGTACTACCTTAGTTTGAATCGAACAGGGGTCATGTCCTGCCTAAGTCTTGAAGTCGTCTTATCATGAATGTCTATAAAGTTATTTTGGGTCATCTTCGGATGCATCTCAAAAATTGCAACATGAATAGCACACATGTAAAAGACCAAAGTATTCTCCCAAACAATAGTATGTTCGAATAAGGTTTGTACTCAGGAAGGGTTAAATCTCTTCTCCCATAGGTACTCTTCCTGGGTGAATAAGTATCTCGTGTTTTCTTCAAACTATGTAGGTACATACAATATATTCAGGAATTCCATGAATTGTGTATGATCATACAATGTTAACATTTGTGGTAGTTAGAGAACTAGGAGAGGTTATTTAGAACATGTTTAATATATAAATAGAATTGGCCTCTTTTAGGGGGGAGGCTGGAAGGCTGTCACTTTCCAGGTCTGTAGGGTGATAACATGTGTGCTTCCTCTCTAGAGCAACTGGAGACACTACACTGTGTCCCACACACACTTTCACTTCAGATAGTTCCGGTGCCCCAAGTATTCAGTTGGAAGTTCTTCAACCTTGTTTGTGTGTGTGTGTGTGTGTGTGTGTGTGTGTGTGTGTGTGTGTGTGTGTGTGTGTGTGTGTGTGTGTGTGTGTGTGTGTGTGTGTGTGTGAAGACAAAGAGGAAAGGTAGAAAGACTGAATTCATAGCATAGGCCTGTAGGACAGAGCTTGAGTACAAGAGAGTGTGCATGTGTGTGTATGTATGTGTGTTGGGTGGAAGTGTGAGTAAAAATGTGTGCGTATGTGAGTGTGAGTGTGAGTGTGTGCGTGCATACATGCATGTGTGTGTGTGCAGAGAATCTCTTCCTGTTGTTTGAGATTCCGCTCCGCTCACACCCCCCGCTTCCACAGCCTGTACTCTGACCCCTCTCCTCCCAGCTGTCAGCTGTCTGAGCGTGTGACAGCTCTCTCCTTTACGGCCTCCCTTCTCTCCCTTAGTCACCCTGTCCTCCTCACTACTTCCTCACCCTGGTCTCTCTCTCATATAACATATGACCACACACAATATGACCAGGTTTAATGGTTAGCCTAGGTTAAAGCAACACTAAGTAGTTTGCGTCTTCAGTCTTCTTGCAGTTGCCCTACAGGTTGGAAGCTAAATTGCCTCTTATAGAGAATTACAGAGATACGGTCCGCTCCTCCAAACTTGCTTAGTGTGGTTATAGCCCATGGAGGGCGGCAAAGTGGATTCAGAAGTGCCTTTCACTTTGTTACAAGTGGATGAACCACTGAAATGATCTGGAAACATTATTTTAAGGTTGAGAAAACAACTTAGTATTGCTTTAAGGCTCTATATTGAGTTATCAACAGAACAGGGTTGCATAGATAGAGTTGTTTGATTTTCACTGCTCAGATTGTTCTTTGCCAACGATAGCTATTTCAGGTATTGTGTGGTACAAACCAGATTTTTTCCGACAAAATGAAACATGGCACCTGTATGATGTGTTTGTTACTGATACACAATGTAGATTGGGTTGTTTTAAGTTTGTAATATCAAGATCATTTTGAAAGATCTTTTTTTAAAATATCTGATTGGGTTTTCATATGGTTTAGAGCATTTCTTATGATTGATTGACTATTATTAAGGTCCAAACCTAGATAAAACTATTTTTGTTTTTGCCAACAATATGGCTCTGCTATGTGTCACTACGTTCACCACTAGATGGAGTAGAGCACATTTGGTAAGCCTCTTTCGTTGGAGAGCATGGCCGCAAGTTTGTTATTTGCTAACCAACAATGAGCAAAACTGCTTCAAAAGTTGTGGAAAATAAAATCTATTTAATTGCAGGGTGGTGTAATATTACCACACAGACATACACACAGCCATTGCATGCATGAGTTTACTCTATAACTATGACAAAAACACACAGTATTTGGCATTACATTCATTTTTTTTTCATTATTTAGGGTGTTTCCAATAGTAATTCATGTAAAGATTTATAATACAAGAAGAAAGAAGTCTGTCACTCTGAAATTGACCCTTCTTGTTATTTTGTAACCGAAATTTATGAGATCATATGGATTTGTTTTAAATATGGCATCTAAATTAGAGCTTGGAATTTTGAGATGTTGTGGTCAGTGGGTTCTTCTTAGATGCCTAAATCATATTCTCCTTGTACAGCTATCCTCCCTTGTCATGGGGTTAAAAAAAAATCACAAAAATTTAAATTCAATTCCTCCTTTTTACTGACAGTACAATGCTTTCATAGCTCCTCACACTCCAATAGGATAAAAAAGGAGGCGAAAGTAAAAGAAGAGGAAATCTTGAGGGCTTTTCTAAAGAGTGACTCATTTGGGGGGGGGGGCACTCAAATAAAGAGTGGGGTGCATAATGGTTTTGGAAGAAAAGGGGGAGAGAGACAGTTGAGGGCCGTGGACATTCTGTCATGATGGGGTAGGGTGTATGCTTGAGCCTTAGGTGGACTGTGTGATGGAAGGGCTTTTGGTGGGGTATGTATGGGTGGGTGAGGCTGGGTGAGTGTGCGTTTGGGGGGCGAGGGGGGAGGGGGCGACCTGCATTTAATGAGAAATTCTTGGGGATTTAGGGGGTACCAGAGGTCTTCATTTTCTCACTGTGCCCACAGGGGCCCCTGTGCATACGGAGCCCACTCTCACTTTTCCCGCTCTCTCTCTCTCTCTCTCTCTCTCTCTCTCTCGCGCTTCTTCTGCTCTCTCGCCTCTCTTTTCTAAAGTGCACTTGTGAAGGGGTGCCCCCTTTCAAAGAGGGGACGCAGCAGAGGGGGGAGAGAGGAAGAGGTCGGGGGTTGGATGGGTTGAGGTGAGGTTGAGTATTGTAGTGAAAAGATGGAGAGAGGGTGGAGGTGGTGGTAGGGTGTGGGGTGTGGGGTTTAGATTGGGTGTGTACGTGTGCTGGTTCTCGGGCCGAGTGCGGGTGCGGGTGTGAGGTGTATGTGTGTGCTCCCTCGGGGACTCATTCTCACTGAGCCTAATTAGACGGCTAAGCAGGAGGAGATGAGGGAGGCTGATGTGCAGCTGCCTCCCTCCATTTTCAGTTTGGAAAGAGAGGAAAGGAAGAGAGAGAGACAGAGAAAAGAGAGAGAGAGAGAAAAGAGAGAGAGAGAGAGAGGCAGATTGGGAGACAGTGGAAAGCAAGGCAGAGAAAAGAGAAACAGGGAGAAAAAAGAGAGAGAAAGGCGAAGAGAATGTCAGACAGAGAAAAGTGAACCAGGGAAACGCAAACCAGAGAAAAGAAAAACAGAGGCAGAGAGGGAGAAGGAGAGAAAGAAGAAAAAGGCCAAGAGAGTGACAGAGACGAAAGAAAGAAAGAAATAAAGAAAGAAAGAAAGAAAGGGATCACAATCCTACAGTCCCATATCCTCAGCTGCCCCTATCTCTTTTTTTGTGGGGGAATTAGGGGGGGGGCACTTAAAACCAGCAGGGACCAGCTAGCTGGAGCACACTAGCCCCAGGGAGGTGAAGGCTTACCCTGAGCCACGCTGAAGGCTGGAGGGTAGGGGTCCCCTTCTTCAGCCTAGCGGGAGCCCCACTTTTTAGAGACGCCCCCAGGATGAAGGGCAAATCGGTTAAGGGGGCTTTTTTTATGTCCCCAAAACACACACACACACACACACACACACACACACACACACACACACACACACACACACACACACACACACACAATAAAAGGGCCAATCTACAAAAACAAATGCACTCCATTTCACTCTGTGTGGACAGCGGGAGTCTAAAAAAGAAACCAAATGGGTATTTATCCAACATCCTAGCTGCCCAAGTGCTTATCCGGTGTGGCATGGGATGGGCTGGCCGTCGCAGAGCGTACAACCAGAGGGAGAAGCCTCTGATCTCATCATCTCTGAGCCTACTGGCTTTGTCATACTTACCGAAATTTGACTCATATGTCAAACTATATACACCTGAGTAAATGTTTGAGTTTTTAAAAATGTACTCACTTACTTTCACGACAAAAAAAATAGGCTATACAAATGCACTAATGTCAGCAGTGAAAGAGTGAAAAGGAACATATAATAGTGACTGCAATTTATCCTATCAAGGTCATTCCCCCTGTAAGAAAACTCCCTTTCTGCTTTTTTTCCTCTGGAACAATATCAGACCTCAGACCCATTAGAGAGTTTATGTAAAATACCCAACTGAATGGAAGTGCCCCACTAAAACAGTCAGTGCCTTCAACAAGTCTATTTACACTCTGTCTGGCGTAGTGGTACTACTGTGTGTGTGTGTGTGTTTGTGTGGGTGTGTGTGTGTTTGTGTGTGTGTGTGTGTGTGTGCGTGCGAGTGTGCATGTGTGTATTGGGGGGAGTTGTAAGAGGGAGGTCAATCTCTTTTTGGACAATGGCCAAATTGGGGGATGAGGCTGGTTTATAACTCACTTAGCAAAACCATAAACATGCTAATACCCAGCAGCTCAATGGAGGATGCTGGCCCCACTTTATGACAGTGGAGCAGCATAGGCACTCAGGCACCCCTAAATCTCCCCAGCCCTAATTAATTAGTTTATTAGGAGTTGGTTGATGGGGGAAACAGGGGGTGGTAGTGGGGGTGGGTGGGCTGACTGAAGTGGTGGTGGTGAGGTTGGGGCGGGGGGGTGGTTGTCACCTCTTTTGGGTTTTATTTTTTTTTCAGACAGGTTTAATATGCATTTGGGGGCGAACAATGGCGGGGGCATTCATATGCAAAGATGAGGTATATGGAGCACGCCAGTTTAGCGTCCAGCGACTCAGACACCAATTGGGAAGCACTGGAGCATGACAAGCTGATGGGCTCTTGCACTCCCCAGCCAGGTCCCTTAAAAAAAAAACGACAGACCAAAGAAGGACAGGGAGAGACGAAGAGTGGGGGTAGAGGGATATCCACCAAGGAATGCAATGAAAGAGAGGAAGAGAGAGAGAGAGAGATAGAGAGATAGAATGGAAGGTGAAAAGAAAGAAGACGGGATAGAGAGTGGTAGAAAGATATCTGGTGTGAAAAAAGAAAGCAGTAAAAAAAGAGATCATGCTGAGGTGAATAGAAGAAAAAAATAGACAGGCAGAGAAAGAGGGATACTAACGGACAAAAAAATAACAAAAAAACAATAGAGAGAGAGTCTGGTGTAAGAGTGAGAGAGAGGGAGAGAGAGCTACAGATAAACAAACAGACAGTCAGGAAGAAGAGATAGAGAGACAGAGAGTGAGAGTAAATGAGAGAACGTGAACAGAAGCAGTTGGCAAAGGACAAAGGGAGGCCACAGGCATGCAGCAGCATTTGCAGAAAGAAAGTAAGCAAAGAAAGAAAGAAAGAAAGAAAGAAAGAAAGAAAGGGAAAAAAAGAAAAGAAAGCCCTAGCGCTGGCCGGTCCTCATTGAGTTGTCAATCTGAGTGGCGGCCTACTGGCCCGCAAGCCGAGGCTGCTCTCTCTCCCGCCAGAGACGCAGCGGTCGTGCCGACAGGCGTCCCTTCTGCACTGGCACCAGGCAGCTTAGAGAGAGGGCAAGGTCACGACCTGACACTGTGGAGCCACCCTCATTCGCTCGCTCGCAGTCCCACGCACCGAGATGGCCGACCGACTGGCTCTAGCGCTCTCGCAGCTCAACATGAGAGCAGCCTGACCAGCGGGCATCCCAGGCCCTTGTCTGCTGCTGTACACTCAAAAAAATAATGAGGGCCAGTACCAGTTCATCGATGCCATAGAAGAACCTTCACTCTCCATGGAACCATCCAGAGATTTAAAAAACCATTTAAGTACCTTTATTTTTTAGCGTGTATGTGAAAGGTACTTTACATTGGAAATGGTTCTTCAGGGCCTCAGATTATAATGGGCTATGTAATGTCATATTGGCGTCAAATGGTTCTTTGGAGAATTGTTGCCTCGATGCTTTTTTGAAGCACTAAAAAGGTTCTTCAATGGCATCACTCTAAAGAACCTCTACTGGCCCCATTACTTTTTAGAGTGTACAGCTGGGCATTGAGCAGGGAGCAGAGACAGGTGAGACTAGAAGGACAATTGCGGAAAGCTGTTGGGAGAAAAGTGGTCCCCAATAATAGACAATTATATATTATTAAGAGGGCCCCAACAGACAATAATATTAAAAGGAATCCCTAAATGGATTTGGTAAGTAGGATACCATTGGCAAGAAAACATTTCACATTTTTTAAAAAACATGTTTTAAAAACGTCATAACTCCCTTAGAAAAACATATATATATAGCTGAACAAAAATAGAAATGTGCAAAATCAGACATTTCACCATCTATCTTCTGTGCATGCCAAAAGGGTTGGCAACCACTAAAAAGGCTTCTGTGAACGAGGGCCCAGGAAGAGGGCTAATATTGTGAATGGCCATCTTTATCGTTAATTGACAGTTAATTGCTTCTATCCCATGCTCAGGTCATGATTCTGGTGGCCGTCAGCCGTGTCGCGCCCTGGCAGTGATTAAGGGCCCTGATTGATAGAGAGACTCTGAAAGGAAGTCGCCCTCGCAGCCAAAGCTTTTTAGGCTCAGCCGACTGTGACAGGGGGGACAGGGGTGTTTGTGTACGCGTCTGTCTGACTGAGTGGTGTTTGTCGGTGTGTGTGTGTGTCTGTGTGTGTGTGTGTGTGTGTGTGTGGGTGTATGTGTGTGTGTAAAGAGAGAGATGTCAAAATCGCTCAGCTGTCCTGATGGGAGATGCCGGATCCAAGTTGAATGTGATAGTCACAAAAAAACAAAACAAAACAAAGGAGAGTGCGGCAGAGAGAAAAAGAGAGAGGAAGGGGAGAGGGGGGGTTTGGTAGTGAGAGAAAGAGAGCGCACAATGAAGATATCCCATAGATAGACAGAACAGATAGAGAGAGGGGCTACGGAAGCAGCAGGACAAGAGATGGTGAGAAAATGAGAATTGTGCAAAAGAAATGTGGGAGGCCAGAGCAGGAAGCAGACTGAATGGCAGAAACAAAAAAGGGAGAGTGAGAGCATGGGACATACAAAATGGAGGGAAAAGCTGGAAGACAACACGGTAGTTTTTATGGTTTGGAGACAATGAAAAACGACTCTATTTGGCTAATGTAAAGTGCTCACTGTGGCATGCAAATGCATTGTTTTTGAATTGCACAGTAGCTGAACGGATGTGGTGCAAGAGGCACCTTTGAATGACACAGGAAGAGTGCCAATTTGAATGAGCCATTTGAAAACTTCAAATTGTTGAATGATCAAAAATGATTGATGGTTTTAGGTATAGGGGATCCCATATCTTTTTTTTTGTTTTGTTTTTTCTTCCCATATCATTAGTGAGTTATTTTACATTTTGTCTAAGTAAACAGTATGTGGAGTTACAAAAATCAAAAATGACACACCAAACTAAACAACTATATAATTTTTTTCACTTGCCTGGTAGTGTACTGTTGCAATTCCAAACATTTTTTCTTAGTTTTATTCAGGTACAAGATATCACCTTGTGCTAGAGTAAAGGCAAATGTTTCGAACAATGCAAATGATGTAAAATAGCTTGCCTAAGTTAAAGCATGTTAGTTTTTAGTCCGTTTTCATCTATACTTACATTTTCAATTGTCTACTTAATTACTGTTGTGATCAATTAGATATTTTTCTTTCAATCAAACACCCAATCAGTTACAGCTGTGGCAACTGCCAACTATGGGTATTTATAATAATAATATTATAATAAATAATAATTATAATAATGTGAACCGCTATAGCTTATTAATTTAGCTTTGTATGTTTGTTTTTCTCTGTCTTTGCTTCAACTCTATTGGTCTCTCAGAGTTTTCTTGCAGGGCAAACGTGATATGACTGACATGCACATGCACACATTCATAATCAGAATGTAAGTAAGTACAGAAAGAAAGAAAGAAAGAAAGAAAGAAAGAAAGAAAGAAAGAAAGAAAGAAAGAAAGAAAAAAAGAAGGAAAGAGAGGCAGTGGGTTGATTGTATTTCAGGATGATAGACTTCTCTCTCCCTTTCTCTCTGTCTCTCTCTCTCTGTCTCCCTCTCCCTCTCTTTTTTCTTTCTCTCTCTTTCCCTGTCTCTCTATCTCTGTCTCTGTCTGTCTCTCTCTCTCTCTCCCTCTGTCTATTTGGTCAGCTGAATAGGAGCGCAGAGAGCCTGTGGTGGGACCTCTCACCTCTGTCATACAACCCCCCCCCCACCCCCAGCCACCCCCCCAAAAAATACACCCCTACACCCCCCACACGCTTTGGTACACCCCCACCAACTCCTACATAATAACTCCAACAATAGTCCCAGGACAAGTGGCTGCCCCTAGCTCCATGTCTCCATCCACTAGCAGAAAGGACACGTCTGCATTGAGCCACCCCTCTCTCCTTTGTCCTGCGTGACAGCTAGCTTTGGCCTCTAGAGCACCTCGGCTGGAGACGTTTAGTGATTGGTTGCCTGGCCCACTCGCTGTTTGTCTGTTCCCCTGTATCTATCTGAGGAAAGTGACACAATTTTTTTTTTTTTACCCTGAGTATGAGCGTGCATAAACAGAAAATATGCTTTTTTTAGGCACAACTCGGTATTTGCTTTACCGTCTGTGGATATGCGATACGTTAAGTGCAGGTTATGTATGTGAATCTTTTTTGAGCGTATGTGTAATGTTAAACAAGCATGTTGAGAGCAAGTTAATTTACTTCGCATATCTTAGTGCAATTCAGTATTTCAGAGCCTGTGGAAACAGCGTGGCTGGGGGAGATGTTTGGAGTATGTGCGAGAGAGAGAAAGGAAACAGCCCATAAACTTTTAACTGTGCATCAGAATACTTCAGGCATTCGGAGTTTGGTTTGTGTGATTTTTAATGTCCTTGGCAGTTGTATCATCACTCCATTTCACAAAGTGAGAGGAAACGATCCCTGATGTCTCAGTGTGCCGGGCCCCGACAGGAGCTGAACATGGTGGGAGACTGGAGTTGCTGCGTCTGGCGTCAGCGACATATGGAACAACTTTTGGTCTCATGGGGGCTGGCAGGCGCACACACACACACACACACACACACACACACACACACACACACACACACACACACACAATGCAGTTGTGTTCCCTCTCCTGTACCCCTGCTTTCCAAAATGGAACGTCTGTATTTTTGGCTTGAGCAGTGAGAGTCACGAGGCCTTCGGGGACTGGGCTTGTTTGTTTAGACTGGAGACTGAGCTGTGGTTCTTGGGGAGGGTGGTGTGTGTGTACGTGTGTGCGTGTAAGAGAAAGTGAGAGAGAGAGTGTGTGTGTGTGTGTGTGTGTGTGTGTGTGTGTGTGTGTGTGTGTGTGTGTGTGTGTGTGTGAGAGAGAGAGAGAGAGAGAAGGAGTGAGAGACAGAAAGAGTGTGTGTGTGTGTGTATGTAAGAGAAAGTGAGAGAGAGTTTGTGTGTTTGTGTGTGTGTGTGTGTGTGTGTGTGTGTGTGTGTGAGAGAGAGAGAGAGAGAGAGAGAGAGAGAGAGAGAGAGAGAGAGACGGAGTGAGAGACAGATTGAGTGTGCGTGTGTGTGTGTGTATGTGTGTGTTAGTGTTAAAGAGGGAGCCGTGGAGTCATGCAAGGAATGCGGCCTAAAGCCCATCAAAGCTGAGTGGACACTGCTGTCCTGTGCCGGCCTCACCCCGCCGCTCGTCCTGGGCTAGCCTCAGTAGCCGCTCGTCCTGGGCCAGCCTCAGTAGCCGCCTGTGTCCCCTGCTGAACGATGCACAAGGAGGGACAGTGTGGCGTGAGTGAGCATTAGCACAGGCCTTCGCTAACATCCTGCATCTCTGCCCCCCCACGCCCCACCCCCCAACCCCCCGGCGGGCCAGGCGGGCCAGGCCCCAACCGTACTACCTTAAAATTGATCAAACGCCGCCGCACCAAGAGCCCTTCTGTTTCCACAGTTTGCTGTGGCCCTACCTCTCTGAGAGAAGCCTTTTATAGTTAAAAGATCTGTTACATGTGCACTGCCCCTTAATGATGCAGGGACTGTTTTTAGCTCAGTTTTTTATTGACAAAGCATTAATCTTTGGGATTTTTTAATGCCGTAAAATGATTTTTTTTTTACAGTGTGAGCCCTTTCCCTGTGGATAACTATGTGGGGATCTTCAGTACTCTGTCCCACTTAAGCGAATATTCTGCTGACATGTGCAAAAAGCCCCTGCCAGTGGGGACATGGTTGACCATGGCTGGCTTTGGTGGTGGCTTGTTAGTGTGCTTCAATGGCAGGTGCTGAATATGGAATGGCGGGCTCTTCACAGGTCCATCTTTATGATGCTGCCACACTCCGATCTCTACTGCTCATGTGGCCATTTTGTTTAAAAAAAAGACCCTCTCTGTCTGTCTAGATAGGAGACTTATATAACTAGGGCAACCCTCACCATGCCCACCATTTTGATCATTTCATGCCCCTTGAGGGTACAGCACATTGTTATTTATGTTTACCCATATGGTTTGTTTAATCCCAAGTGGAATATTCCTATGTGGACACTGTCTAAAAGGTTTAGTGTTAAAGCAGAATAAAGTTGCCTATTGCTGACAGTACAGAAAAATGAGTCAGGATGACTGGAAAAGGCAGCATAAAAAAAAAAGACATGTGAGTTTCTGTTGAAAGCTAAATTAGTTGAATCTCTGAATCTCTCAGTGAATCCCTGTGAAACGACTAGCCAAAGGATGGCAACAACAGAGAATATTGAGTGGAAGTTTCTTAAGAAATAATTCAATAATTCAATCCAAAAAGAAAGGGCTCATCCTCTCTGTCTTGCCAATTTATAAAATAACTGTCTTTTCTGTAGTATTTGTGTTTTTGGTCACACTTTATTTAGATAGTCAAATAGTTGGTTCTAAAGACTAGAACTTTTGTTGAAACTATGTGCCTTGTTAAGGTTATGTTTAGGATTTGGGTTCGATTGAGGTGATAATTAGTAAACAATTAACAAAAAGAAACTTCATTTTTAATTTTAAAAAAGTCTTTGTGGGTGGCCTATCAAAATAAAATGTTACCATACTTTTTCATTTGCTCTATGAAAATGCACAAAGGTAATGGTAGGTGCTTTTCTTGTGTGTGGGAGAAAAGATGAATACAAAGACTTGAATGAAAGAGAGAGGGAGAGAGGGGGCAAAGAGAACAGAGAAGGAAAGAACAGAGAGAAAGGTCAAGACACAGAGAATAATACAAGAATAACAGACTCATTTGGCGATGTTGGAGTGGCCAGATGGTTGTACGAAAGCTGTGCTAATGCGTGTGAAGGGGACTCAGCAGAATGCCTCTGTTGGCTGCAAACATTTAGTGATTTATATATAGTCATGTTTACATTTTTTCTCATTAAAAGATCTCTAAGGTAACCTAAAGATCTAAGTCTTACCTAAAGGTAAATTAAAGATCTCTATGGTAACCTAGATGGTTTGCAAAAAAATGTAACTGTCTAAATTAACATTGAACTGCCTTACAGTACAAAAGATGCCCCCCCCCCCTTCTGCCCTTGCTCTCTCTCTCTCTCTCTCTCTCTCTCTCTTTCTCTCTCTCTTGCCCCCCCCCCCTCTCTGTCTCTCTCTCTCTGTCTCTCTTGCTCTCTCTTTCTCCCTTGCTCTCTCCCTCTTGCTTTCTGCCGGTCTGTCTCTCTCTCTCTCTTTTGCTCTCTCTCTCTCTCTTTCTTTCTTTCTGTTTGGCTGTCTGCTCCCTGTTGTGCTGTGTGCTCTGACTCTGTTTCCTGGATGGAGCAAGGTAGAATAAAGTATGAGAGGCATCGGTTTACCTGCCTGCCTGCTGCACAGGTGCAACGCGGACCCCCCTACAAGATCTTATCAGGGTCCCCCAAATGTCAGGTCTCGCTCCCGCTGGGCAAAACGACACTACACCCCCCTCCTTTCATACCACCACCACCCACCGCCGAGCCCCATGCCCCCTGATCCATGCCCCATGCTGGAACAACTACATGCAAACACACAACCTCACTTATACACCGCCCTCCCCCACCAACAAACAAACACACACACGCACACACACACACACACACACACACACACACATACACACACTAACACACACACACACACACACACACTTACTCACTATCTCTCTCTCTCTTCTTTCTCTTCACCTTTCATTCTCTCTCTCTCTCTCTCTCTCTCTCCCCCTTTCTCTCTCTCTCTCTCTCTCTCTCTCTCTGCTACGCATTCCTAATATCCCTCCTCCAACTGATCTGTTTGGCCAGGTTAGGGGGTGAGCTGGAGATGAGCACAGTTTGTTTTAATTAGCCCCCCGCTGGCACCGTCTCCCTGCCTCCGTATGGCAGCGCTGGCCTGGGCCCATCACTCACCGAGGGGACAGCGTCGGGCAGGTGAGGCTGCCACAGAATGTTTGCGCTCACATTTCCCTTCATTCGTTTAGCAGATGGTTATATCCAAACCTACTGTGAGAATAATATCTCATGCAAATATATTAAAAAGAGGGACAAAGGAGAGACTAAATTGGATGCAGCTAACAGTAACAGTAAGTTTAAATAATTTGGGATATTCTGCAGCATTAAGAAGAGACATATAATAAACATAGGTGACAGAACAGAATAAAACATCTAAAAAATGATAAAAGGCTGACAAATGACATAAACTGATAAAAATGTAATCCCTGACTGACTGAGGGCACAAGTAAAAGTTAAACTTCAGACTGAACCAAATGCAATCTGAGTATCATCAGCCTAGCAGGCTTTGGAGATCCTGTGCTTTCTGCATATCTTGTCAAGAGGCAGGAGGTGAAAAATAAATGGAAAACAGAAGAGAACTTTCTGGTGCTGAACTTTCTGGAATTCAACACGAACAATATTTGAAGAGGTGCCATTCATACTAACGATGAAATTCCTTTCTCTGCAAAGGCCTTCTGCGTTCTGTGTACTCAGCTCCCTGAACAAAGATTCTGCTCTCAGTCAGAAAAAAAGGTTCTCAATGACTAAAAATTGCCCCCTAAAATATAATATTTATAAAATACTTTACCCACATGAGGATTTTCTCCCTACCAACTCTGGTATCCCGGGTAGCCAAACATTCTGTACAAACAAACCACACACACAAAACAAAGAAACAAAGAAATGTAATTTTCTTGTGTATGTAACCAGTAGTAACAAGTCCCAGCAGGCCAATAATCAGCCTAACCTATAATCTTTGACAAAAATGGAACATGACAGATGCAATATCTCTCTTAAAATGTAGAAAGAGACAGCACTTTATAACTGAGAGAGACATTAAACATGTCATGACAGACAATGGCCACCCACTGCTGATGTGGATGATCTTATATTGTTCAATTTTGTTTTCTGTAAAATGATTCCTCATCACCGGACAGTAAAAGAGAAGGTGTTACAAGGGGGCTAGGTTAAGAAAGTTATTGATTGTGCTGAGGAGGATATTGGACGTGCGGTGGTTCTGTACTATCATTTGTGCTAAACCTAACCCTCAATCACATGTAGAAACACACATGGATGCTTTACTACCCTCATGTGGAAAGACAGGAAGCTCCTGTGAAGCTGGTGACTGCACTGCACTTAGATTTGCACTTAGATTGGTCTTAATCAGTGGTTCCCAAACTTTTAAATGCTCTACCCCCTAAGACACTCTGTCCTACTAAGTATCCACAGCATGTTATGAGTATTTTTTCACATAATAATTGTGCATATTATATGGTACATAAAAATGTAGTCCCAATTGGGTTGTATTGGTTATAGCTTACAGTAAATGAAGATCTTTTTCCACATATAGTATGTATACTTAATCTTTATGCTAGTAGAAGCTGAGAACTCATTCACAGATTTATTTTGTGTACCCCCTAGAGTTGATCCAGGTACTCCACTTTGACAACCACTGGTGTAAATGAAAGTGCCATGGCTAACATGGGAACACTGTGTGGAACCGTGGCAGTCTGATGAAGACGTGTCCATCTCCTGGTGCTAATGGTTTGGTCAATAGGCAAAGGCAGACACGAGGAGCATTCATCTCCTTAACAATATTCTATTTGACTGTCAATTAGGTATTAAGATGATTTATGACCACATGTTCCATGTTGTAATGGATCACAAGTAATGCAAGTCGAAACTACAGTGTCTATGAAGGATGAAAGTTATGAATTTACTAATAAGTAAGCAGAATCCAATATATATTATTTTCTTACGTTTAGTTACAAGTAGTTACAATCCCTGGATTCCCTTAAATGACTTTATCCTCAATGTATGCTCCTTCTCCCAGTATGCACGTTATGTCAAACATGGGCAGCTCAGAACCCTACATGGCCCTGGTGTTCCGCAGCAGGCCTGCATTTGCTCACTGCGTGTTCCGATGCTATTTTCTACCACTCACCGCTGTGGTCCTTAAATGCCTCTATATCTTACTATAGTATCCTGTCACATGACCTCCTGTAAACCCCAGAGTAAGCACACAGAGGCCAGGCTGCGGTTGCATAATTAGTGAAAAAGGGGACGCATTCCTGTCCCTGTAATTACACCCTCATCTGCTGTTCTCCAATGCAAGCTGTCCGTCATAGCGGCTTCCAAATCTGGCATCCGGAAAAAAAGAACAAGAAGAATAAAAAAGGGTGCATAAAAAAGAAAGAGAGAGAGGGAGTGTGAGTGAGTGAGCCAGCAGAAATGAAAACATGTTACAAAAAGAGGCCAAGAAAGAATGTCGACATTAGCGGATTGAGTGCAATCTGGATCTGCGCTCTGTTTTACTCTTACATTACCGTATTATTGGTTGTTATCAATGATGCTTTGGATAACATTATGAAAAGCCAAGGCAATAAAGCAATTCTGGATGTAAAAGTAAATAAAACTGAGAAGGAGAGAAGAGGAGGACAGACGGGCGGGGAGCGAGCCAACCCAGGGCTTCCTGGCCCCCGTGCTGCTGCTGGGCTGCTGTGGTGGTGGTGGCGGCAGCTCCAGCTCCAGCCCCAGCCCCAGCTCCAGCTCCAGCCCCAGCTCCAGCCCCAGCCCCAGCCCCAGCCCCAGCCCCAGCCCCAGCCCCAGCCCCAGCCCCAACAGCAGCAGCAGCAGGAGCACATGTGAGTAGCGCATGTTTGGCCACTTTACTGTAAGCGGCCCTCATTAGGGTCCAAGGGCGCGCTCACAGGAAGCAACTCACAGAGAGCCTGCACGCGTTTCACAATATCCTGTTTGTATAGCTCCGGCCTCACGAGCCACAGCCGCTCACCCAGAGAGGGAGAGAGAGAGGGAGAGAGAGTGAGAGGGAGAGGGAGAGAGAGAGGGAGGGAGAGAGAGAGGGAGAGGGAGAGGGAGAGAGAGTGAGTGAGAAAGAGAGAGAGGGAGAGAGAGAGAGAGAGAGAGAGAGAGAGAGAGAGGGAGGGACAGGGAGACAGAGAGACAGAGAGAGAGAGAGAGGAGAGGGAGAGGGAGAGGGAGAAGAGGAGGGGAGAATGGGTTGGGGTGGGGGGTGGAGAAAGAGAGAAGACAGATGTAGGAAGATAGAGAGGCATAAACACATGGAGAGGGAAAGAGAGAGAGAGAGGGAGAGAGAGAGAGAGAGAGAGAGAGAGAGAACAAGAAGGAAAAAAAATGCTTCCTGGTTTTTAAGCAAATGTGACTATTACCAAGGTATTAATGTCTTCAGATTGCATGCTTGTTCCTGCCCCCGCATCCGCCCACAAACTCCTCCATCTTCGGCCATGAAATTGGGACCATGTGTTTGGGGCTGCTGCTGCCGCCACTGCTGTTCTGAAGGCGTCCGCTCCACTCGCACACACAGACACACACACACAGACACACACACACAGACACACATGCACACACACACACACACACACACATGCACAAAGGCTGTTTTCTCTGTATTCTGCTGTGGGGAGACACAGGACAGTGGGATACATCCCAGATGCCTACTCCACATTTCACCCCGTCCATAAAATGTCTTCCATTTCGCCTGCTCATGGGGAGAACTGAATTCAATTTAACATTTTTTACAAATACTTGCTGTCATGTTAACGTCAGCTGTCCATGATGACATAGAGTTTTTTTTTGGTGTTTTCTTTGTTGGATACATGTACATATGCCATAATTTATTTCCCCTTGACTTGGGAAAATGTCATCATCTATGACCCTTTTACTGCGGCAAGGTCATATTGGTATATGGCCCTAAATGACCCCATGAAAAACTGAAAATGTTTACTTGCCCGTAAGGTTATGGTAAGGTAAGGGGTCATCTGTACTTCTAGGTTCCCATCTTTGATGTTGAAATTGTGGTTGTTTGACAACGTCCTACTTGCACATTTTCTGCCCCATATGCTGATAACCCTTCCTGTGTATGCAGACCGCAGGAAAGCTGCTACCACTAGTCAGGATGTTGATATAAACTTTTGTTATTGTATATTTCAAAATGACGTCCACATCTTAGAGGAAAAATGCAAAACTGTACAGTATTTTGTCTTTGTCTTTAAAGGGTGGTTAGGGTATATTTTACTTTTAAATGCTAACTGGGGCCACTTTTATAGCCAAGTCTTCCTGTAGCTAGTTTGTTTTGGACTGGTGCATGTGAATATGTATGGAAATACAAGACATAAATCTAATAACAAAAAAGAAGATTGTGCACTTTTTCAAAGCTTCCTATGCATGATGCATTCTCTTAGAAACTGTTTAGTTGCCATATCAGCATATTCTTTTACTAATATTTTCATTGTTGTGTTGTGTGTTAGATCAGTGCTATCAGGCCAATGTACTTTGGAGGCATGGATTTATTTTATCTTATCTTAAAGACCATAAGTAATAGATGAACCTGTATATCTAAATTAGTATTGTGTTTGGTATTATTAGCATATAATATGCTAACATGTATAAGTTATATACTGTATTTCTTTAAAAGAAAACATTGATTTTGTACATTTGTACATTGCTTTGGAAAAAATCATCTGCAAAATACCATATAAATAAACATGAGTTTTAGAATCCCCATATATAATTCTTTAGGTTTCACCATACAAATTGTACACCATACAAATAAAATCTCAATGTCCACTCACGAGTAGACATCAGAAACCAAGTTGTTTAGCAATTTGTGAAACTCAAACATAAGAACCCATCTATTCCCACAGCAAAGCCCTGCCCTATTCTGAGGTGTCGGTGACAGATTAATCTTTTTTGGTGCTCGGCATGAAGCAAAGCGTCGTGCCGCAGATGAAAGGGCTCTCCCACAGGGGAACCGCATAAAGAGCCTCTGCTGGACACTGGGGAGGAGAGGGGCGGAGAGGAGAGAGGTGAAGAGGAGAGGAGCGGAGAGGAGAGGAGGGGGGAGAAGAGAAAAGGAGAGGAGTGGAGAGGAGAGGAGAGGAGAGGAGGGGGGCGGAGAGGAGAGAGGTGAAGAGGAGAGGAGAGGAGAGGAGTGGAGAGGAGTGGAGTGGAGTGGAGAGGAGAGGAGAAGAGAGGAGAGGAGAGGAGAGGAGGGGGGCGAAGAGGAGAGAGGTGAAGAGGAGAGGAGCGGAGAGGAGAGGAGAGGAGAGGAGAGGAGAGGGGATCTGTCTGCCTGCCTGATGTGAGACGGGTGGGTCAGGCGGAAAGGTGTGGCAGGAGCCTCCACTGTGGGGAAAAACCGACACGGCTCTCCCCCCCAGATGGGTCTGATTGGATTTGCTCAGCTTATCGCCACCTCTGCCTCGTTTGGCTGCACAAGGGCACTCATTTCACCGGGCTGTGTCCCTCTTTAGTCTCCATACTTCTGTCTCTCTGTCTCTCTGTCAGGTTCTCACCTTGTCTCTTTCAATCTTTGTATTTTCCAACTTTTTCCTGCTTCAGATGCCTTCCTTTCTCTGTACCTTGGTTCACACACAACCCATCATCCCTTTGCCTGTCTTCTCTACATGTAAACTTGCACATCTTATGGCCTTGCGGTTTAGTTTTGTTGTACAGACAACAGTTAGTTGACAATAAAGGTCTTGAAGTCTTAAAGTCTGAAGTCTTGAAGTCTGGAGCACCCCCCCCCACACACACACACATGCCCACACAAATACACACACATACACACACACAATTTTCCCTGAACTTTCACTCTCATCCCTAATCTACAGTTATGAGAACAGCAGGAGCTGGCTCTTGCTTTAAAACCAGCCCCAGACGAAGTCGTCCAGGGAAAGCCAACAAACTAAGACCAGAAATTAGGAAGTGGTAGCTATCATGTTCCCAGACTCCAGCAAGCTCTCAGACATTATCACACTTCATAATTTCCAGAGGATAAAGCAAGTCTTCAACAAAACAAAAAAACTGTAATCTTTTCAAGTTTACACAGACAGTGGATTCTCATGAGCATAAGTGCAGGGCTCATGTTTTGTATCCCAATAAACATTTTCAATCCATGTGTCCATCAGGCCAGACACATTATTTGTTGGCAAACTTTGAATCACATGGAAGCTTTGAGTTGAGGCTCATAAATATGGTAACTCTCTCTCTCTTTCTCTCTCTATCTGTCTGTCTTTGTCTTTCTCTCTCTCTTTCTCTGTGTAATAGTGTATTAGTGGTGTTGTGTTATTGCTTTGGGACATACAGTATGTGCAATAAGCTACAGCTGTTAGCTTGTTTGTGTGTGTCTGCATGTGGGTGTTGTGTTTGTGTGCACGTGTATTATCTGTGTGTGTTTATATGTTTTTAGTGTTGACTCTAGGGTTAGCTGGCAGCTGTTGGTGTCAGTGGTAATCCGAAGGCCAGTGAGTGAGTGGCTCGTCCCTGTGATAACTCGTCGACCTGATAAGAGGAGGAACCCCCGCTGCTAGGCTGATGCTGTGGTGGGGGGGGGGGGGGGGGGGGGGATGCGGAGAAGGGGGAAGGGGGAAGGGGGGGACACTGGGAAATTAAATTGGAATCCACTCCCAAAGAAGGGGTTAACCAGTCCACCTGGGTAAACAGGGCACTCTCTCACTCTCTCTCTCTCTCTCGCTCTCTCTCTCTCTCTTTCTCCCAGTGAGCTGTGTCTTTGTGGGGGTGTGTGTGTGAGTCTTTGTGTGTGTGTGTGTGTGTGTGTGTGTGTGTGTGTGTGTCTGTGTGTGTGTGTATTGGGGTAGTGGGGGGTGAATATGGAATGCAGCTTGGATGCTTGCTGTGAAGTAAACCCAGTCGGGGTGTTGGTGGGGGAATAGGGTCAACACTCTTGCTTCATGATGCATGGGTCAAGTTTATTTTCCTAAGGCCGAGGGGCTGGGGGTACAGCCAGGGGTGGAGAGGGAATTTAGAGGCCTGAGCTGGGTGGAATGGCATGGTCCATTGGCGGGGGAATCACAAATGGCTGCTGAAGGCAAGTAACAAGTAACAAGATGTTGAATTTTACATCCTGTGATAGTGTGGTTTATGCACTAGATGAAGGTAAGCGATTGTACAACACTAGGGTCTACCTTTTTTTACATCACTTCAGGCAAACCTGAGGAGTGTATTGCAACATGAATATGCACTCACACTCACACACACACACACACACACACACACACACACACACACACACACACACACACACACACACACACACACACACACATTCCATCTTAATGCAAAGTTTGCACCACACTATGGAAGTCTGCACCAGTTTGTGCTGAAAACCACAGTCATGCTGGAGAAGGCACGACATACTAGCAGCTGTACATCATCTTCATGTATCTCTCCCTGCCAGACCAGCATGTTGTACAGCACAGATTATTTTTACAGTGAGATACTGTGGGTGCAGTTTCTGGCGATTTGGTGCTGTTATATTTAAAGGGGTTGTATTGTAAAAGAAAATCAAGATAGGAGTGTCTATGAGTAACACTCCGACACTAATATATGACAACCCAGTCAGCTTCTTGTGGGCTGCACAATTCAGAAAAAATTGATTTCTGGGAACCATTTGCTAGCAACGTTAGTATGTTTTGCTAATATGAAAAATTTCAAGCACCGTGAACAGGCACATGGGACATTTTAACCTAGTGTCTGCATGGAAAAGAGACCAGACCTCAACCTTACTGTTGTGTCAAATCAATCCCTACCAACATGGCCAGTCACGTTAAATCCATTTGTTTGTGTGTGTGTGTGTGTGTGTGTGTGTGTGTGTGTGTGTGGGGGGGGGGGGGGGGGGGTGTGTGTGTGTGTGTGTGTGTGTGTGTGTGTGTGTGTGTGTGTGTGTGTAAATACTTGGGGTAGGCCTCTGAATTTTTTTTGAGACATCTTGGACATAAGTGGCAAAGTACTGATTGGTCTGTACTTGTTCATATCAGTTGTATCTCCTGATTTTTGAATTGGTACAACTTCAAGTTGTGTAGTACAGACTTCCACTCCTCTTTGGGAATTGTCCCTCTTAAAAACAGCCATTGATTAACATACTGATTGGGCCAGCAAGGGTGGCAACATGTTTCTTTAAAAACACAGAGTCTATGCCAGATATGTCTTTTTAATTTAGAACTTTTGCCAGATTTAATTATGGAGTTAACTCTGGATTCAGTAATCTCTGTCAAAGAAAAGACTGGCTGTGACACAACAATCACAGGGCAGTCAACATGAGTCACTTGGGTGATACCTGTTCATCTTCACAGAATTGATGAAGTGAGTGTTAAACAGTGTTGCTACTTCAACTGAAGAAACTATTAACATTTCTCAGTTTTTAAACTTATGTTTCATATCCTTAAAGCATCTTGATGGTAATATGTTGTGTGGTAAATTAAATGTCTAAAACTGGACTGGGTTTACTAGTTCAAGTTAAATTTTGTCGGTGGCTTGCACTATGGACATAATAAAAAGTTTACAGGAGCTACTCCTATAACCCTGTCCTTAACAACGGCAGCAGAGACAAGGACAAAGAGAAAAAAAAACAAGTGAGGGAAAGAAATAAAGACAGAAAGAACATGACACATTTTTTTTAATCGAGAAAGGCATGCAGCTTCGGAACAATGCCTCGACAGCAAGTAAAGAGAAGCGGTCATCCCCGTTCTGCCAGAACCACAGCGATGCAGTCCTTGGCCGCTACCTGGAAACGGCAGCGTCCGGCAGAGCCAGCACTCGTGAGATGATATGCTTCTCCTGTGGTTGCGGAGTCTTGGTTACTGATTCACCATGGCAGTGTCCAGTGAGGCACAGAGAGAACCCCTAACACCACAGAGGAGAGACAATGGGCCAGGCAATGGCCCACTAAAAAAAGCTAAATCATGGTGGACAAGCAAGGCACTGTAGATTTTTTTTTTCATTGCTGCAAACAAAAATGTGTCTTTTTTTAACTGTTTACTCTACTAACAAACTCAGCCAATGTGACCTTATGGAGAGCTGGGTAGAGATAATATTTATGGTGTCAATTGCAGTATAGGGCGAGGAAATGAGCATTATCTGTAAGGAAATAATAACAATAAAATTGTTGTTTGGATAAAGTTCATATATTACATTTGCACCCCTTCCTCCCTCTCTCTCACCCTCCCTTTCTCTTTCTCTCAAACACACACACTCTCTTCTTCTCTCTCTCTCTCCCTTTTTCACACACACACACACACACACACACACACACACACACACACACACACACACACACACACACACACACACACACACACACACTCAAACACCACTCCATAGATAGATGCCGCAAATACGATCACTTCTGTGCTGTAGATCTCGATCCTGTTCTCCTGGTCAGAATGACATTTGCTCTGGCCTTCATCCCAACCTCATGCTCCATGGAAATGACATTGGCAGATAACAACATAAGCCATAAAAACAGCATGCGTGTTTCATTTCTGGCCTTGAGTGCGGTCAGCCCTGATACCAGCCTTCTAAGGACACAGGCCCAAGGACCAAGGCTGTGGTGAGGGTCTCGTCCTTCCCATCCTTTGTGACTTTCTGTTTGTGTTGTTTTTGGAGCCTCTTCCCCCTCCCCCCTTTTTTTGCTGTGGCCACAGCCACATCATTTCTTTCACAGATTACTGAAGAGGACACGGGCAGTTTAAATAGAAAAGATGATTGAGAGAGTACATAAATTCATGAGCCTTGAAAGACAGAGGAGAACATTTGGTGGTCCACGCATACACAATATCACACACAGAGACACACATACACATAAAATCACACACACAGACTCACTGACATACGCAGATGCACATTCTCTGAAACTCATGCAGACACACGCACAGATGCTCTCTCTCTCTCTCTCACACACACACACACACACACACACACACACACACACACACACACACACACACGTTGGGGCCATGCTTTAGTGGTCGTTCCACATTCTCTGATGCACATTCCGTGAAACTCATACAGACACATGCACAGTCGCTCACTCACACACATGAGCACGCACATATGCACACACACACACACACACACACACACACATACACACACACACACACACACACACACGGGGGCCGTGCTTTAGCGGTCGTCTGAGTGGCGGGTGCCTGCGTACCGCAGAGGCGTTTTGTGGGTGCGGTTTGACGTTGCACAGCAGTGCTCCAGCGCGCCCCTTTGTTCTGCTCCGTATCACACAGTGGTGCTTCCAATTAACTCCACGCAGAGGAGACAGACAGGCTGCCTGCCTCGCCTCGCCTGCACCGCTGCGTCACACCATTACTTAAACTGCTGTGTGGCGAAAAAAAGAGGTGGTGGGGGTTGGGGGCGGGGGGGTTGGGGGGGTTGGGTATGCATGAAATACAGAGCCCCACCCTGCCCTGTTGTTGGCCTCACGTGCCCCACTCTCTTACCGAAGGACCTGAAGGAAAGCAGCTGTATGTGGCCCAGCCCCAACCTGTCTGTCTGCTGGATGGACTAGTCTCATCTGATCGGGGACAGCTGGGGTACAGCAGACTGAGAACAAGGAATGTCACTGAAAGAAGAAGAGTGTTCTGTTCAGGGGCCCTTTTTTTGTGATAGCGGGACGGGTCACACTCAGTCTGTTTAAGCTTTGTGTGCCGTTCTACAGTTCTTTATCAATGACTTTCTTCGTCTTCTTCTTCACTCCATTTCTAATTCCCTCTCTTCAACTCACAGACTCTTACACACACAGAATGTCTCTCTCTCTCTCTCTCTCTCTCTCCCTCTCTCTTCATTGTATCCTCATCAAAGCCTCTCTCTTATCTGGCTCTTTGTGCCCCCCCCACACACCCCAACACTCCAGGGAGGGAAGGTAAGTAAGAGACATACCACTGCTTATCTACCCGCAAGGGCCAACAGACTGATAGCAGAGTCTGCCTTCCCATCAATCCCCGCACTGTTCCCCCCCCTCCTGCTCCCATCCCTGGACTTTATCTGCCAATTACAGGGGCATTTTGCCTTTTCTCCTGCCTTTCAACCATCCGTTTGAATGAAGTGGCCCAACCTGACCCTGGCAAGGGCCAGAGGGCTGGAGAGCCCCAGTGTGTGTGTGTGTGTGTGTGTGTGTGTGTGTGTTTGTGTGTGTGTGTGTGTGTGTTGACGGGGGAGGGTTACTTTCTCAGACATGCATCTGAGGTAAAACGTTTGACCTTGTGCCACTCCAGGGTCACTTGACCCCCCGGTGTTCTCAACCGTGACCAGCGTGACCCCTAGGAGCTAATGAAGGCAGCGCTGAAACAGGTCACCAAGACAGGCTACTCTAATAATTACACTGTATGCAGGGCTTTTCAATGCACCTCTTGCACACACAGGACAGTATCACAAAGGGCTTTTACATAGACCAGAAGAGTCTGAAACTCCCACATGAATGAGCCTGGGGCTACGGGAGAGAAAGAGCTAGACAGAGAGAGAGAGAACAACTGTTTGAAAGAAAGAACCCTTATAAGGACTCTACAGCTGATTCGGGGCCTGTCCACACAGGAACGGTTTTAGGTTGAAAAGGTAAAGTTAAGTATTTTAGCGTTTCGGCCCTTCATCCACATGGCATCGACATTCTGGGTGCTGTGAAACAATGTTTTTTGAGAACGGGTTCCAGAGTGGAAAAGTCTGATGATGACGCCTTTTGCGTTGTCGTGTGGACAAGAAAACCACTGATTTTTGAGAACAATGACATCTCCACCCTCTCACATGCAACAACTTCAGACTTTTACAAATGGATTGTTGTGGGATCTTTGTGGTATAATTTGCCTGCAATGTAGGGTGGGTGTAATGCAATTGTTTTTACCTTCTGCCACTAAACTACAGGCAGTTGTTATATATATATATATATATATATCACTAGTAGTTTGTACCATATAACAAAGACTTCTAGTAGACTATCCTCATGCTTATTTAATAAAAGAGCAACTATCGCTGCATCCAACCCACCTATATAACAACACACATCGCTTAAATCAACATATAATACGTTTAAAGCAGATCATTGAGCAGTTGCCTTCTCTCCCTGCTGCTCAAGCTGGGATGTCCACACATTCCTGGCAACAACATTGTGTTGGAAACATCGGAGAATGTTTCCGTCTGTATGTGAATATTTATTTATCTGACACGTGTGTGGACAGGGCCTCAGAAAGAAGTCATTTCTACCTCTCAATGCATCTATGTAGTAAAGCATTTAGGCAAGGAATTAGGGCCTCACACTGGCAATGTATTGGCTGCTGGAGTTGATACACATTTTTGCCACTTCTAGTAACTTCTCATTCCAAATAAGAAAATGGGATTTTTTTCATAATAGGTTATAGAACACAACATTCAACAGTGTGCACCACATGGGAAATGGGGCATCCGGCGCCTTTTCACAGAACCAAGAGTATGTGGACCTTTCACAGCATCCAAGATCCAAGATTAGCAGGAGCAGGAGTTTCGATCCAGCTTTAGCCAACCACCCTACCCATCCAACCTTCTACTCAGAAACCCCCTAGACCCCCTCTCATGTCATTGTCTGCCTACACCTACACAGATGCTACTCAGATGCCTCAAAGAGGCTTAGAAGTAGTTGGGGGGGGGGTGGGGGGGGGGGGTGGCAGGAGGAGACAGGCTGACCCACACAAAGCCCTCCCCAGGACAGAGTCCCATCCAAGGCCTCCACTGATACAGATGCCACCTCCGGAGAACCACTCCTCCAGCAGCAGGCAGGAACACCAGCAGGGATGCACAGCATTTTTTTGGATGGGGGGGATTTTAGAGGTGGTGGTGTTCTGGGTGAAGGGAAGGGGGCAGGGTTAGGAATGCCCTGGGGTAGCACATCAGAGGAACACATGCTTGTCTTTGATAAAACACCCGGTCACCCTGGAGAGGATCACTTACCAGGCATGTCCTGTCCGCCCCTCAGCACTCTAGCAATGCCACTGCCCTACAGCACTGGTCATACCCACCTCTCATTCACTCACTCAAAGGGCAATGCATTTAAAGCTTTACAGGAGTCTCACTTTGATGTGCGTCGTCACTACATCCTGGATGCCAGACACCATATCCGTATTGTTGATCTTTTTTAGGTTGAGCGCTTTTATATTTGTTATATGGCTAGCTGGGCTATGGTTGGCTAAGGCTATGGTTATATGTTATTTTTTTGTGAAGAGATTGTTCAAATAAGTCACAGAAATATGCAATACCTTATCAAAATCTAGTCAGAATTTAAAAGTGCCCTATGTAGGATTGTGGCCAAAAGTACTGTAGCGCTGCAATCAAATTTAAAATACTATAAAGTGTTATTCTTCTGAAACAGACACAATCCAAAACACAAAATCAAAAGACAAACAAAAATATAATAATAAATTATGCTATAAAGGTAAAGGTATAAATAACCTTTTAAACTGTGAACATTCTGTCTGTACTATTGTTAGTGAAATCAGTAGTTTAATTTCCCTAATCTTTTCTGACATATCCCAACCATTTTATATTTACATGCCATAATATTCTGACATATAGCCCCTTAAAATAGGCCTGTTTAAAATGGAATGGTGCAGAAATAGTTATTGAGTGTTTGAGCAGGCCTGCTCAATTCATGTACTAGGGAGCGGCTATGTTTTTTATGCTCTGCTTGTTTCCTCTGTTTCTGTCACCCTGTGATCAAGATCAACAGTGTGGTCCCATCATATGTCAAACATCGGCAAATGATGGAAACAGCAGACTCAATCACAGCAGGAACTTCCTCTGGGGTGAGGTCAGCCAACACTGTAGGTCTTCCCCTTTATTTATTTATTTATTTATGCATTCACTCTCTGTCTGCATCTCTCCCGTGCTCATTCACTGGGTTAGGTCAAGCCTTGGTCAACCCCACAAGCGGAGAATGAACAACACAGAACACCTGTGTGGTTTACATGATCTGTTTGCATAGGGGAAAGCCCCTCTGGAGTCTGTGTGAGAAGGTTTGGGGGGGGGGGGGGGGGGGGGGGTAAGGTGGGCAGTGAGATGAGGGCATGGGAGTAGACAATGGCGTTTGTAGAGCTTATCTCTCTTTCTCTCCCACTCCTCCCCCCTTCTCCTTCTCCCTCTCTCTCTCTCTCTCTCTCTCTCTGTCCCTCTCTCACACACACACACACACACACACACACACACACACACACACACACACACACACACACACACACACACACCACAGCCCTTGATGAACCAGCTGCTCAGGTAAAACGTCCCATCGACCATTTCCAGTCAGGCAACATATGGTCAGGACATTAGGGAGAGACACACAATGGTTACTGTTGACTCCCAGAGAATAAGAGAAGAAAAAACTACATGGCAGTATTGTGTCACTGCTTTGTATACAGCTTTCTTGCCCTTACTTTCACTGCCCCCCCCCCCCCCCCCCCCCCCCCCCCTTTAGGTAAAATGAGAACGTCTTTGCACATGTAGCCTCGCAGATCTGCCGATTTTCATAGATTGGCTACTTTACTGACAATATACTGTTATATAACTTACTTACCGAGGTATATTTTTATGGTTATATGTTCACTTCTATGCCAGTGCCTTCATTAAAGGAAGCCAAGAGAAAGATTGCCCATGTCTTTAAAAGCAGCCCCTATGTTTTATTTGGCTATAATACATGACCCCCCCCCCCCCCATTTAAAAGGAATAAACTATATATTATAAAAAACATGTAATAATAGTACCTCTTTATCTCTCTCCTCTCTCTTTCTTTAGCATTCACAAACACAAACCCACACACACCAAACAAAACACACAAGGAATAATAAAGTTCTTACAGAACTAATTGTAAAACTGAGTACAATAAAAACTGCTATACGATGCTTATCACACTTGTGTTGTCTTAGGCTTATGAGACTGTCAAAGTACCCCGGCAGCTGCATGCTTTTACCAAAAAAGGCTATGGTCAGTGAAACAACAGACAGAGACAGAGAGAGAGAGAGAGAGAGAGCAAGAGAGAGAGAAAAAAGAAGAGTTCAGTGTCTGGGTAGGTGGATCAGAGGAGGCGAGATCTCCGAGCTCAGCATATTAGAGATCAACACCAGTGCACAACGGGAGCGGGTGGGGGGTGGGGAGGTTTGGAGTGTGTGTGTGTGTGTGTGTGGGGGGGGGGGGGTGCAAGCAGGCCGGGGTGGGGAGGTTTGGAGTGGGTGGGTGCGGGGGGGTTGGGTGGGGGGGTGCAAGCAGGCCGGGGTGGTCCTTGCTTCCTGAGCCTCAGCTCTCTTGGCCACCAACTGACTTACGCAGACGGAGGCTAATCTCTCGCAAACAACAGAGAGGGATGAACAGTGCAGACAGAGAGTCTTCTCATTATAAAAGGACTCCTTTCTTTCTCTGCTATCTCAGAGAAAAAGCGGAAGAGATCACAAAAAAAAACTCCCGGCGTCATTGGTGGAGTGCCAATGTCATCCCAGGGCAGGATGGGATTTATTTCGAAAGCTCCTGTAGTTTACCACACATTCGTGGCATTCTCCGTGCGGCCAGACTGGCTGTTTGTTTACGAATGCCTTCACCTGGTTTACAAGGTGGGGGGAAGTTTACAGTGTTTCCACACCAGGCTGATCCAAAAACCCCAAAATGTTGACCAATTTGGGTGCTTTTGCTCAGGCCAGTTTTCTTTCAGCAACTCATTTTGCAAATAAAAACAAATATCTGGATCTTTGGTGGTGGTCTTTCACGTATATGTCAAATCTATCTCAAACATCCCCTTTTTTCAGCATGGTTCCCTACAAAAAACAAAAAAAAACAAAACAAGGCAAAGTTTTTTCTCTCACCAAGTCGTGAGAGAAGAGTGGAGGAAGGCTGTACTGCTGTGTTTAGTTTTAGACTGTGCTGGACCTTTCAGTGCTACAGTATGCTGTGCTATGTGATGTTTGTTCCTGTCATGCTATGCTTGATGTGCTATATGAAAGTGAAGTGAAAGCCCACCTGGGAAACACCCAACTCCCAGTTGTCATTGTGACACAGCACGTACACTGCACTGCACACTGCACACAACGAAATGACCTTTATGCCTCACCCGTGCAAGGGGGCAGCCCCCAACGGCGCCCCTATATGCTAAGAGCTGAGAGCACTGTCCTACCACTGTCTGGCAGGATGGCCTGCCTATCTTTGCCCGAGTGGCATCATCTCCTTCAAACCACCCCCCTACTTCAACACAAACACACAGTCACACATAGTCAGACATACACACACACACACACACACACACACACATACACACACACACACGCACACACACACACACACACACACACACACACACACACACACACACACACACAGTGCTCCCATCTAAGCACCGGACGCCACTGATACTTGTGGAGTGTCGGAGGACTTTGAGTTCCTGCGCAGCGTATGCTCCATGGCCACAGAACACTCTTTCCTCTGAGCGCTCCCTTCTAATTGCGAGAGGAACACACGCCCACTGTGCACATACCCAGCCATTAATGACCAAAATAGCCCTCCCTAGCGCGGCACAGCACAGCACAGCACAGCACAGCCTGCGTGTGTGTGTGTGTGTGTGTGTGTGCGTGTGTGTATCTCCGTGTGTGTGTATCTCTGTGTGTTTGTGTGTGTGTGTGTGTGTGTGTGTGTGTATCTCTGTGTGTTTGTGTGGTTTGTGTGTGTGAATGTTTGTGTGTGAGGATGGATGTTCCTTGTCCCCCAAAAATAGTTTGCATGGTGAAAAGTGGCGGTTGGACAGTGCCAGTGGTGAAGTTCAACAGTTTGTGTTTAAGCACAAAGAATAGGATATGACCATAGCCACCACTGTTTCTCTACAAGCCCTATACTCTCTCATACAGCGCGGCCCACATGGCCGCCAACAAATGAAACAGTGTTCACCTCAGGCCAAACGAAACACTGCGTTTATTCATTTGCTTCTCCCCATGAAATGTGTGGTTAAATCCTCTGATTCTGATTTAGGAGAGCTGGACTTACATAGTATGTTTATGTGTTTATGTACCAGATATATATCTGTATAGCCGTGTGTGTGCATGTTAACCCATGTGTATACATTTGTGTATGTGTGCACATTTATTGGATATGCATGTGATTTTTTTTGTTATGTTTATGATGAGTTTAGGCTATCTGGCAACCCATGATGGTCCTACCTCAGACTTTTTGAAAAGCCCATACTTGTAGAATCAGAAACCCTATGATGGTGATGGTATTATTATTATTATTATTTTTATTTATTTATTTATTTATTTTATTATTATTATTATTATTATTATTATTATGACTGAATATATTTGGTGCCATTGGAAAGCACACAAGTAGGTGAAGAGGGCTGTTCAAACAAGAGCATATTTTCATGTCATTACTCCTGTTCAGTGTGTAATGATTTTACCCAGACTGGCACCAAAGAGGTTCCTGAGTTCCTAAAAGCACAAGTCGTATAATTGTTTCCCGGACTGTGTGGCCCTCACCTCCACTGCACAGTGAAAAGAAAGAGACCATTTAGACGTGCCTGCAGTTCCATGGAAAACATTCATTCACGTTTCAGTCTGTTCCACCAATCCATTGACCATTGTACACTGACAATATGTGCTAGTTTCCATTTTTTAATTTTTCCCCCTCTCATATTGTGTCCACACATGCCACAGAGAGGCTTTGGACGTGTGGTTTGTTCAGCTAGCATGCAGGGGCCAGTGGCATGGAATCTTTCTGTCCTTCAGCAAGCCGGGGGACCGTGTACAGACCGATCGTGTACAGAAGCGGCTTTCAAGCGGAGGCCCACGAGCCGACCCTGTGCTCTGGAGGGGGGCCAGGGGAGAGTTATATGAGGGACTCCCTTGTGGAGCAAGAGGCTGGAAGGACGGAAACGAGGAAGGAGAGATGGAGGTAGAGGACTGGGGCTGAGGGTGAGGGTGAGGGGGCGCAGAAAGAGAAAGTGAATGGGAGAGAGAGAGAGAGAAAGAGAGAGAGAGAACATGTGAGAGAGAGAGAGAGAAAGAGAAAGGGAAGGAGGAAAGAGAAAATGAATGAAGGGGAGAAAGGGGGTTTGCTGAAGGAGGAGAGGGAGGAAGCTGTCTGACTGTATTTTACAGCCCCTCATAAATCTCTTCTCTTTAGCCCCTAACCCCTAGACGTGCATGCCAGCACCCTAAAATCCTTAACCGCTCCCCAGCCACCCCATCAACAGCAAGTCCTGGAGCCACTTGGAGCCCCTGTGAAAACAAACGGCTTCCTCATTATCACCTGAGTCACACGGGCGGGGCCCGGGGGGGCCGTGGGGGGGGGGGGGGGCGAAGGGGGCGGGGGTTAATGTAGCCCACCTCAAAGCCTCCATCGCTCTCCTGTGCTCCAGTGGTGCAGTCTGGAAACATAGAGGTGCTCGCTGGATCGCTTAAGGGAGATGCCTCACGTCCCACCACGTGCCAAAGGTGAAGTCTACACATAATATGGGGCCTCATATGCTGTTAGGAGCCATTCCCAAAAACTGAACAAAATACAGATTCAAACCATCCATTTTTTATTCAAAAGGCAAACAGGCTTTAGTCCTGGTTGATAAAAACTTTAGGTTGGTAAACAAAATAACTAGGAGTTCTCCTGAGCATAGGTTTTTACAAACCTTTATGGAAATCTACCCAATTGGAGCATAATTTCCCCACTTCCTGGCATTCCAGCTGAGGAGGACTGTTTGTGAAAGATTGCCTTGTGCATGACATCCCATAATAAGCATGACATTACGCGTGAATCTCCGCGTTTTGTCTGTTTCCCATTATGGTGGTTTTTGTAGCCTGAGCCCAGTAGACGGAGACCCGTGTTATTGTTTTTTAAGGCAATTCAATACGGAACATCCGCACCGCAAAGGACTTTTTCATTACCCAGACGCCGGTTGAGCTCCTCGGGTTAGCCACAATCTAGCATGCTCAATCGCACGTATACATGCGCGCAGCACACATGGCCTAGCGGAGGCCGTCAATGCAACACGAATCACACAACTAAAAACCCTCCCAGCCCCAGCCAAGACGAGAACAGGAACTGGAACGGATGGAAGCCAGGGAACGTTTTTTTTCTTTTTTTTTCATTTGGAGGGGGTCAAGAGATGAATTTGTGCTGCTGGTGGTGAAATATTGCCAGTGGGATGTTTTTTTTATTGGCCAAAAAAATAGGAAGAGACAGAGCTGTGGTGTTGGGGCCAGGGGAACCTGAGAGGCCCCTGCCTGCCTGCCCCCCCCCCCCTTTCCTTTCCCCCGACCTGGAGCACAGGGGAGTCCAGCCATTTATCGCTTCGCCGTTAAGTGGAAAAGGAAGGTTTTCATTATCGTCAGTGGGCCGTCATAAATGATGCTGAAACCAAAGAAACACACACCGCTCTCAGGTTGCCAAGCCACATAGTAGAGAGAGAGAGACCACTGAGAGAAAACGTTGCATTTTATTACACCTTTACACAGCTTTACTGATTTCTGGTGTAGCTGATTTTGTACCAAATTGTTTCAGTTATTTATGAGGTGATTTACTGGGCATTTTATTTAATTGTTTACCTGTTGAGTAAGATGACTTGGCATGTTGTTACCTTAGTTTCTATATTTCCCTGAAGTAGTCCTTTACTTATTTACTTATAACAGTTTAACTAATCTATTAAAGCGACAGTGAAGCACTTTTTCTTTTCGGTCGCCCTACAGGTTGGAAGAGAAATTGTCCATTACCACGGTCATAAATAATTTTGCCTACCACAGGCATATCATCGCATGCATGCTTATCCAGTTTGTTATTCACGTTTACCCAACACCAGCTTTGGAAATAACGATGTCCTCAGACAATGTGGAGTATTGTGCTTGATTTTATGAAAGCATGATGAAAGCTTGAGAAAAGAATGAAAACAAAATAGGCCTAATGGCATTGCTTGCTATTTCTTTTAGATTGTCTAAAACAGTACATTTGAAACAGCCTAGCAATAACAAGATTACATAATCTTGTTATTTACATAAGGATAAAAAAATAAAAACTTGTCCTAACAGTTTATCATGGAATAGCCATTTGCATTGTCTCAAGTGAAAATCTTGAGCATTTCATTGGAAAAAAGTTGCAGAGGCAGGCGACAGCGCTTTAGTGACTGCATTGCAACATTTTTACTGGAATAGTGGGCAAAATCGCCTTACTGCCCCATTAGCTACTATGTTATTACTTGTTTCTTTGAGCAACTAAACAAACACTTCCTCTGTTCGCTAAATGGTTAGGCAAGATTCTGCCTGAGAAAACCATGTCAATGGAACCTCAGCTAGACCTTCTGTACAAAATGAAATGAAGTATGAGAGGCTGGTTTACCAGGCTGGTTGTAAAGTAATTCTTATTTTTTTAATTAAGTTCTAGCCTAAAGATAAATAATATGGTTGCCAAGGTGGCAAGGTTAGCAAGAAGGTCCCTGTCTATGGTCAGTGAGCTTTCTAGTTTGCCAAGATATGCTATTGGTATTTTATTAAGTTTTGAGTATTGCTTTGCTGTAACTAATAGCTAAGGGTGACAGACTGGCTCTGTGAAAGCTTTTTCCCTTAAAAAGGCCCAGTTTCTGATGTCGGTCTGGCTCAGTGTTCATGTTCTTCCATGGAACAGGTCCTAGGCGATGAGCAGGGAAAACATGATTTAGAGATGTGTTGTCGATAGGCACTCTACTGATGAATCAGATTTGACTTTATAATTCCAAGTCAGGAACAGGCCTAATCCTTACATCTGTTTTGTTATGAGTCATCGAAGAGTGCGTGCAGCCTCACTTTAGCAACCAGCCAATAGCAACTTACTAATTGGGTATACGCAAAGATTTATCACGAGATGAAATTGTTGCAGAATGTCACGCGCAGGCATTGAAGTGGTATGTCTTGGCTCTTAACATTGTATTGCAAGTCAGGCAAACAGTCTGATGTGACAACAATATTCTGTCACACACATATACCTCAGAGCTGTTGGCTACATTTACAGTAAACCTTTTTTTCATCACTGTGAATCAGATCCGATTTAAGATCGATATAGAAACATATCTAATTCATGGCTGTAAAAATAAAATCATTGTCAGAACTAAGCAGTGTCATCAGCCATAACCACCACTGTGACAAAACAACTGTAGAGACCTAGCTGTCACAACAGTCAGTGGTAGAATGAGGAAGTTGGTTTACTACATAGTATTTGGGCCTTATTTCTGTAGCCCTAAAACGTTCCTATTTTCAGTTAGGCATTATGCAGAACATAAAGGATCGGCTAAAATAGTAGCCTCTGTACATACTTTAGTATATAGTTAATTTATCTGTGAAAATAGGCACAGGGGATCACAGGGCCCTGGGGATATAAGGAGTCGCAGCTGGTGATGTACCATAAGGGAATTAGGAAGCATTTTCTAATAACTACTTCCTAATAAGCATTTATTTTGTATTTGTTAACTCTTACTTAACGCTTTGTTCATCATTTTGTAACCATTGCTTTTACACCATTTCTCCAAATATTAAAGCAGACAGAAGGTGATAGACAAGCAGACAGTTAGAATAGTAGCAGGCTGAAAGATAGATAGCAAGACAAACAGTCAGACATACAGACAGATAGCCAACCAACATCCAGACAGATGTGTGCCAATATGTTTATAAATGATTTCCTGATAAGAAGTAGTGTAAAGGCAATGGCTAGAAAATGATAAACAGTGTTAAGTGTTAAGTGTTAAGTAAGGGTTAACAAATAAAAAATAAATGCTTATTAGGAAGCAGTTATCATAAAGTGCTACCGGGAAGGAATAGTAGTAGAGATACTTTATTTATCCCAAAGGAAATAGTAAGTGACTGTTGCGTTAATAACTCCTAGAAGAACTAAGGTCAAGATTTGTGAATGTACGCACCAGCATGTGAACTGCTGTTCATCAGGGCTATTAAATTATTTTGGAACTGGGGCCAGTTCATCAAACTGAAACTAAACCAGGGGCCAGGCAATATGACTTGTCAAGGTATCAATTAAAGCAATGAACTCAAATCATCGCCGAGTGATCTATCCGATGTTGGACCTCGCATCTTAGCGCCATACCCCACGGACGTGTTTACGGAATATATTTACTCTCGCGTGTAATGACTAAATTACATTACACTTTGGGGGCCACTATAAATCATCTCAAGGGCCGCATCTGGCCCCAGGGCCGCCATTTGAAGAGGCCTGCTGTACATGATGTGATGATGTTGCAGAGGTAACATAGATGCCTACGAAGATGGGATACGGTTCAATTATCTACCAATATAGAGCCCTGGGAACAAAAAGATGGCAGCTGGTGGTGTATCATTACGTGTAATTTATGCCATGCGGCTCTACCATGTGGTTCTCCATTCAACCTCCAGCTTTTAAGTGTTGTCCCTACCAATATGGCGGCAGCATTGGTACACTCCATCTATTAGAACTCAGCAGACAGTGTGGTATCTAGGTATATATATATGTTGTTAACTAGCTAAAGTAATCTTTAGGGAATTCATATGATGTGTTAGTAACGCCTAAAAGAACTAGTGACATGATGTCACCATGATGTTGTTGAGCTTGACACCTCCTGTAAGCAAGACAACACAAGTCTCACGCAATGAGATTACATATCGTGAGTCACACACACAAACAATTCCTGTTTCCTCTGTGGTCAGCTGGATACGGATGTTCCAGGGAAATCTTTCTGTCTGTGGGGAATGATGGGATGAATCCCTCTGTGTAAATCACCTAGACCTTGACACACAGCCCTCCCCTCCACATCCCTTTAAAAAAGTGCCCACAGTTTATGGAACATTGTAATGGTGGCATTTAGAGTGCGGTCTGAACAGGGGATGGCTCAAGCCGTGATTTGCCATTACCGATGCTTCCTACTGCTCCCTTTAGAAAGCTCTCACTCTCTCTCTCTCTTCGTGGGCCACGAGGCCTGTAATTGTTTGGAAAAAGGATGCAGGGGGAAATCAAGCTGTAGCATGCAATCTGGGAAATCCTTCTCTCCTCTCCTCCCCTTTCCTCCCGTCTCCTCTCCTCTCCTCTCCTCTTCTCTCCTCTTCTATCTTCTCCTCCCCTCTCCTTTCCTCTCCTCTCCTTTCTGTAACAAGGAGAATTCTATTTGTTTGTGTGTGTATGCATGTGTGTGTGTGTGTGCGTGTGTGTGTGTGTGTGTGTGTGTTAAAAGCTTAAAGCCCTGATAGCTGAAATCCTAATGACCTCCCAACTCTTCCGGTGCTTCCCTGGTTTGCAGATGTGGGAGTGTGTGGAGGGTGACCTGGCACTGGGGAGGTTCACACAGAGCCCTCAGACTGCGGAGTGGTCACACACTACTGCGGCACACACTCTATCATGGCAGGAACTTGCCTGCGTGCGCAAAGACATGCGTACATAAACACAAGTTAAGCCATGAAAGCGCACACATCCGCACACATTCACAGATAAGTAGATACACACAATGTACATACACACAAACACACACACAACATACACACACATAACATACACACACACACACACACACACACACACACACACACACACACACACACACACACACACACACACACACACACACACACACATGCTTTAGATAATGCTTTATTGCCACAAACAATGTTGGCGGTTATTGTTATTAAGGTAGCCCAGTCCAAGGAGAAAGGAAAATAAAATAAATACATAAATACATAAATAAGAAGTAGATCATTCAGAGCAGTTAAACAGTGTTCAGGAGTCCTAAACCATCTTCCAGAGG